>JAWDJE010000003.1:327351659-327874159 GCA_035047345.1 Bradypodion ventrale | reverse complement strand
CACTCGTATCCGAGCACACATTTTCCCTGGAAGTCACTTGCTTGGTTGATGGATTTGTCTCTGTGACTCGATAAACTGATCTTGGCATGAAACATGTGACTACACACAATACACTGAATAGACGGTGGAGGGCATAGTTGAGTTTGACAAAGCTTTCATGTTTGTTGCTTAGCCTCTTCATGTCTGCGGCATTCTCCTTCAAAGTGATCGGTAGCAGCAGAGATGGTTTGGCGCCAAAGTGGACAATCTATGGCCGCTGCTTCCCAAGTTTGTGGGTGTATACCTGACACCTTTATGGTTTGTTTCAGCTGGTACCTTAAAATGCTTCAAATGAGCTCCACAAGGTATTGTACCCAAAAAGTTCCCAAAAAAGAATTTGGCGAGGAAGCCTGCAACCATCCATACGGCGGACATATTTACACAAAAATTGGGTAGTGACACTGTTCTCTCAAGAGTCCCGCAGCATAAAACAATACAATGCAATTTAAAAACACAATGTCCTCAAGCTGCAATTTAGGAAATTAAAATGTATACTATAACAATTTCCAGAGCAAATGAAAGCAAATAACAAACACACAACAGATATAAAGCTTCAGATCACCAAAAAAAAAGCCTGGAAAGTATTTTTTTTCAAGTATTTCCCCAGCACCAAAAAGCAACACAGTACAGTATAAGACTTTCTGGATAGGACATTGTGCAATGGTGATGTCCATTCCACTAACAGAATTCACAGCTGAAAGATGGTAGAGGATAGGGGTGCCTGGCATGCAGTGGTCCATGGGATCGCAAAGGGTCGGACTCGACTGTGCGACTGAACAACAAAAACTCCGTCAGAACTCTCTCCAGAATATTCCCCAGCCCTGTATTCCTGATATATATTTTTTGGGGGGAGGGGCTAGACAAGATTCTGGAGTGGGAAGAATATTTTAGCCCCTCCTGATTCCCCTGCACCCCACTCCTTCAATGGCACAAGGCCTCTACCAGATACTCAACTGGGCTATGAAGGGAAGATGGGGTTGTTAATTATCAGTTATGTTCCATGATGTCACAGTACTAATGGGTACTGAAGAACACAAAACATCTATGGAGATAAACAAACAACATTAATTTATCAGATATTTCTTTCTTCCGTGTCCAGATAAAACTTTGGATTGCCAAAATGAAGCCACTTTCTTGGCTTTGTCGTTGGCAAAAATTAAGTCTTCATTGCTTCATGTTTCTGGTAGTAGTTGGCAAACCAGTAAATGGGGTTCTGTATCTCTCCACATTCACACAGCTGTTGTTATCTGCCAGCAGTCCCCACTTGAACATGCTGGTCTTACATTTTGGGACTCCACCATTCAGCCTGTTCAGGGTCCTCCAAGTGACATAGGGGAGGTTGAGTTCCTCAGCCATACCTCCTTTAATGTTATTCTTTGTCCAGTGAGCTCCTTTCACCATCTTCTAATTTGTTTTTGTTCTTGTGTACCCTCAAGAACGTTTGTTCTTGCTACAAAGCTCAAGATATTACACCTAATGTTTCAGCTGTGTTTTGTTTATAAAATTCGAAGCATTATTGAGGGAACAAACATAAGAACATTGTTCCAAATCTCCCCTCAAAAGCAGGATAAATTGCTCCCGCCCTCTCCCGCCACTTGTCCTTCCAGTGGCAAAGACTTCTCTTTAGTCAGGCTTTTTGGCAAATGAAAAAGCTGCTTAGGAAGAGCCTTTTAAATGGAGATAACAATAATTTCATGTCAGAGATTACTCTGAGTTGAAAGAATTTTCAGGGGACACCCGAATGAGGCTCCTTTCATGTCCCCAAGTGCAGCTCTTGGGTATCGAAATCCAATCTTCCAGTCTACAGATGAATTCCTTTTACTTTTTAATGACATGCATTGAATTGTTCTAAAATGTTTTAATCCTATGGTTGTTTCAAAGTAAGTTTGAGTTTTAATGTTACTAATTATTGCATTATTAGTCATATTTGGTTTTGTAACCATTGTGTAAGCCATATTTGGTCTCTATATAGGCAGAAAGGCAAGACAGAAATACATTCTCAAAAAATAACCCTATACCCTTCTTCAATAAAATCCACCTTTCATCTTGTTACACTTTTCTGCATTCCCTCTTTGCTTTGGAACAACAAATGACTTCTGTGCATGTTAAGTCCTTGAGGAATAGAACACATGTAGACTAAGGAAAAAAAATACACAAATAGGCACAGTGATTTTTTTATCAAAAACTTTTTTTGAATGAGACAGCCACTACAGTAGCTAAGTGTAACAATGGCGTGCCTAATATCAGGACAACAAATTTTTCCTTGCCTTCTACTGCTCTATGTCAGCCTTTTTCAACTATAATTTCCATTCACAATTTTAAACATGTGTTGCTATTTAAATGCCAAGAAAGGTATCTCTCAACTATCCCCTTGATGCGTGATGAAATGGCAGACTGAATGGAGCCATGAAAGCATGCCATTAGCCCTTATTCACACTTCTGTTTTCTGTTAACTTCTTTCCCTCTGAAGTTCATTCATCCTATACATGGATGTTTAACTATAATGACATCCATGACTCATAACATAGAAAATACGTCAGCAATAAGCTGCAATATGGGAAACTGTGCGTTGCTGCATAAACTGCAATATGGTAAAATCTGAGTATTGCTTCTAAGAAACTGCCTTAAAATAATGCTATATTTCATCCAACCTTTAAACTGAAGATTCATTTAAAAGTCATTTAATCCCATTAGCACTGGTGAAGTAACCATCTTTTCTTTTTCTTTTTAGAAAAATTGCTCTATTTCCTTTGCCCATCTTTTCACAGAGCACTTGTTCATTTTGAGACTGTGCATGTTTAAGTTTTTCCAAACAGACAACCTAAGAAAACATGAAAGGTAGTTCTCACATAAACATACAAGCAATGGTGAAAGACCATACATAGAACATCATTCAGGAAGAAAATGAACATACAAGATTATTTATAGCCAAATGTATGACTGAGGTCACATGGCTGGCAGCGCCAGAAGTTCCAAAGGTATGAGATGAATCCCACAAACGTACCAAGACTTACGTAATACTCTTGCTTTTTTAGTGTACAGGTTTTTTGGTCCACAGACCAGAATTCACTGATGAATTAACCTGACTTCTGCTCAGAAAGCCAACAATATTTGAGCTGCCATACTGGACATATTGAAGTCAAAGAATGTGGTTTCCCCGTGCCCCAATGGGCACGGAATGGCCCGGCAGAGGCCACTTCGGTGAGAAAGGCTCCCTGGCCCGTGGGCTCTGCGAGCACCAAAATTAAGGGAGGGTGGATAAATGATAGGGTTTGATTCACCCAATTCCTTGACCTGACTAGCGGTTCTGCTGAAAGAGCAAATAACTAACTCTGTTACCTATTAGAGTAAATCACTCATCTCCAGGTCTCAGCCTAATCTCCGGCACAAATAGATGCCATGTTTGCCCCTGTCTAATCCTTGGACAATGGGGCTTCCTATGTCAATGTTTATCCCAGTTAATTAACTTCCCCAGAGAGATTCCCAATTAACCCGAGTAAACAAGTGATGGGATTTCTGCCTGATGACGGTTTTGCCACCGTTGCGCTTTTCCTTCTATATATGATGCAGCTTTTTCTCAATAAACTACTGATCTTATCCTCCTCCATACTGCCTCGTATCATTCCTTGATCAGTCTCCTCCGGGACCTACGGCCCTCAGCGGCCCCGATTCCTACAGAAGAACACCTGGAGAGCCATGTTTGCTGAGCCCTGATCTAGACTAGAGCATAGCAAAAGCCTACTTACAGAAACATCTGCATTCTCGTTTCAACAATACTTTCCTCGAGCTCTTGATCTCAGTTTATCTACTTGGAGACTGCATATATATCTAGGATATAAAACCAGAATCCTAAACTTTGATCTTGCACAGTCTTTGTCTTTCAATATATCCACCAAGAACTGTATAAGCATCTATCTATGGGGACTGCGGTGGCTCAAGTGGTTAAGACGCTGAACTTGATGATTGGAAGGTCAGCAGGTCAGAGGTTCAAGAACCAAATACTGCACGACCGGAATGAGCTCCCATCTCTGTCCCAGCTCCTGTCAACCTAGCAGTTCGAAAGCAAGAAATTGCAAGTTGATAAATAGGGACGACTTCGGTGGGAAGGTAAACAACGCTCCATGCACTCCAGTGTCGAGGCATACCTGCCACATGTCCTCAGAAATGTCTACAGACGCAGAGAGCACTGGCTCTTAGGCTGTAAACAGACATAAGCACTGCACCCTAGAGTCAGATACGACTGGCTTTCGAGCACGAGCGACCTTTACCTTTACCTAACACCTACAAAGATAAGAGTCTGAATTCATCATGTAGTATTGCACAAAAAAATCTTAATTTCCCCATATCAGTTGTATATTTCAGATAAGGTAGTGATGAAGACGCAAGGGTGAAGTGTGGAAAAACATACATTTTCCAGCACACTTCAGTGAGCTGACTGCATTGCAGCTAACACTGGCCTGGTCTGGTTTCCAGGAATCATGTCTAAATTCACAGCAATGCAATGGATCTCCCTTGTCTCCCCCCCCCCCCCCCCGGTTTCCATGGAAGTAGCTTCCATGAACACAAGCAAGAAGAAAGCAGTTCCTCCTGCCCATAAAGCCCCATATTTTTTTAAAAAATCTGCTTTAGAAGACTGGGAAGTTTTACTTAGCAAATTTTCTGTGCTAGAGTTGGCTGTGGGAGGCTTGGAAATCCCAATGTTAAAAGAAATAGTAAGTATTTTAACAATACTTTATGGCAGGTGGTCTCAACCTCTGGCCCACGGGCCTAATTGGGCCTGTGCATATAATTATTCTGGCCCACAGTGAGAACCCAGGCACCTCTAGGACCGCCCCCACCCGCCCCCACTGCCTGACGTCGTAATACGTCACTTACAGAGGAGGCGGCTGTCGCACTTTCTCCCTGCTGTTCTGAACAGGCTACGCTGGTACCCAGGGCCGTGCACTAAGGGAACTCTTCCAGTGGTGCAGATTACAAAGCGAGGAAGCAGCAAAAAAACAAAAAATAAAAATAAAACGCAGCAATCCACCTTAGCAAAGGTTTCTTCTGCCCTGGATACCAGCATAGCCTGTTCAGAACAGCAGGGGGCAAAAAAGGCCAATGCCGCCACAACCACTGCCACCGTGGATGACATCAAAATGGTAAACACCGAGAGCAACCCACCTCCAGCCTGTGCAGCTGCGTGTCAGGGGCAAGACCAGCACAATCTGAAAAAAGGTTGAGAACGCCTGCTTTATGGCATGCACATTGCAATTAACATATGATAACTCTCTAAGACTACCCTTGCTAACCTGTAAAGCTTACTGGACATGTAGAGGAATGTAGTTTTAAAAGCTTTGCAAGAAACATTTCATAGTTCTGAGATTCAGTTTCTTGAAAGTATTTTTAAATGAATCATTCTCCAGTACATGGAAATGCAGGCAACAAATCTCAACAAAATGGTCTCAAAAGTTAGCTGTAAAATATTAAGTATTCTCCTTTTCACCCTTTACCACATCTTTCTCACATACAGAACATTTATACAAGGAAACTTCCAAAAAGTGCTCCAATAGTAACATATTTATCATAACCCTTTTTTCCAGAATATTTTTTTCTGAAATCAAATAGTCTAATCTTTTGGACTAATGTATTAAGAATATTTTATATATGCCCACCCCTTGGGTGGGGTGAGAAGATTAAAAGCACAAATGTATGGCTAATTCCAGGTTTCCTGAATATGGGTAACACAGCCTCTTCTTTGAAAAGGTAAGATTCATTCAAGTTAGTTCTTTCAATATCCTGTTAATTTTGGATGAAAGTTTCATTCTCACATCTTTGCAGGGGGACTCCAGAGTGCTTATCTTTGGCTAGAATCTAGATCATGCCCCAGAGATATTAACAAAGTACTTTTCCAGAAGAGAAAACTGAACCAAGTGACCGAGGCAAAAGTCTATCTCATTATTCATACAGATAAATCAACATTTTAAGTGGAGTTATTTCCATAGAAATTTACATTCCAAAGTAGTGCATGTGGGATGCATTAACCGCTATGACAGTTCAACACAAATTCCTCAAAAGAAAGAAACCTGTCTAATACCTCTGGAGTACTAGCTAGAGCAGGGATTCTCAACCTGCAGCTCCTGGTGCCATTTCATGTGGCCCACCACCACCTCTACCACACCAGGAAGTGTCATGTGGTGGAGGAAGGACAAAATGGCCATCCGACCCTGAAACTGTCTGAGGGAGCGTGACCCGGCCCCTGGCTTAAAAAGCTTGAGGCCTCCTGAGCTAGAGACTTCTCCTTAGAAAGATGAAGAAGGTGGGGAACCATTCCTGAACACAAACTAAGAGAAGTCATGAGACAATATATTCAAGTGAGGCAAATTAAAAACAACCACTTTTTTTCGCAAATGAACATGTAAGATCATAATTACCATTTCAAGAAACATTAGGATATTTTATCAGATAGCCAATACCACAAGAGTAAATTAAAATACTGTACATTACCGGTATATGCCAGCAAGTCGATTCTGCCTTACAGTAAACTCTATGTATAGAGTACTCAGAAGTAGTTTTCTTCTGAGGGCTCTCTGGGACTATGTAGCTTGCAGAAGTCTACACAGGTTGACTCTTCTTCAAGGAGGAATAGTAAGGAACTGAATTTCCACCATCTAGTTCCACAGCTAGTATCTAACTCAGTAAGCTATTTAGTTAGCTTAAAGAAGAGCTGTAAAGGCGGTAAGTGCACACTGAATGCTGGGGTGGGGGGCTTCTCTAGTACTCTTAAGTCTTCCTTCTAAAAAAATCAAGTTCATATCCATTATAGCCCATTATGGCCTTAAGGGTATACTTGAAAGCATATGCCAATGTCTTTTGAAACCTCAAAAACCATAAGAAGGAGATAGCTAAATACAGAACTAGGGAATATTACTTTCTTGGCCAGGGTGGTTAGTGGAGTTGTTCTCCAATATAGCAATGCTTCCAAATTATAGTCAGCTGTGCAAGCAGGCTTAGTTCCCAACCTACCTGAAATAAACTTTTCATCAAAGGAAAAATGTTATGCCTCTTACTAAGAAATGCTTGAGACATCATATTTTCTAAAACAGCTCATCTAAGCAGCCTGGGCAAAAATGATTAACATGGGATGATTTCCATGGCCTCTTCTCTGTGTAGCAATCCCTGAAGAAATTTCCTGATATTTTTTAAAGCAATGTTTCACATTTATGCTTTAATAAGCTTGTTAGCCTTTAAAACTGCCATAGGGCCATGTTCATTCTGCATTAAGGCGAACACAATACAGAGCTACTTCTCTGACAATTGAAATCTATACTATAAAGCAAAGGTGTGGGTGGCGTGTCCGGAATGGGCTGCCGCACCCCTTGACCAAACCCCATGAAATTCGGCACACATGTACCTTGCGCATGTGAGCAGGTCACTGTCGGGGTCCCTAAGCCCAGGGGGGTTATGACCCCAAATTGATCCTTTAGTCCTCAACCAATCACAAGGGCTGACCAGGTCTGGGCCTTTGTGATGTCATGCCCTTTGTGCTGTCTTGCCCAGACCTGGTCAGCCCTTGGTAGTGGTCAGCCAATGTGACATCACAGGGCCCCACCCCTTGGCCAGGCAGGCCAGCTGGCAGGGCAGGAGTCCAGTGGACAGAAGTCAGCCCAGGAGAAGGAGTACCTGAGCAACACAACCCCGGGAGATAGGACAGCGCCCCCCCCCCCCCAAACCCCACCCGGGAGAAGCCGGGCATCCCTGCTAGTATAAATATAAACACCTGAAATGTTTCTCAATATAAATAACCCATAAAACACCAGAAGCCAATAGTTCTCAGTTGTGTGAATGAGTATGGTAGGAAATTGATTGCTATTAGTTATATAATTGTAGACGAGAGGAAAACTCATACTCTGAGACTACACATTCAAGAAGAACTTCTCTGGTGTTCGTGCTAAAACAGTGCTTGAAAGTAGCTCAGTATTATTAGGTCTGTTCATTTGGAGCTGTATGGACACCTCAGAGACAGTTGAGGAATAGGCATGCATGTACGCCCTCAGTAGAAAATCTCCTCAGTATTATTTTCAAAACAATATTTTGAAGACGTTAGATCGGGGGGGGGGGGCAAACCTTGGTGCTCCAGGTGCTCTTAGACTTCAATTTCCAGAAGCCCAAGTCAGCATACAAGATGATCAGGGCTTCTGGGAATTGAAGTTCAAGAACACCTGGAGCACCAAGGTTGGCCACCCCTGCATTAGATGAATTGATTGCATTTGCCTTACTAGCAATGAATTTATCATTCATATTTTGGAATGGATGTATTACATCCAAGGTCTCATGAAATCAGGGTGACCTAACACAGCCAAAGCAGATATCCTAATTTCCTTCTCTCCCAGCTCTAGTTTGAGCAACTCAACTCATACACCTTACTGCTGTAACTATTAATCTCCATTTAACCTAAGCTATCACAGTGTGTGTGTGTGTGTGTGGGAGCCCTAACAGAGGACATTTAATTACAGTAACTGAATCCATAATCTTCCTCCCCGCTGCCACATATTTTGTAACTGTAAAATAGGAAACATTTAACATTCATTAAGTTACCGTGAATTTCTAGCACAAATCAAAATGTGGCACTTTATACACCTATTTACAGCATACCTGTCAACCTTCCCGGATTGGCCGGGATTTCCCAATTTTTGGCGCCGATTTGTGCCATTTCCCACCCGCAGCTGCCAAAACCCCGGAATTGGCAGCGGGCGGAAAGAGGTACTGCACATCCCTTCTGCGCAGATCGCCTTCTACGCATGCGTAGAAGGCTTTTACGCATGCATAGGCTTTTATGCTTGCGTAGAACCCTTCTATGCATGCGTAGAAGGCGATCTGCGCAAAAGGGGATCGTAGAAGCCTTCTATGCATGCGTAGAAGGGTTCTATGCAAGCATAAAATTCTACGCATGTGTAGAAGGTGACCTGCGCAGAACCATTCTGCGCAGGTTGCGTAGAAGGAGACCTGAGCAGAACCGTTCTGCGCAGGTCCCGTATTTCCCGGAGCCACGGTTGATAGGAATGATTTACAGGGCAGTTCATATGCCTTTGAAAACAAGTGTGTATTTCCTTGCTCAAATCTTGTGGAAAAGCATACAGACACAGTATTCAGGACTTTTCTCAAATGCTGATTTGTAGTGTACATACATTATACTTAGTCTTTTATTCAAACAATTGTCATTCCAAATAAATGCATTTCATTAACAGGTGTCATATCAAAGCACTAATTCTTAACTGCTAGGTTGAAACTCATCAGATTCATAAATGGAATTAATTCTTCTTAAAACAAATCTTCTCATTCATTCTGACATCAGAAACCTTGACACAAGGATGTGCATGGTTTTAAAATACTGTATTCCTAAATCAGTCCTACAAAAGAATACATGAATATCAGTTCACCATACACCATAATCTGTGAATTAAAGCAATATTTAAATGATAAAAGCAGTATGTCTCTATCCTTCTTAGAGTCTAAGACTACAGGGCCACTGAATATCTAAGTTGCAAAATAAGTAATATGGTAAATGTATTTTTAAAATAACGTATAGGCTACCGTCTAGCATATTCCATATGGGTATACAAAGGCACATGCACTTTTGCAGAAATTACATTTCTTGGTAAAGCCAACTCAGTATTTTGTATCTAGGAAATTGCTACACCTCACATGTATTCACAATTCTGTTTTGAAAAAGTGACAGACCAGTGCAGATAATTGACAAAGCACTTGTATTTTCCTCAAGAAAAGGGAGGAAAATGTAAGTTCATAATTCTGCAATTTAGGAAAAGCAACTGGACATTTTCATTTAAAAAAAAAAACTAAATGTGCTTCTATTTAGTGAGAGTTAGGATTTATATAGGCAATATAAAGCCGCCTCTTCAGAGGTACTATCGCTCAGTAGGCTGGAATTGGCTGCAAAGCCAGAAACTGGAAATTGAACCTCGACTGTGCTTTCCAGGAAATGGGCCTTTAGAGATCAACCAAGGCCTGTGTGTGGCTGATGGATTTAGATGCTCTGCCACCCAGGTGGCCTTGGCAAGCTTCACTATCCCACGGCATCACCAGGAAGAGGAATGTGAACCATTTCTAAGTACTTTTCGCCCTGTAAACCCAGGGAGAGTCGCCAAGAGCTGAAACAGACTTGACAGCACCTAGTTAATTAACCTATCCCTTTACTCACTGAAATCCCCACTCCCTAAATTCCTAATTCTTGCCTCCTGTTATGCTATTTCACCTGCCATTGTAATTTCAACCTCCAAAGTTATAAGGCTGCCAATTTTTTTAAAAAATGATGTAGATTACAGTATTAGGATAGTAAATACTCTACCTTACACAAAATAGTAGGCTTGCAGCCAACACCCAGTCATGCTACAGAACTATACAAAAAAGGGGGGGAGGGGAAACATGGTTGTTCTCAATTGTTGGTTTGCCAGATGTTCTGGATTTCAATTCTCAGAACCCCTTACCATTGGCCTTGCTGGCTGACATCACCCGGAGCTGAAGCTGAAAACAACTTGAGGGTCCGAGATTGCAAACTACTGCAGTAGCACAAGAGAAGTTTCATAACTTGTTGAAGTAAAGGAAGCCTGAAATATACAAGAGTCCCGTGGTACTGTTGAGACTAACAGGTTTTATTTGGCATACATTTTTGTGGAATTCAGCTTCCTTCTTCAATATTAGTCTTAGCTCTTGTTGCTTTGGATGAAGCAGATTAACACTGTTATTTGTAGTGAAGTACACGAAGTATACTGTACTGCTATATTATTCCTTTGTAGATTCCTTTATGACAAGAGTATAGTGATTGCACAACTGTTTGTGAAACTGCACTTAACAATTCTCTCCCTTTTCCTTATGGTTCTTTGAATCCAGTCCTCTGTGTCTCTATGATAGCTGTACCATTTCGGAAAATATAGTCCTATCTATTGACTGCCATCTCTCTCAAAATTTCTGGCCATAGTTCGGAGATTGATTTCCTACAGTGCCTCCAAAGAGAAGAGCCCACTTTTATGATAATTTACTACTATTCTCTACCACCCACCTGACTAAAATTGTCACTCTGGGTGATGAACAAGAATATATAAATTTGTTGTTCAGTCGCACAGTCAAGTCCGACCCTTTGCGACCTCATGGACCACCACACACTAGATTCCTATGTCATCTGCCATCCTTCATAGTCCGCCCAGATCTACACCAACTGCGTCAATAATGCCATCTAGCCATCTCATCCTCTGCCGTCCCCTTCTCCTTTTGCCATCGATCTTTCTCAACATCAGAGCCTTCCCCAGTGAGTCCTCTCTTCTCATTTGGTGACCAAAGTACTTGAGCTTCAGCTTCAGTATTTGTCCTTCCAAGGAGCAGTCAGGATTTGTTTCCTTTAGGATTGACTGATTTAATCTCTTTGCAGTCCAGGGGACTCTCAAGAATTTTCTCCAGCAGCACAGCTCAAAGGCATCTATTCTTCTGTGCTCAGCCTTCCTTATGGTGCAGCTCTCACAGCCATACATTACTACTGGAAATACCATTGCTTTGACTATGCGGACTTTTATGCCTGTTTTTAGTTTTAAAATGAAATATAATGTAAAGTATGATCAGAAAATTTTTAATAACAACTTTAAAAGCTCAAACATTTTTATCACCTTTAAAAAATTGTAGGATTTTTCCTCTCAGGAAACTACAATACCCTTAATGCTTTGAGGCAAATACAGTGCTTAGCTCTGTCCGGCCAGTTCCTTCATCATCATACACCCTCACAGCTCAGAAAAGAATGATCTTATTTATGCAGCAACTGTAACTTACCCCAACACCTGATATAAAGTTGCCAGAATATTGCCTAGGGCAATTCTAGCAGACATCTGGGTTCTGTAATTAAAGAAAAAAGAAAAAAAGAAAGTCTTATCCCTAGACCAGTGTTTCCCAACCTTTGGTTCTTGGAACAAAGAACCAAAGGTTCTTGGAACAAAGAACCAAAGGTTCTTGGACTTCAATTCCCAGAAGCCTAGGTCAGTACATTGGCTGATCAGTTCTTTTGGGAATTGACTTATGCTTCTGGGAATTGAAGTCCAAGAACCAAAAGTTTGGAAACACTGCCCTAGACATTATGTTTCAGAGAGATAGTGTTGCTGCAAAATAAACACAGGCAAATACATAAATGTATTCATACATGTAAAATATAAGCATATGATACATATATACCAGTGGTGGCGAACCTATGGCACGTGCTGTCACCCCAGCATAGAGTTCATCCCGTCCATCTGCCCAGCAGCCCAATGGGAGCATTTCCTTTCTCCCCCCAGTACAGAGTTCGCCCTGCCCCTCTGCCCAACAGAGCAGAGCGTTTTCTCCCTCCCCTGTCTGGGATAAGGCGGGCGCCTCACATGTAGAGTGAGGGTGTGGCGTGGACGGCAGTTTGGGCACTCGGTCTCTAAAAGGTTCGCCATTACTAATATATACTATATAAATTGCTTTCAGTGCAGAATTTCTTAGTGTCTGAAGCATACCAGTGTAATTTACAGTTTATCTGAACACAGAAAAAACCCTTCCTTATTCTAAATTAGACCATTGCTTAATATGCTCGGTAGCACTGGTTTCAGTGGTTGGCACAATCTAGAACTTGCTGACAATCCATGGCTCAACCCTCTCATATCCACCAGTGATGGGTGTTGCCGCCATTGCTGTAACATTACCACTGCTAGCAACCCACTTCATCCCTTTCCCTCAGATGTGATTGTCTGGGAGGGCAGTGGAATGTCTGATGGGGATAAAGCTAATTAGCTGCAAATGTAATGTTCAACATCAGGTGTTCTTTTAGCAATCTACAAGTGCTGACAGTCGTTATGGACCAGACAAAAGTCAGATCTTCTCTTTGTTCAAGAGATGCCATTTCTTCTTCAGTTATTTATTTATTTATTTAATTTAGCATATGGCACTTGTACACATTGAGTCAACATATAACAAAAACAATATATATATAAACTATATAAAACTAAGCATCAATTTATAAACAAACATCTAAATAATTTATATATTTGACTGCACCAGGAGTCACCCTTTAAAAAATCTTCTTTATTGCCCATATATGCTCTACATTGTTGTATAATATGTTGCACAGTCTGTCACGGTGCCCCATTTCTTCTTCTGTTTTTAGGCCAGATGTGAAACTGCCAAAATGAAGGCACCTTTTGGTGGGTTCATTCTGCAGTTCCTTTCGCCTGACCTAGTGTGAGAAAGATTAGCCAGCAACATATGGTTGCAATTACCAGGGTACGCCCGATTGTGGCTGGCATACCAACCTAAGGTGATAAAAAGCACTCTGTCATCAAGGCCACATAGGCTTCAGATGTCAAATATGTACTATGAAGTAGTTCTAGGCTGACAGCCTAGTCTTTCTTGACGAATACAAGCCCATCGCCAACAGAGTGAGTCCTGGACAAAGCAACTATCCACCCCACAGTGATAGTGCCCTGTCCTACCAAAACTAAGCAAGAAACTGTAGCTAGACATTTCTAAACACAACAAAAACAATAAGTTGCTTAATACCCAATCAACTCATAAACATCATAACATGGAACACAGGAACATGCATGTTCACTTATAAAGAACTGATTTAACATCCAAAATAAAAAAGACCATGCCCAAATCATTTGAATGCACTGAGTAGACAAAACAAGCAAGGGTGAACAGTCAAGAAGGAGCAACTTTGTGTTGGCATGCAACAGTCACAATGACCTAATCAGGCTTTAGGTCTAGTTTCTCTGATTCTGTGGTCTTCTATCCTGCCATAATATTTACAAGTATAACAATTTATTTTTAACAAAAAAAACTATGATTAGTTACTAAGGAGACTGGAATTGTTTAGAATGGAGTCAGCAGCTAAATCATTCTCTGTCCTCTTACAGAACAGCATATATTTGTAAGGTTTCCCAGTTCTTTCTTCTTACTGTCAGCTTTTATAAAAATAATAGTAAAATTGTTTATCTTCCCAAATTTCTCTCCAGACAGGCCATGGCCCAGCAGTAGAGGACATGTATTAGCATGCAGAAAATGTTGGGCTCAGTTTCTGAACTGAGACCTGGGGATTTAAACACCATACATTGAGAAGCATTTGGTGAAAACACTAATCAAGCTAGAAAAAGTCATTTGCAAAGACACAGAAGACAGGAAACTAAAGCAACAATGTCTACTTAATATCAATTTATGATCTTCATTTTGGACAAGGCTGATGTCCTAACTAGACAAACAGGAGAATGTTTGGCCTCAAAGTATAGAAGAAGCTTTAAGCTTAAGATCCAAGGCCCTAAAACACAACATAACTGCAATTAGATACAAAAGTCTCTTGACAGATACTTGAAAGTGTGTACAAAGCATCCAGGACATTTTACAAATACAAGTTAACGCTCCTAAATGTGCCCACCTCAAGTGTGAATGATTACGGGCAGGATTTATGGATTTAAAGAACTACTCTTGTAATTCAGTGAGACACTCACCCCCATATTGGAGTACATCCATGGGAATTTGCTGTCCCATGATCCTTTTTGAGTTGCAGGGAATTGCTGTGTCTTACACACTGAGACAAGGGACTTTTCTTCTCTCTTGGCATACATGGCAATAGTAATGGCAGGCAATTAAGAGGACTGCTCTATCTTCCTGCCAGTTTGAGGGCTCCTAATCCCATAATTCAATCTGGAAAGTTCTTGCTGAGTTATAGGAGTAGACGTCCTTTAATTCTGAAAAACTAGACCCTGTTAATCCGTTGCAGAACTAATAGTACCTTATATATACAGTGTATTAGAGAACTGTTGTATTAGAGAACTGATATTCCTCCTCCATTTGGTCACTTAGTATAACAGCAACTACCATAAAAGCTCTCAGTCACTCAAAAAATCTTCTTCAGATCCAATTATAACTGGACATCTTCTCTTATGAATTAGTAGGACAGTGAGTGGTAAATTCTTCAGTTTGCAGAAGTTCTTTCAGTAGCTCCCTTGAATGCTATTTAACAGCCTTGATCCTCAAAGATTTTTTGATAGTTTATTTATATTACAAAATAAGCAAACAGATCTTGGGCCAATGACCTACTCTTCTCAATTTACATTACTAATTCTGATCCAGAACATTAACTGAGAGACAACCGTTCCTTACAAATAGGACACATTGTTTGGATGTATTATTATTATTACAGTAGAACCGCGCATAACAAAAAACCCTCCATTCTGCGAGTTGCTTTGCTATGTGTTTTTTTCTTCATTATGCGAAGTCTATGGGAGATGCCCCAGATAACTAATAAAAAATGTTCCTTATCCAGGGTTGCCATTGACCGGTTATACCCCGGCTACTAAAAACCCCGCATAACAAATGATTTTTTTCGTTATGCGGGGTATCGTCCTTGCATAACGAATGCTTTGTTATGCGAATTTTTTGCTACGCGAAGCGTTTGTTACGTGGGTTGTTGTTGTTGTTAACAAAACTACTGTATAATAAAATATATCTACATTCTTCTGCTTTTACCATTCCTTGGACATCCTCCTGTCCCAGTCTGTAGTGATTTTTTAAAAAAGTAACATCTATTTTATTTTTACCTTTTTATTTTATTGTTATCAAATGGCATAGAAACAAATGGCATAGAAACAAATGAAATTTCAACAATTGGATGTTGTAAAGTCCATGTTGGTCTGTTATGACTTGTTTTTTAAAAGTCTGCCAATTCTTTCTTTCATTGAAAGATGTATGTACAGTACTATCTTTCACCAGAAAGATAGTACTATACATACATCTTTCAATTAAAGAAAGAACTGACTGACTTTTAAAAAAACAAGTCATAACAGACCAACATGGACTTTACAACATCCAATTGTTGAACTTTCATTTGTCATGGAATGTGAAGTCTATGAATCAAGGAAAACTGGAAGTGGTAAAAAATGAGATGGAAAGAATAAGCATTGACATCTTGGGCATCAGTGAGCTCAAATGGACAGGGATGGGCGAATTCAGCTCTGGAAACCATCATATCTACTACTGCGGGCAAGAAAACCTTAGAAGAAATGGAGTAGCCATAATTGTCAATAAAAGAGTGAGAAAAGCAGTAATGGGATACAATCTCAAAAATGACAGAATGATGTCAGTCAGATTTCAAGGCAAACCTTTCAATGTCACTGTGATCCAAATATACGCACCAACCACTGGTGCAGATGAAGCCACAATGGACCAGTTCTATGAGGACTTACAACACCTCATAGAACAGACACCAAGAAATGATGTCCAAATTATATTAGGAGACTGGAATGCCAAAGTAGGAAATCAAAAAGTGGAGGGAATAACAGGCAAATTTGGTCTTGGAACACAAAATGAAGCAGGGCAAAGATTGATAGAGTTCTGCCAAGAGAACGCACTGATCATAGCAAACACTCTCTTCCAGCAACACAAGAGGCGACTTTACACATGGACATCACCAGATGGCCAACACCGAAACCAGATTGACTACATACTCTGCAGCCAAAGATGGAGAACCTCCATACAGTCAGCAAAAACAAGACCTGGAGCAGACTGTGGCTCAGATCACAACCTACTGATCGCAAAATTCAGGCTTAGACTAAAGAAAATAGGGAAAACACGGAGACCAGAAAGATATCCCCTAGACAGCATCCCTAAAGAATACACGGTGGAGGTGATGAACAGATTTAATGGCTTAGACTCGGTAGACAGAGTACCGGAAGAATTATGGACGGAGATGAGGGACATCATGCAGGAAGCAGCAAAGAAAACCATACCAAAAGAAAAGAAGAGTAAGAAAGCAAAGTGGTTGTCTGATGAGGCTCTTAAAATAGCAGAGGAAAGAAGGAACGCAAAAGTCAAAGGAGAAAGGAAAAACTACAACCATTTGAACACAGAATTTCAAAGAAAAGCAAGGAGAGATAAGGAAAACTACCTAAAAGAACAGTGCAGAGAAATGGAGGAAAACAACAAAAGAGGCAGAACCAGAGATCTTTTCAAAAAAATTGGGGAAGTCAAGGGAACATTTAAAGCAAAAATGACCATGATAAGGGACAAAGATGGAAAGGAGCTAGCTGATGCAGAAGAAATTAAGAAAAGATGGAAAGAGTACACAGAGGAACTTTAAAAAAAGGACCTCAACACTCCTGATAATCACAATGATGAAGAAATTGAACTTGAGCCAGACATCCTGGAGAGCGAAGTCATAAAGGCCCTAAAGAGCACTGCAAACAACAAAGCTAGTGGAGATGATGGTATCCCAGTTGAATTTTTCAAAGCGCTAAAAGATGATGGCGTCAAATTACTGCATTCAATATGCCAGCAGATTTGGAAAACAAAACAGTGGCCACAGGATTGGAAAAGATCAATATACGTCCCAATCCCAAAAAAGGGCAATGCCAAAGAATGTTCAAATTATCGAACAATCGCGCTCATCCCACATGCCAGCAAGGTGATGCTCAAGATAATACAGGACAGACTTCAGCAACATGTGGAGAGAGAATTACCAGAGGTGCAGGCTGGTTTCAGAAGAGGCAGGGGGACTAGAGACCACATCGCCAACATACGCTGGATCATGGAGAAAACAAAGGAATACCAGAAACAAGTTTACTTTTGTTTTATTGACTACACTAAGGCATTTGACTGTGTGGACCACAACAAGATGTGGCAAGTAATTAAAGAGATGGGAATACCAGAGCACCTCATATGCCTCCTGAGAAATCTGTACATGAATCAAGAAGCAACAGTTAGGACAGAACATGGAATAACAGAGTGGTTTGGAATAGGAAAAGGAGTAAGACAAGGCTGCATTTTGTCACCATGCTTATTCAACCTATACACAGAGCACATAATGCGCAGTGCAGGGATGGAGGAATCACAATATGGGATTAGAATCGCTGGGAGAAACATCAATAATCTGAGATATGCAGACGATACCACCCTAATGGCAGAAAGTGAGGAAGACCTAAAGAATCTCTTGATTGGGCTGAAGGAGGAGAGTGCAAAAGCTGGCTTGAGACTCAATATCAAGAAAACCAAGATAATGGCAACAGGCCCAATCAGTTCCTGGAAAATAGACGGGGAAGAAGTAGAAGCAGTGACAGATTTTACTTTCTTAGGATCAAAGATCACTGCAGATGGGGATTGCAGCCATGAAATAAAAAGGCGACTGATTCTTGGGAGACAAGCGATGAGAAACCTGGGGAACATAGTGAAAAGCAGAGACATTACATTGCAAACAAAAATTAGAATAGTCAAAGCAATGGTTTTCCCAGTAGTAATGTATGGATGTGAGAGCTGGACAATTAGGAAAGCTGAACGCAGAAGAATAGATGCCTTTGAAATGTGGTGTTGGAGGAGGGTTTTGAGAGTCCCCTGGACAGCGAGGAGAACAAATAGGTCAATCTTAGAAGAAATTAACCCTGACTGCTCATTGGAAGGTCAAATAGTAAAGATGAAGCTAAAATACTTTGGACATCAAATGAGAAGGGAGGATTCACTTGAGAAGGCATTGATGTTGGGAAAGGTGGAGGGCAAAAGAAGAAGGGGGAGGCCAAGGATGAGATGGCTAGATGGTATTATAGACACAATGGGCACAGAGCTGGGAGGGCTGAGGGGGATGGTGGAGGACAGAGGCGCCTGGAGGAAAATGGTCCATGGGGTCGCAAAGGGTCGGAGTCGACTGTGCGACTGAACAACAACAAGGTTTGACAACAAATGTTAGAACATACTATTTTGAACATTCTGGCCCTGAATGAACTATACACTTGCTCCAGCCTGTAAATGTACACAGAACCTTTCTTTAAAAGCAGCAAATGTATCCAATTAATTCAACAGGCATTGGGAAAGAGATGGGACAAAAATCCAGCTCCACTATTCCCAAACAACTGATTGAAACAAATAGTGTTTGGTTCAAGAAGCTCTATGAAATATATATGGGTAAAACGGTAATATCGATATATATTCTCATTGGTTCAAGAAGCTCTACAGCAACTGGATCAGGGAGAGCCAGTTCTTGCGTATCAACCTCTTTTGCATGCCAGCTCCTTATCCAAGAAGAAATATGCAAGCAAAAGCATAAGGCAGTGATGGCGAAGCTTTTAGAGACCAAGTGCCCAAACAGAGGGGTAGGGCAAACTCTGCACTGTGGGGAGGGAGGAAGTCCTCCCATTGGGCTGCTGGGCAGAGGGGTGGGGTGAACTGTGCTGGGGGAGGTATGAAGTGCTCCCATTGGGCTGCTGGACAGAGGGGCGGGATGAACTCTGTGCTGAGGTAACGGCATGCGTGCCAACAGAAAGGGCTCTGAGTTAGGTTCGCCACCACTGGCATAAGATTTCCCAATGTTACAGCAGCTTATTGTGTCTTTAGACCCGTGGGGCCCAATGTGGGGCCCACATCCCAGGGGGGGGGGATTTGATTTTGGGGGGTCAGGAATGAGTTATTAACAGTGAATGGCCTTTTTGGCTTCCTCTACCTGAATAGGAGTTCACTTTTTTAATAAGAATTATATATCACGGGGGTGGGGTCAGGGTTTTAGAGATGCTTAGGTGGGACATGGCCAAAAAAAGGTTGGAAACCACTGCTTTAGAGCAATTGCCAAAACATGAGATGTACAACGTTTCCAGTGTGTGACTCCTGAGAGTTATATTCCCAACATATCAGAGGCTGTAAAATGAATACTCAAGTCAAAGACATAGAATGTAGTCTTAGCTTACAGTTCCACAATCAAATCTAAGTATTGAGTATTTTTAACATGGAAACATATTGTGTTCAACTTAAACATGAAATTCAGCAAATCAATAAACATTCAGCAAACATTTGTGATATAAAAGGGCAGTGAGTAGAAAAGTTATTATACAGTATTTAGAAACCTATGACTAGGGAGTCCAACACATCTTATACTGTACTGTACTTTTAAAGACATCTTAACAAATCTTGCATTATGAAAAATATTCGTGTATGTATGCATTTGAGCATATGTATGTGTGTTTGCATACTTGATTATTTTAATATAGAGATGGAAAGAAACAAAATACATCATTTGAAGTAGGCTGAAATGCTCCAGATTTCATGCGCTACTGATGATCTTTTAGAAAGTCTCTCTTTCCTCCCCATAGGCTTCTCTTACTTTTCTATAATCAAACCTGTTGTAAACAAACTTTATATATATTTATATGAAAAGTATAAGCAAGTAACCAACTCAGTGTACAGTGTTAAACCCACTTACTAGAAATGCATTTCATTTAACATACTGTAATTTACTTTTTGAGTAAACATGCACTGAATTGTGCTGCAAAGAGCTAGACCAAGTAATTTATAAATAAAATCAGATGTGTTGTACATTCATTTAGCACAGCACAACTGAGTGATTTCAAGAAAGCCTTTATAACAACTCAGATTCTTTCATTAAATAGGCACAGAATCTGAAATGACAATTTCTATTAAACTCTCAGTTGGAATTCTGCCATCCTCCCCTTATCTCTTCCCTTCCCAATCTGGACATCGTAAGATTACAGCAGCAAACAGGGATATATCTTTATCATCCTCTATACATAGCCTTCTTAAATTTGCTTCCTAGCTATTTAATTAATATTATCTTTAAAAACGTCTCTTTTATTTTGATAAAACATGACAAATAAAATATACTAATTGTATTAAGTGAAAATATAGTTTTAAAGGGAAAACAGACAGCAGACATAATCACACAAAACACACCACGGTTTCTCATCTGACCTTCCCTTCATCACTTAAAGAATTGTTTGCTAGTTACATCATCAGGAAATAAAACACGGGGAAAATATGGAGGGCTCATGCTTTGCTTAGAAGAGTCCACCTAAGCTGGGTTGGGCTTTTTATTTTTATTTTATTTTTTGGTACTTCAAAGAAAAGGAAGACTACAACCCAACTTCTCCAAACAATTGCCCTATGGAAAAGGAAGACAGATTGCAACCAGCTATTTACACCATTATCAGTAGTGAGAAAGAACTGCCCTAGCCTTCTCTTCCATACATTCATTTTGGCCAAAACCTGATTGGACAAATGAAAACGTTTCACATCATCCAGCATGTCAGCTGGAGCCAGAACACACTAATAAGCTGTTTTTGTTTTTAGTTCTGGATATCAGTGAAGCACTCTACAGACACTACGAGGCTGCACAACACACAGTTCCTTATATGGCATTGCCATGACGTAATGCTCCATAGGCTTGGGGCATGCAGAGAGTCTCTCTCTCATTGTTTGGTGTAACTGCTGGAATGCTCACATCCCTGACGCCTAAGAGAATCAAACACTACGGAGCAATTGCTAACTCAGGGAGCGATACAGTTCATTCACTGAAGGTAAGAAGGAAGCTTAAGGATGAAGTTTCTTTTGGCAACCAATAGACATTTTGCTTCCCTTAAAGAGATCAACAGCATGTATGATTATTTGTAGAGCATAGAGGGGATTTTTTTTTTTTGGGGGGGGGGGAGAATGTGGCTATTCAATACTAGTAACAACTACTGTCAATTTCTATCAAACTGTTTAAATGCTTTCCATTTAAGTATCAGAGGTTCTTTCCAACCTAAAAGATGCAGCATTAACACTAAGGAAAGAGGGAACACTATGAATTACACAGAGTTTCCAAGCATATGCTGGACAGAGTCATAAGTGTATTTAAAACTGTGGCAAAGGACCCAACAACTTCATAAAGTTATACTCATTCTTTGCACACATATGTGCTATATATTAACAGCCATGTCAAAAACATACATAGACTTGGATTTAGGGGAGTTTGTATAGTTTATTATACTTGACTATGGAAATGTATATTATAGTCAAGATGATGCTATGATAGGAATGCAAATATAAGTACAGTTCTAGTCACTGGTTCACTTTTGTGATTCAAATGGACCATTCAATTGATAGAGGAATGAAAGAGCAATTACTTTTAAATCATATTTCAGCAAGATGCAAATTGGTAGGGAATACCTAGTGTTAAGGGCAGAATATTGTTCAGGCAGTTTACAGGACAGTTGAATGACCTGACTTTAATAGTGTCCCTGAAATATTCTTTCACATACCAGTTAATGGCCAGAGTAATAATAGGTAACTGAAACAGCATCAAGGGAATGTCTGTTATTTACAGGAGAAAGAACAAAATAACACTGTTAGTGTGGAAAAATTCTAATATATGTTATTTCTAGCTATATTGGGTTTCTTAGGCATCATTTTCCAAACTGTACATAACTTATTAAAATTCAAATCTTGTTCTACCAAGATAATTTTAAGGCTTTAAAATCTTGGTCTTACAAGATAATTTAAGTCTTTAAAAGAAATATCCTTTAATGATGGAACACTCTAGCTCTTCTGATACTTGCAGACTATGTAAATAGCAATTCACTCTGTCAGAGGTTCAAGAGCAACTGAGTTCATTAATCTACAAAATGAGAAAAATCAACTCAAAAGAGCCATATCTTTCATTAAGAAAGTAAACTCTTTTAGGAACGGTGTCTTTAAATATAAACACCTTTTTTTTCCATTTCTCACACAGGACAACCAAAAATATGGTGGCCTTCTGGTTGTACGCTGTTAACTGATTGCTTTATAAAATTACCTACCGTTTTATTGTTACTGTAGATGTCAGTGCAGCGAGATATACAGAGCGAGCCTCCTCAAAGATTGTGGTAGTTTTTGAAATACAATCGGGTGTACCCTGGTAATGGCAACTTTGTGTTGCCAGCTAATCTTTCTCACACTAAGTCTGGCAGAAGCAACTACAGAATGAACTCACCAAAAGGTTTTTCGTTTTAGCAGTTTCACGTCTGGCCTAGATACGAAAGAAGTGCAGCGAGGAAAAAAGGACATTTACTGACTGCAACAAACTGGTATAGGAAAAGCTCAAACCCTAAAAAAAACCAATTAGCTAAGAAATATTAGACATGTTAAAAGGAAGGTTTGTTTCGTATAGCTCGCAGGTGGGTATAGAAAAGTCATCCCTATTAGCTTGCAGGCATCCAGATCTTTCAAACCATGAAGAGATCATTAGTTACTCTGTAACACCTCTCTTAAGCACTCACTGAACAATAAACTGGATCTATAAGATAAAAATCATATCACTCAATCAAAGTATGAGCAGTTAGATTTCTCCTAATATTTGCTTATTTTCAGAGATAATCTTTCATTTAGATATGGAGTTGATGTGGCTCTCACTTACACCTAGTGTGATTCTCAAGTTACACTACTTAGCATTGAAGTATGTTCCAAGAATTTCATCTATTTATTGTGTAACTTTCATTTCAGTGTCCCATTCCCTTAAGATATTTAAGTGCAGTTCGGTATGCTAAATATTGCTTATCACACCCATTTTATTTACATACAATAAGGCTGCAGTTTTATGCACCAAGTTACTGAAAGGAAGTCCAGCTGAACTCAGTGGGACTTCTTACAAAAGTGACTGTGTGAAAACTCAGTAACTTACTGTATCAGAAAATGTGCTGTATTCAATAAGCACTTTCTTTATTCATTACCTAAATTAACGCTGTAACTATCAGTGTTCAACTTGTAAGATGGGTGTTACTTTCATACAGAGTAGTAAATCAAAGCAAAAGATATTGAAAGAGTTTATGCAACCTTCATTGGTGATGGTGCAGCTTTATTGGCAAGGAGCAATACAATATGAATTCATGTAACGCAAGAAGAGAGCTACATTTTTTCATCAATACTGCCTATGTGCTATGCTACTCTTTCAAGTATAACAACTTCTTTGTAAGCATATCAATGGTAATATTATAAGTCAATAGGTTTCATTAAAAAAATCTACTTTTTTCATCACATTTAATACAGAGGTGCAATCCCATCAGTGTCTACCCAAGAGCTAGGTCACACTGACTGAAATCCTATTCAATAACTAAATGTTAGTCACCTTCGGGCTGAGGGAAGTGGGGTATAAATAAACCGATGATGAGGATGAGAATGATTCTTCCATAACTTGATGTTATGGAAGCAGTATTGCTCACAATGTCAAGGCAGAAGTGCTATTAATAAAGCAATTTCACAGGCCCATCACGCAACTGATATAAACCAAAACTGTGTTAATGGTGGTGAAATTGAACAGCATAATTTGCATTGCTTGTAGATTCAGGTGTAATGTTATGCTGTGCCCAGACAAGCATGATTGCAGCAACTGAGTTCAATGACATTTGAGACTCTTTCAGCTGTTATCAAGCTGGATCGTGGAGAGAGGCTACTCCAGCCTGAGTTGTCCCTACTTATTGCTTCACATGATGAAAGCAGTTGGGGGAGGGGGGCAGGGCTATTATCCTATCCCCAATGTATGTGTACTCTACATACTGTACTGAGATTTCTTCTTCTTCCATATCTAGTGAAACTGCCAAAATGAAGGCACCTTTTGGTGAGTTCATTCTGCAGCTTCTTTCAACTGACCTAGTGTGAGAAAGATTAGCCGGCAACACAAGGTTGCTGTTACTAGGGTACGCCAGATTGTTGCTAAAAAAATACCACCATCTTCGAGGAGGCTCTTTCTGTGTACCCCTACATACTGAGATAGTGGTGAAACAAGGTTTTATTCTCATACGACTATTATAAGATTGCATTCTTTAGTTGGATAGTGTAATTGAATTTACAGTAAAACCACAACTAACATATGCCTCGAGTTACATAAAATTCAACTTACATAATAATTTTGTGCTAAAACCATGTCCCGATTTACATGATTTCCTATGGATTTGCTTCGAGTTACATAAAGATTCTTTTTCCTATGAGTTTGCTTCATGTTACGTAAAAAAATCATTTCCCTATGGGTTTGCTTCAATTTACATAAAATTTCATTTTTCCTATGGGTATGCTTTGAGTTACATAAAAAAATAATTTTTCCTATAGGTTTGCTTTGAGTTACATAAAAACCCGATTTAAGCAAAAGCCTATGGAATGGACCTTTTTCGAAAGTAGGGGTTTTACTGTATTTCATTTATAGACATTTTATAAATTTTACATAGAGAGCAATATAACTCATGAGAAGAACCTGCTCCTTAACTAGGACTCATTTTATCAACATATTTATATCCGTTAATTCGTTTAAGTACATCTAAAACATTTCTTATACTCATAGGAAATTTTATTTCAAAAGTTCTAGTTAGTACTCAGCTGACATAAGCACGAATAAACATAAGATATTTCCCCATACATTTTACTATACAGCCAGTCCTTCAAAAGCAACCACTAATTTAATGACTTCAAACATTTGGAAGTTAGAAAGAGATGGCAATAGTTTAGCTCCTGTGACCATTAGACTGAGATTTAACTTGAAGAATGTATTTCATACCCACAAACGTCTGAGCATGTTTGATTCTCCAAAGGTCAAAGAAGGTCACCTTGGCCTTTTATTCAGTCTAAACAATAAAAATTATGTTAAAAAGAAAACTTCCAGTTGAGAAGGCAACATAGCCCTCAAAACCCACAGCATTCACTTATGAGTAAGGACAAGCAATTTACCCAAGACCCAGCCAACACAAACATAGGAACCAAAGGGTTTTGTAGCGGATTGTTTGATTCCAAGGACACATACTAAATGCCAAATTCCTTGCTCCAGCCAGCTACTTCACTCAAGTGAATGAAACAGAACTCAGGGGCAATAATGCAACAGGAAGAGGATAAAGCAGGATAACACGATTGCAATCTTTGGAGTATTGTAAACAAGCTTGTTCTCACGTCAACTTTTCATAAAAGAGGGATATTTTTCTTCCACTGTATAGGTGGGGGAGGGTTGCATGACTACAACAATTTATTTTGGCCTCATTTGTGGATATTATGAACTTTCATTGCCATATAATGATATTACTTGCCAGTAACTATGGCACTAATTATGTAACCAATAGAGCAGTAACATTATTTTTTATTGTTGTAAATTTCATTTCATTTTGTTCCTACTTCATGTTATGATTTGGCTTCCTTGGTGACTGCAAGGTAAATTTTAACAGCTCTTTATATATTAGCTTTATCTCTGAAGCCTATTCTAAGACACTCAAATCCAGTGATGGACGTCAGCAGGTTCCGGTAGCAGAAATTCTGGCTGGCCCCACCCATCCAAGTTTTGAAATAAAGTAGTCCTAATTCGGGTGCAATGCAGGGCTTTCCCCCTGGCCACACCCACCATACCAAGCCCACAGAGTAGGTAGTAAAAAAAATTGAATCCCACCACTGCTCAAATCTCTTAAATTTCCAAAAGTTCTGTGGTCTGTATCAGTTGCTTCAGGCCAGTTGAGTGGTACAGGTGAAATTCAGAAAATTAGAATATCATGCAAATGTTCATTCATTTCATTTCACTTAAAAGGTGAAACAAATATATGAGATAGACTCACCACATGCAACGAGATGTCATGACTTAATTCGTTATAATTGTGATGATCATGGCATACAGCGTAAATGAGATTATGTGATGATTATGGGGTACATGAGATTGGGGGACTGGGGTTTTCATAAACTGTAAACCATAAGCATCAATATTATAACAAAGTAAGGCTTGAATTATCTCGCTTTGCATGTAATGAGTCTATCTCATATATTTCTTTCACCTTTTAAGTTGCATTACTGAACTGAATGAACATTTGCATGATATTCTAATTTTCTGAGTTTCACCTGTATTTAGTTAGGCAGAGCAAGGAAATTGTCATTTAGTATTTGTTTTAGATGTACTGTATTGTTATACCATAAAATGCATAAAGGAAACTGCTCTTGGTCAATTATCTTTGAAATTTCTTTCAGAATCAATTGATGTGTTTAAATATATTTTCATCAGTTGTTATGATAAAGTTCAATAGAAAATAATTTAACAATACTCAGCTCTCTAGTGCTTTATGGCTGGGTAGAAATGCAGGGTGTCGCGAGTCATCATGTATAGGCAAAATTGCATAACAACAGATATCTTGGAATATGTTACCAATGAGTGGGGGACATTTTGTGTGTCTGTAGAAAGTGATGGCCAACACATAGATAATATTTTGTAATTATTGTTAAAAATGGGAGTGAATATTTTGTACTTAGAGGTACATTTAGCTATAATTCCCCGTTTTCCCTATGTATGGTGACTTCAGGGACATTCTGTATATCCCTAGATCACACCAAAACTAGAATTAGAACGAGGGTTCTCAACTTTACTGCACCACGGGCAGGACAACTCCCCCTCAGACTGCGCCATGGGCCAGACAAAATGACGGTGGGCACTTTTGCACATGCACAGGCTTCCTCTTCCGGGATTGACGCCGTGAATTGGATGGAACGGCGTCAGGGGCCGTACCCGGTCCATGGGCCATAGGTTGTGAATGCTGAATTAGAACAATTAGATTTAGAAGGAACCTTCCCTAAGAGTGAAAGACTTTGAAAGTACACTCAAGCATCCCCTGGGCAACAGCACAGAGCCGGACAATCATTCTGATCCAGAAACATTGCACTGTAATTGTGTAATGCTCTGGCATGAATAAAGACCAAAATTCTAACCATTACACCACATTGTTTCTCTTATGTTTGCTTGTAGTATGCAAGATTCACCTTAGCGGCACAGAGCTAGATACTAAACACTAAAACTAACATAAGAACAACAGAATTTTGTAGGTGTATATATTTCTACAATATTAAAATGTTTTCAATTTGAAAGAATATCATGAAGTTTGGAGTTATATCCATCCGCGTATACACTAGAGCAGAAAGAAAAACAAACCAAATGCCAAAAGCCACAGTATTCCGTCACCTCCTCATGTAATTTTTCAACTCAAGACTAGTTCAGATTCTATTTCAAATTCTCACAAACCACCTGGTAAACACCAGAGATTTGCATGTCTGTATGTAAACATGCACAGATATAAGCAAAATAAATGTTACAGCCTATGATCACACAAAATAAACCATAACAGTTTCACAATCCCATCAGGAATCATTTCACTAATACTCCAGGGTAAAATGCATACCTTGGCTAGCTATCAGTTTCTGATTCCAGATTTTTTCAGTTGCTGTGGTATATCTGCCCTTTATGAGTAGTCAAAATCCCACGCCACACTGGTAATATTTGTACCAAGGGAATCCATGGGTCAGGCAAGCTATCTGCAAGCTGGGTGAATTAAACTCCATCCACAACTTAAATGGCAAGCAATTTGTTTTAAAATATTTCATTAGTATATATTAATCCAACATCAAAAATGACAACTTTCCCAATTTATTCAGTTGCCCAATGTTCTATCATTCCCTTTTTCTTCTTTGCTTCCTCTTTTACTCCATCAGGTGTCAAGGGAATGTTCTATCATTCCCTACATATCCTGATCTACACCTCAGGTAGGCTAAGAAGACACAGAAAAAGTTGGGGCCTCTAATCGAGCTGCAATATCCCTCATCCCTGGATAGACTGGCTATGACAAATGTTAGTGCAGTCCAGGACTGTCCGGAGGCCCAAAAATGTCTCAATGCTATATCCTTTCAAATGAACAAGACTTGTTAGACACCACTTACATATCAATTACATCAGCTCTGGTTTAGCTCTTTAGACTAACACTGAGTTACTATTAAAACCTGCCCGGAAGGGATTTTTTAAAAAGATATGTCACTGGTTAGTACTAGAAAACTTTGCTTGGGAAGTACTGATTCCCAAAAGACAAAGTTAGTGTTGACAAACAGCAAATGAAAAGTTACTGAGTGGCCAACTGTATTTTGCAAGATGTCTTCTTCTTCTTCTTCTTCTTCTTCTTCTTTGCTTCCTCTTTTACCCCACCGGGTATCAAGGAAGATGAAAGGTTCATGTTCTGGCACATCTAGCGGCCTCCACATGTATGATTTGGTGTTCTTGTACTATTTCTTTGATGTTATCTCTCCACCTTCATCTGGGTCTGCTTCGTGGTCTTTATTCTTCTCCTCTTTCCACATACCTGTATGCCTTGTATGATATGGAATTCCAAGACACTCCAAATGGGCAAACCACTTTATTTATTGTATTTGTATGTAATTTAAGATTAGTTCTATCCCAATTCTTTCCCTTATAATATCATTCCTGATGTTAGCCCTTCTAGTCACTCCAGCAACCTTCCTCAGACATCACATTTCCAGGGTTACCAACTTGTGTTTATGTTTTGTTGTAAAGATGTGTCACAATTCTTAAAACAGCTTGGCTCTTATCAAGGTAACATTTCCAAATAAACCTAGATGTTTCACCAGCCTGGAACTTTGTAGCACCTAACAGTTCAAAGTTTTCACACAACAGATACAAGTATATTAACACAGAGAGACATATAGTCTATTTCCATTAGAATCCTACAGAACTGCCATAACTAAACTTGATTATAACCAGCATGATAATAGCTACGCAGCCTATAGACTTCTTTTTCTCTCATTTACTTAACATGTCCATAAGCAAACCTGTTTGGAATTCAATGACAATAAACACATATTCCCCCAAAATGAGATGGATGCTTAAATAACATGCACATTGCTAATACTTCTTTCTCCGGGAGCTTGTTAAATATACTACATGTTCAAAATTCCTTCTTTCTACCATAAAATCCTATCATTTTGTGATATTCTTTATCACAAAATTAAGCAGCCAGACTTTATTCCTTTATCACAGCTTTGGGTCTTTTATGATATAGGTCAGGGGTGCCAAAACTATGGCCCCTGGGCCATATTCAGCCCCTGGTGCCAATTCATCTGGCCCGTGGAGCCCTCATCGCTCCCGGAAGCAGAAGTAAAACGCGCAAAAGCGGAAGTAAAAAGTCCCCGATGCCATTCCATCCAGCCCAGAAGTGTTTAACACAGACGTAAATGTGCCCGCGCATACACAAATGTCCCCACGCATGTGCTAATGCATCTGCCACAGTTTGCTGCAGTGTTTGCGGCAGGGGGAACCACATGTCCAGCCCGCAGCACAGTCTGAGGGGGAGTTGTCTGGCCCGTTGAGAAGCCCTGTATTACAGCACAAGGCAAATCATTGTTTTCCCCTCCTTTCTTTTATGTTGATGGATTGGGCTTAGCATGTTATTTCCATGCACCGGTAATGGGGTTGATTCTACTAATGCGTTTGGCCAATCATGGTTTGGCTAAGACTGTCATGCTAATACTTGAGCTGAATGGTTGGTTGTTGTTATTCAGTTAAAGTGCCATATGGTAAATGGATTTCTTAACGAAATTAAAAAGGCAAAGTCAATCCCATGAAACAGCCAATGTCCTATAGGCCCACTGGAATCAGTGTGGATTTGATGAGTCAATCCCTTGGTTCTTTTTCTTCCGTGTCTAGGCCAGACGTGAAACTGCCAAAATGAAGGCATATTTTGGGTGAGTTCATTCTGCAGTTCCTTTCACCTGAGCTGGTGTGTGAAAGATTAGCCTGCAACACAAGGATGCCGTTACCAGGGTATTGTGGTTCAAAAATATCACAATCTTTGAGGAGTCTCTTTCTGTGTATCCCTTGGTAAGTTCCATTCATTCAAAAGGACCTACTCTAGTTTCAACTTACTGTGCTAAAGTAAATAGCAACTAGAGTAAGGTAAAGGTTTCCCTTGCTCGAAAGCCAGTCATATCTGACTCTAGGGTACAGTGCTCATCTCTGTTTCAAAGTCAAAGAGCCAGCGTCTGCTTTCTGCAGACGTTTCTGTGGTCATGTGGCAGGCATGACTAGACACTGGAGCGCACGGAACACTGTTTACCTTCCCACCGAAGTGGTCCCTATTTATCTACTTGCAATTTCTTGCTTTCAAACTGCTAGGTTGGCAGGAGCTGGGACAATCGAACTGCTGACCTTCCGCCCTCCAGTCAGTGTCTTTAGCCACTTGAGCCACAACTAGAGTAGGCCCATGTGAATCAACAGAAGTTTCAGAGGAGCTGATTCACCAAATCCATACTGATTCAACGGACCTACTATAATATGACTTACTATGCTAAGTAACAGGACTTCAGCCAATGTTACTATAGTAGGCTTGTAGGAAAAGGGGGCAAGGATCAAGGAAGACACTTTCAAGGCTGAAGACAGAGACTACATTTGTATGGAGAAAGGGAAAATAATCATGGGATGGGGGCTAAAATGGAAGAAAGCACCTACTCTCCTAGTACAACCGGTACCTCTGGTTTCTACAACCAGGTCACTCTCCTAACACCACCCACACTTATGATGATCGTATCTGATCCTCCTCCTCCCCCATCCCCACCCCCAGTAGGTTTCATGCCAAACTGTCCATTGTCCTCTTCAGAAAAAGATCAGTCTGTGTTTTATAGACTAAAGCAAAGCATTTGACTATGAAAATCATAAGAAACTGTGAGAGGTTCTAAAAGAAATTGTAGTATCTTACCATTTGATTTTTCTGGTGCACAGCCTGTATTGTGGACAAGAAGCTACCATTAGGACAGAACATGGAGAGACAGAATAGTTTCCTATAGTATATTAGTTTCCTATAGTATATATTGCCTATATTCCTATAGGCAAAAGTATCACACAAGGATGTATTTTATCCCCTTATCTGTTCAGTCTGTTCACAGAATGTATCATACATAAAACCAAGTTATCAAACATATCACATGGAACAACGTATATGGAAAGCAAGATTTTCTGGGAAGACGGTAATACTGGGAAAGGTTGAAGGCAGTAGGAAAAGAGAAAGACCAAATATGAGATGGATTGACTCCCTAAAGGAATTGCAGGCTTGAGTCTGCAAGAGTTGAGCAGGGCTGTTGAGGACAGGACATTTTGTAGATTGCTCATTCATAGGGTCAACAAAAGTCAGGGGAAACTTGACAACAGATAACAATAACAATAGTGTACTATTAACTCCTGAAAATGTTCTGGGAAAATAACATTTATGACCAATCAGATGAAAATGTTCTGGGAAAATAACATTTATGACCAATCAGATCCCCTGAGAAACACAATTAATTGCTGCTGGCAAAGTGCCATGCTCAGATTCATCCAAACTTATGGGCTACTTTAAGAGAGAGAAATCTGTGTATCGGAACACTTACATAACCTTGTTGCTTAAGATATCCACACAAACTTCACCTACTGGAATACTTGAAATAAACAACACTGTAATGCGCGAAGGAAGATAAATGCTTCATGCGTACTCAGTGGGATAACTATCAATTGGCACCTGGTTGTAAGCACATTTATTGGCAAGTAATGCTCCTGAGGTGTGTGGGATTCACTTTTAGACCGTGAAATTGTATTTAGGATAAGGGCTGTCCAAGCCTTTTTCAAAGAACAGTGAGCTTTCCAGATCCAGAACTCAAAAATATGACTTATGGACTAAAGTGCAAAGCTAGAATTTGACAGGGGAAAAGCAGATAAGACTATACATAAAAACACAATTTTAGACAAGAAGATGGTTTTTCTCATATCCATTCATGTGTGTAGCTTGCAATCACATTTAATATATTTACCGTATAGACATAATTAGAAGTAGTTTTACTAGTAACTATCGCTAGGATCTAAAACTAAAAGGCAAAAACTTTAAAACAAATTGATTTCTGTTCTTAATAAGCAACAGGTCATTAATTTGAACTAATCCTAGCTTTTATATTTTCTCTGCTATACCATGAATATCATATTATAATTGAAGGGTTTTGTAGTCAATTAGCTAAAGGAAGTATTCTAAGACTAGGGAAGGGCGTGTCGACATCATACCTGTCAAGTATCTCGTACTGGCCGGGATTTCTTGTATTCTGGCACTCGTTCCTCCCCTTTCCCGCCACCGTCCCATATTTTGAACAGCGGGGAAAGGGGTTACTGCGCACACACGCACACGCAGAACCTGATTGCGCATGTGCAAATGGGTTCTGCGCATGTGCAAACAGGTATTAAAGGCGCACGCATGCGCAGAAAATTCCCATATTTTTGGGAGCTGCGCTTGATGGGTATGGTCAACATGGTGGACTGAGTGGTCGCGATTCTCGTCGCTGTGTGAAAGGGCTGCCACATAAGTGGAAAAATGAATACTTTTTTGTAAAACTGTTACAAAACCTTATGAAGTTTCAACAGGATATAAAAGAAACTGTTACAGACCTGATAAAGTTTACAAAAGCTGAGTTAAGTAAAATTGTAAAAGAAGTGGTGGGTTTGAAAGAATGTATGACTACAACTGTAAATTAAGTGGGGGAAGTTAAAACAGGAAATTCATGAAGTAAAGGAAAAGGAGAAAGGAAAAGAAATAAAGATAGTTGACCATGAAAAAAGATTGGGGTACATGGAAGAACAAATGAGAAGGCAAAACATGATTATTAGAAATATTCCTGAAAAATCATCAGACCAGTTGAAGTTGAGATTGTTGACCTGGCTAAATGATTTGAAAATGGGAATAGATTTTGGTCCTGAAGATATTGCGAGTGTTTATAGGCTGGGTCCAAATAAAAACAAAGCAGTTCAAAGAAATGTACAGTGGTACCACAAGTTACAAATTTAATGTGTTCCAAGGCATTTTTCATGTTATGAGAAATTTGTAACTCTGATTTCCCATAGGAATGCATTGACAACCAAAATCCATAACTTGAAACATGGTTTCCCATAGGAATGCATTGAAAACCAATTAATCTTTTCCGGAAAAATTCGTAACTCAAGCAATTATTTTGAATTGATTTTCATTCGTATTGTGAAAATTTTGTAACTCGAACCATTTGTAACTCGAGGTAGCACTGTATTGGTGAAATGTGCAAATTTGGGTGAGAAATTGAGTTTGATGGCACATATTAAGAAAGCAGGTTCTGGCGCCCTTAAAATGGAAGGGGCAGATATTGAGATATATAACGACATAGGGGTTGAATAGCGTATTTGGAGATTTCAAATGAAACTCGTTACAAAAATACTGAGAAAGGTATCTTTTATAACTTGAAGTTTGCAAAACAATTGAGATTTTCATATTTGGGTAGAACCTTTCTGAACAAAGAGTATTCATATGTTTTGGATATACAGTGATTCCTCGTACAATGTCCATACTTGGTTCCACAAGTTTGGACTTTATACAGATTTGGACTTTGTATGAGGCAGTAAAATCTTAGCCACGATGCCTCATACAACGTCTAAATCCTTGCCGCGATGCCTCGTACAATGTCGTTTCCATAGAGATACATTGTACTGTAACAACACAGACTTCAGTACAAAGTCCAGGGAAAAAATGATAAAATGATTGTTGCAGGCTTCAATTTAATATGAACAAATAGCGATTGCACAAACTTAACCAATTATAGGAAAGGATCAAACAGATGGTTGGATGATTGGATGGATTTATTTGGATTAAAAGATTCCTGATGAAAATTGAAGGGGGAGGAGCGTATATACACATATTTCTCTCAGGTTTATAATTCATATTCTAGAATTGATTATGTTTTTGTAACAAAAATGTATTGAAAGATTTCAATAATATAGAAGTAGGAATTTTTAAAGAATCGGATCACGCAAAGGTAATGATAGAATTACAGTTTAAGACAAATTTTCAAGGTACCAGAAGTTGGAGGTATGATCCAAAGTTGTTTAAAGATAAATTAGTAAAAGATCAAATACTTAAAAACTGGGAAGAAATGTGGAAATTGAATGATAAGGAAGAAACAAGCTTTGATATAATATGGGATACTATGAAAGCAGTTTTTAGAGGAAAATGTATTAAGATTACGAGTGTAAAGAATAAACAACATAGAGATAGGCAAATGGAGATGTAAAAAGAAATTAAAACCCTACAAGCTAAACATGCTAAATCACAGGATAAGAATATATTGGAAAGAATATAAATGTTAAAAAAGAAGTTAAATGGAAGAGATATAGAAAAATTAAGATTTAATATACTTGAAAAGGGAATACTTTGAATTTAGTGATGAGTTCAAAAATGTTAGCAAGGGCAGTAAAGGAGAAGAAAGAGAAAAGGAAATATTGTAGGTACTTTAATAAGGGATATGATGCCAGTTCGACTAAATCAGATAACTAATAGCAACTCAAAAGTATGTTGAAGATGTGAACGGAAAACAGGGACATATAAACATGTGGTGGGACTGTGAAATTGTTTCCGATTTTTGGCACAAAATTGAACAAGAGATAGCCAAAATTTTGGATATTAATTTAAAATTGAATGGGAAAATAGTACAGTGATATCTCATACAATGTCCAAACTTGGTTCCAGAAGTTTGGACTTTATATGGATTTGGACTTTGTATGAGGCATGCAAAATCCTAGCCGCGATACCTCATACAACATCCAAATCCTTGGCGCGATGCCTCTTACAACGTCATTTCCATAGAGATACATTTTACTGTAACAGCACAGACTTCAGGGCAAAGTCAAGGAAACAGACAGGAAACTGACAGAACTTTAAGAAATAATTGTCTAAAGGCTAAATACATTACAAAAACATGTCAAACAACATTGATTGTCCAAGAACCTGAAGAATGCTGCAAAAATCCCAGGAATGCTTCTAAAAATTCTGACGGAAAAATTCAAAAAATCCCAAATCACGCTCAAAACCACTCCTAAACACTCTTTGCCTTGTGCAAAACCCACAAGAGCAATGCACACATGTGTCCTGCCTTTTATACTGCCCAGGCACAATGCAACCTGGAGAAAAAAACCAATGCCTCATACAAAGTCGCAGCAACTTTGTATGAGGTAACTTTTTTCAAGAAATTAGGCGATGTAGTATGAATAAGATGTTGTATGAAGCGGACATTGTATGAGGTATTACTGTATTATTTACTGATTTAGAGGATTTTAATTTGGATGAAAATAAACAGGATTTATTGGCTATTTTCTTAACACTAGCAAGACAACAGGTTGCCAGAAATTGGAAAGGTGGTTTGAATTTAGATTTAAGTAAATGGTACACTGATGTTTGGGATATGGCACTTAATGAAAAACTTAAATGAGATTTAAATGTAAAAAAGGGGTTGTTTTTCCCTGCCGGAGGGAAGTGCGGTTTGGCCGCCGCCCGCCAGGGAGGACACAGGACCGAAGGACCCGGCCATTGCCTCCTCCCCGGGCGAACGGGGAGTGTGCAGCAGATGCCTTTGGTGCCCTTTCTTTTCCCCGCTGCCTGGGGAGACGCAGTGGCCGGGTCCTTTGGCCCTGCGTCCCCGGGCAAACGGGAAGGGTGTAGTGCAGCGGCCGCCTATGGTGGCGTGCACCCAGCTGTTGCGTGCTGGTGCATCCTGGTTTTTTTCCAGATGGCTCCGGTGGGGCTTGCACCCCACCCGCATCATCCGGACCCCATTCTTTGACCGAAGGGGGTTGCAAGGTAGGTGGTGTGTGCTGGTCAGGTGGGTGGGTGGCGGAGAGGGGGAAGGCAGCTTGGACCCACAAATGCACTGGCCTCCTTTATATATATAGATGTCTATGTAATTTTTGTATTATTATTATTTTAAAACACTCAATAAAATCTATTTTTTAAAAAATCCCTTGTGTATGAGCTTGGACAAGTCCCTTTCTCAGCTCAACTTTCCCATTTGTGCAGTTGGTATAAGACTTGTCCAAATTAATAACCTACTGAAGATTGCTGTCATATGGATTACTAATACTATGGCTCTGCTGCCTGAGGAATACTGGTTTTTGTAGTCAAGTGATACAAATCTTTATATCTCTAGGTACCAATAAATGTTGATCAACTGAGGGGAAATAGGGTATGAAAGACACATATTTTTATACTTTCCAAACCTGATCCCTAAACAACAAAACAACAGGATAAGGATTCTATTCCTAGGCTCTCATTATTGTTCCACATTTCAGCACCTTTGGCTAGTTCCCATTTCATACATTTAAATACTGATAAACAACAAGACAATATATTGTACATGAAACCAGTCCTCTGCATGGGAAAATGCAAATGGCAAATTTAACTGAAGTACAAAGAAGGTATGGTTAGAAAAGTTAAAATTCAGACATTCTTTACTCATAGTTTTGTGTGTTAACCACCAGCCCACATCTCTAATGTCTAATCTTTCCATTTCCTCTTGCTAGTCTTGTATCTGCATAACAGTAATTTCCTCAGTGATGTAAACGTCGGCAAGTTCCAGTTTTTGCTGTGCCAAATGAAATCACTTGCTTCTTTTCTGGCCTAGAATCAATCTGTTCATGAAACAGAAAAGGGAAAAATGTAAAGGACCCAAGTCACATTTATGTACATTCACAAACTAGCATAAACCCACCTACTAGGAAGGCTTCAGCATTAACAGCCATTATTTTTTTGCCAACAATAATGCTAAACCATTAAAATTAACAGAGTCTTGTTGAAAATGGGGCTTTCATGCTGCCAGATCATAAGGGAATGTCAGAGTAAGCCAGATCATGCTATTTAATAAGTCTGAGAGTTAATGGACAGAAGCAGAGCTTGAAAAACTTACTAGACAGCACTGGTAGTGCTGAGGTCAGGAATTCTAGGACCTGTGGCACAGAAACTAACTTTTCTACTCTCTGGGAGAAAGGCAAATCCAGCTTCAAAGATTTAGACTGGCAGTGCACTGAATGAAGATTAAAGATACAGAATACAAATACATTCTTCTGTGACTGAAGAAGCAAACCCATAGCAGAGCAATCCCATATAGGTTTAGTCAGGGGTTCTCAACCTTACCATGCCACGGGCCGGACAACTCCCCCTCAGACCACACTGTGGGCCAGACACAATGGTGGTGGGTGCGTATGTGCGTTTGCGTATGCATTTCTGCTTCTGGGGTCGTCGCCATAGGCCAGAAGGAATAGCGTTGGGTGCTAGGGCCGGCAAACGGGCCGTAGGTTGCAAACCCCTGGCTTAGTCAGTCTCACTGACAGAATTCAAATGTAGAAGGCGATACTTTTGATCACTAAACATAATTCAATTAGGCTTTTAAAAAATAAGTATGCACAAGATTTTATGTATGAACCACATATACATACACTTACAGACCTAAGCCAATGGTTCACCCTTGGAATTAATTTTCCATGCTTTCCAAAGGATATTTCTCCCAAGGCAGATTTGTCCTCTTTCATGTGAAGAGTGACCTTACAAATCCCAGCCCTTCTCTTTCTGTTTCTCAGATGAATACAAGGGCGAACTAACAGCAGCCTGATTATTATCCTAGACCTAGAGGTTCATCATTCTTCTTTAGCAAAATCACAGTTCTGAACTATTTTCATTAGGCATTAACACCCTCTTTCCTTACTCCAAGTTAAATAATTAAAATGTTCAACATCCAGGGTTGTGCTTGGTCCTGATACCTCCCTTTGTAGTTCTACTTGCATATTCTGCTAGTTTAAATTAGTTCCTGACAGTGCCATCGCATTCAGAAATATACTTCACTATGTTTGATGGGATTTAAACTTAGTTAAGTGGGTGCAGGTTGAACACTTCTGTACTTTCAATTGGGAATGCAGTACATTGATCATGGTGGGGCTTACTTCTGAATCAAGACACACAGAATCCCACCGTTATGCTATCTGTCGGTGTCAAAACCTGGTCAAATGCAAGTCAACTACAGAAAGAAATCAAAATTTAAGACTTTTTATAAACCGGCTATAGTGGCTCAAGTGACTAAGACACTGACTGGCAGGTGGCACGCCAGCAGTTCGATACCTGAATACTGCAGGACAGAATGACTTCCCGTTTTTGTCCCAGCTCCTGCCAACCTAGAAGTTTGAAAGCAAGAAATTGCAAGTAGATAATTAGGGACCACTTCAGTGGGAAAGTAAACAGCATTCTGTGCACTCCGGTGTCTAGTCATGCCTGCTACATGACCACGGAAACGTCTGCAGAAGCAGACATCGCTGGCTCATTGGCTATGAAACAGAGATGAGCACTGAACCCTAGAGTCGGATACGACTGGCTTTCGAGCAAGGTTGACCTTTACCTTTATAAACCAGCTTAGATAGAGAATGAAGGAGAAAACTTAAAACAAATCCCAACCCTGTGAAATAAAACCCCTTAGACATGCAACTTGACAAACAAATTTGATAAATATATGATTCTAGGCATTCAGAAGATTTTAAAGCTCCATTTCCTTCACTAGCTTCCCTGTAGGACAGGTATTCTCAACCTGCAGTCCCTGGGCCATATGCGGGCCACAGCACCATTTCATGTGAGCCCCCACCGCCTCCACCACACCAGGAAGTGCAATGTGGTGGAGGAACTGCAAAATGGCTGTCCGGCCCCCGAAGCTGTATGAGGGAGCGTGACCCGGCCCCCAGTTTAAAAAGGTTGAGAACTCCTCCTGTAGGAACTCACTTGTATTTTCTGAACACTGTTGAAGATACTTCTGGCAAGATAATTCTGTCAGGTCCTACTAAAAATTACAAACAGAAATCAATCCATTCCAGTCCATAGCCCACAATATCCCCTAAGCCTACATTGCCAGGCCATTTCTTTCAATATCAAAAGCAGGCCACTGCACCCATCCCAGAAGTGGTAAGTAGTTGTTCCTTGATCTTCCTTTCCTCTTTCTCTTACTTCCATCACCTACAAGTCTCCAGAAGATATCTGTTTTTCAATCAATTTACTTCTAGTCAGCCAACTGGAATGTGAGAGGTGGGAGTCAAAAATTGAAATGGTTGCATTCATTCCTGTTCATGTCTCACTGCTCTCTCTGGAGCAATCTCTCCACCAATTTACATTCCCTCTTTTAATAGCTTGCAGCCCCTCTTGAACTTAATCAACATGAAGTACTGTACCAGTATTTTCAAAACCTCATCTATGATTAGACTGTTGTTCCCCTGTGTTTTCTGTCTCCTCAATACACTTAACCTTTCTCCAGTGCACCTTTTTCTCATCCCTTTACATAAGGGGTAGCCAAACTACTGCCCACGGTCCAGACCCGGCCCATGGAGCCAAATCATCCGGCTCATGCTGCCACTGTCGCAACTGGAAGTGGAAGTCAAATCAAATCATTATTATGGTCCAAGACCAGCGGAAGTGGACGTAAAACATGCCCACACATACGCAAACGCCCATGGTGGTTGTAAACACATTCATGGCAGCAGTGCATGCGTTTTACGGGAGGAAGAACCATGTGACTGGCCTGCTCAATCACATGACCGACCTGCGACGCAAAAAGTTTGGGAACCGACCCCCTGCTTTACATTCTTCCTTTATCTTCCTTGCTTCTAGGTTTATCTACCTCCTAATTTTCAGACATTCTCTATGTTTAATCTTAACTCCAACCAAATCGACAAAAGTTCTCTTATAAAAGTAGTTACAGTACAGTACTTCTCTTAAAAAACTGAATACAGTACTGTATCCTACACCTCTGTGCCAACTCATCCAAAATGAGAGCACTTACCTTCCCAAGTCCAGTGCAGTATAGTTAACCAAACCCTAGAAGTAGGTCTATTTCTGTGAAACATTTCTTTTATGTTTTCTTTTAACTGAAAAACTATGTCTTCTCAAGGCTAATAAACTATAGCTAGAAGATGGCCATCTTTCAGTTTACTTGTTGTTTTTAGTTTTTTTTTAAAAAAGAACAACAATCTTTCTAGATAAAAAACAAGATAAAAACAATAACCAGGTTTAATCCAATTGGTTCTATTTATGGTAATTGATATTAATGAAAACACTGTGTAGTGGTGGTAACCAGTGAAGCACTGCAAAAATTTTTACTACCTACTCTGTGGGCTGGCCAAATCTGTGGGCAGAGCCAAATCTGTGGTGTGGCCAAACATCCTGCATTATGGGCTATGGAGGTGGGTGAGGCCAACCTAGTGGGCATGGTCTGGGGGAATTTCCGCTACCGGTTCTGCAGAACCTGACAGAACCTGCTGCAGTGCATCACTGGTGGTAACACGGCAACTTTTTATATTGCTGTTAATTATGCTTTTTTTGTGAGCTGAGCAAGAGCATTAAAAAAAGCTTTATATAAAAATATGTAACCCTGCATTATGCAGATCTGCTTTGGCACTGAATTTCACAGGGATGGGTGCCACAACCAATCTGGCTAACCATTCCAACTATATAACTTGAAGCAATTTTCCAGAGAATTCCCTCAGTGAATTAATATGGAAACTTAAAGGAAAATAATTCAGAAACAGTGATAATAGTGACATCCTTTGGTATTCTGAACATTACACCTCTTTGTGGAGAATACTCCCAAGACAGAATTGTTTTCCCAGTTGCCTCACCTTTCTTTTTTATAATAGGCATTGTTAGTTATAATTATGTACCCCGAGTATACACATTCAAGGCATAAAATAGACATATATTATGACTGAATAAATTACTACTGAATAATTCTTCATTATTGATTTTGTATTAGTCAGTTAAGTTTAGCCGTTACGGTTTGGAAGGAAAGCACTTTTTGCCTTCTTTTTCACTGCTTGCTACTGAATTATATTGTCTCACCTATACTTTCTATTGTGAATTGATTTCACATAAGTTCTCTCTTTCAAAACAGATGTATTTTAGGACACAGAAAAAGCTACTTTTGATTCCCACCAGATCCTTTTAATTCCATCATACTGTAGTCTTTTTCTTAACTAAATAGGAAAATGTTTCCAACATGGTGAGGATATCCCTTCTTGTTCCCAAATGATTTTTTTCTGGAAAAAAAGTAAGATGACAAAAGCCTTCCAGGAATACGTATAGTAAATTAAATCCACAGCTGTGTTCTGACCTGCTTTTTCTACATATGCAGGATATGTTAAGATTTCCACCTCAGTCCTAGAGTTTACATAATTTGGGCATCTTACCAATGTCAGTTTCTCCTATATAATGTGTACAGAATCTATCTTCTATCCGGACACTAAGCCTTTTGCTCTAGTCTAGAATATCTGTTTGCAACACTAGTATAATGTTACAGATGTGTCCGCTTGTTAAGTATGTTTCATTAAAGCAAGAACTGACTAGCCCTGAGATGGTTATGCAATAAGTATGTTCATTCAGTACACAGTTGGGATAGGGAAAATACAGCATTAAGCCGACTACAAATCCCATCACACTTGAAAACTGGCCATAGTGATGGGAGTCCTACACTATTTAGAGGACCACAAATGTCTTATGCTTTGTATTCAGCACTAGGAAAACTTTAAAAAATAATTCAGGTATAGTGTTCCAGTCCCTGCCTCACCAGGTTTTACCGTGTCCTACCCTCTATGTTGGGAATAGTCTTCTGTACTGATGAACTGGGAAACAACACAAAGGCTACAATTAACTGTTCACCTTGTGGACACCCACTGGCTTCTAGGAAACAGTCAGAGCAATCTGAAAATTAGCACCCAATGTTTTACTGTCTCTCCTTAAAATAAAAATAAAAAACTCCCTTTGGGGAGCTCAAAATGAACAACTATTCTTAGATTTCATTTTCACTGTAAACACATGCCTGAATTGTACTATCACACTTGATCCACAAACACTCAGATTTAAATACAGGAGTTAGTCTTTAAGGTGCCACAACATTTTTTTTTGTATTTTTTGTTTTCCATCTCCATGACTGTTGGGAATCAGAATAGTGAAGTTGTTCCCCCTCTGCTCATTTTGCCGTTGGACCCAATATGATGGTTTCCAGTGGCATTACCTCCACTCAGGGGTCCATCACCCCACCTAAAAGGGCTCATCTGCCCGTAGCCATTGGCCCCTTTAGAGAATCAGGTTATTTACCACCACCCAACACTCAGTGTTGAGTCTCTTCTGGCTGTACGGTCTACTTCACTGCAGTAGCGGGTTGTCCAGCCACACATGACACTTAGTACAAATTCTTGGTACAAAACTAACAGTATTAGCAGTACAGCAGATTTCTACTTACTTATTTGGACCAATAAAAGCGAGTAACTTGTATTGCTAAAAACATATGTCTGTCTATGCTTAAAATTGGCATAACTGATGTATGGGGATTATTTATTTGCAAGATTTATTGCATGCCTTTCCTCCAGTGAGCTGAATTCAGTGATACAATTGTCCTTCTCCCCACTTTATCTTCACAGCAACCCTGTAAACCAAGGGTGCTCAAATTACGGCCCACTGGGCCAATTAATCCGCCCTTGCCACTCTCAGAAGTGGAAGTAAAATACGCGTGCGTGGGCGCATAACACTGCTGTTAATTACTCATTGCTGTCATAAATGTGTTTACAACAGCTTCGGGCCACCAGCCCGAAAAGTTTGGGCACCCCTTCTGTAAGGTAAACCAGACTGAAAATATGTGACTAGTCCAAGGTCATCCACCGAGTTTGAAGGCTAAGTAAGGATTGGTACTGACATCTAATGTTTTTTTTAAAGAATTAAATTTCCTGGCTTTTTAAAATGATAGTTTAAGTATACATACAGTACACACACATTCCAACAGAAATTTTTCTTGCGTAGAACTATTTAGTGACAGAGGACTAATGAAAGTATCCAAGAACAACTCAAGAAATGTATTTATCAGAACCCAGACCAAAATGCACCATTACCCCATGAAATACAGTGGAACTCCGGATAACAACAGCAGTGGATAATGACAGCAAATTTTTAGAAAAGATTTGCACCGGATAGCATCATTTTGTCATTATCCAGTGCATTGTGTTTGATCTCCTACTTTTTCACGCTGTTTGGGGCCAAAAAAAATCACCATCGCCGGGTGCATTTCTTCCGGCTCTCCGCCTCCCCAACAACTTCTGGGAGGGTGGGAGGACCTTTTCCATGCTATTCCCGCCTTCCTAGGATGTCCCTGAGCCGCACAACAGCTGAAAATAGTTGTAGTTGTCCTTTTTGTGGGGGTGGGCTGTCGCCTCTGGAGGGGTCGGGGGAGCCGATCCGCGCTGTTTCTGACGTCCCCAGACCTTTCCAGGCGCTGCTGCAAGGCAAAACCTGCAGCCGGGGAAGGAGTTCCCCCCAGAGTTTTGCCTTGCAGCAGCGCCCAGAAAGATCAGGGGATGTCAGAAACAGTGCAGATCGGCTCCCCCAACCCTTCCAGAGGCGGCACAGACAGTGGAGAGCCCAAAATGGGCAAAAAATTTCCATTATAACGGAGTTTTTTTCACCCATTTTGGGCTTTCCACTGCCCGTGCCGCCTCTGGAAGGGTCGGGGGATCCGATCTGCGCTGTTTCCAATGTCCCCCAGCCTTTCCAGGCATTGCTGCAAGGCAAAACCTGCAGCCGAGGAAGGAGTTTCCCCCGGCATTTTGCCTTGCAGCAGCGCTTGGGAAGGTCGCGGGACATGGCAAAGCAGCGCGGATCGGATCCCCCGACCCTTCCAGAGGTTGCTGGCTTTTTTGTGTGTGTTATCCAATGCATGCACCGTATAATGCTAAAAACCAGATAACGACACGACTTGTGGAACCAAGTACAGTATTACTGTAATATTATTTGTAGAGATGAGACTCACACACACGAGGTTCAAGGCATGGGAGGAGACGACGATGGGGGATTGCCATGCAGCACTTTTATTCCTGACATTCCTCGGCTCGCAGGGGCCTACTTGCAATCATGCGGCCTTTACAAACTACAAGGAAGTGGGTTTACAACAATAGGGTATTGTGTACATCGGTTATACATTAGCGGATGCAGCTTGTGTACATGGAGCAAAGGGATGACCAGTTGTCAAGGACTGATAAGGAGTGTGTGGATTGGAGACTGTCCTGTGGGCCTAATAAGGACTTGTTTATGCCAACTTCGCCCGGGGGGCGCCCAGAGGGAATTGCAGTCATGCCTTTAGGCTGACCCCGGGTTTTGCAAACCCAGACTCCGCCCTTTGGAAGCTGGCAAGGATTAAAGCGTCCCTACAATCATTCATTTTAAGTCTCTGACACTATCACAAATAAAATGTGTTTTCTCTTTCTTTCAGGTTAAAAAATATTATTGAACAAGAAGCAGTGTACCAGGCCAAAAAAGAGAAAGAAGATAACAAAAAAATAAACCAACTGAAGGAAGAGCTGATAAAACTCAAGTCATTTGCTTTAATGGTAGTGAATGAACAACAAAGACTTACAGAAGAGTTAAGCTTGCAAAACCAGAAAATCCAAGACCTAACCCTCACTGCAGAACAGGCACATGAGAAACTATCTACTGCGGAAGCAAAAGCTCAGAGGGAGGAGCAGAAAACTCTCAGGCTTGAAACAGAACTTAAAGCCGAAGCTCATAAGGCTTCCCAGGAGCAAGAAGCTGTAATGGCCAAACTAACCAACCAGGAGAGCCAGAATCGCCAGCTGTGTTTGAAATTAACAGCTCTCAGTAGACAAGTTGATGAACTTGAGGATACTAACAGGTCTTTACGAAAGGCAGAAGAAGAACTCCAAGATTTGAGAGAGAAGATAAGTAAAGGGGAATGTGGGAACTCTTCCATTATGTCTGAAGTGGAGGAGCTAAGGAAAAGACTGTTGGAAATGGAAGGGAAAGACGAAGAACTCATAAAAATGGAAGAACAATGCAGGGAGCTTCATAAGAAGCTGGAAAAGGAAGCCTCACAGAGTAAAAGTTTTAAAACTGAAGTTGACAAACTCAACAAGAGAATTATGGAACTTGAGAAACTAGAGGATGCTTTTGGCAAGAGCAAGCAGGAATGTAACTTCTTGAAATGCAACCTAGAAAAAGAGAAAATGTCAACCAAGCAATTGTCACAGGAATTAAATGGTCTAAAAGCTCGTTTGGGAGAGCTTGAAGCTATTGAAAGTAGATTAGAAAAAACAGAGCTCACACTTAAGGACGACTTGACTAAACTGAAATCTTTAACAGTGATGCTGGTAGACGAGAGGAAAACAATGAACGAAAAAATAAAACAAACAGAAGAGAAGCTACAGAGTGCAAATTTTCAGCTTCAGTTGGAGCAAAAGAAGGTGATGTCAGTCACAGAAAGACTGATTGAGGAAAGTAAGAAAGCATTAAAATCTAAGACTGATGCTGAAGAAAAAATGTCCACTCTTGCAAGAGAAACAGATGAACTGAAAAACAAATTAAAAGTGGAGCAAGAGAAAGGAAACGAACTTTCCTCTAAAATGAATCTGCTAAGGAAAAGGCTTCAGTCCCTAGAAGCCATTGAAAAAGAGTTTCTGAAAAATAAGCTTAAGGAAACAGCAAAAGCTAGCCCATCTTTACAGCAAGAAAACAACAAGATTAAAGAACTGGCTCAAGAAATTGATAGGCTCAAACACAAACTTAAAGATATGAAGGCCGTTGAAGATGATCTCATGAAAACAGAAGATGAATTTGAATCTCTAGGACGTCGATATGTTAATGAACAAGAGAAAGCCAGGTTTCTCTCAGAGGAACTTGAAGTTGTGAAAAGAGAACTGGCTCGATATAAATTAGCAGAAAAAACAGAATGCAACCAAGAGCAGAGATTATTCCGAAAACTCAAAGAAGAGGCAGCCAAATCTGGATACCTTTCACAAGAAGTAGATGCACTGAAAGAAAAGATTCATGAGTACATGGCAACAGAGGATGTAATAAGTCATCTACGAGAAGACCACAGAGTCTTACAGAAGAAACTTACTCACCAAGAAAATAAAAACAAAGATTTAGGAAGAGAAATGGAAATCCTTTCTAAAGAACTGGAGAGGTACAGAAGATTCAGTAAAAGCCTTAGACCAAATATCAATGGAAGGAGAGTTCCTGACTTGCAGGTTGTTTCTCAAGAAGTACAAACAGAACCAGTAGATAATGAACCACCTGATTATAAAAGCTTAGTTCCCTTAGAACGGGCTGTTATAAATGGACATTTATATGAAGAGAGTGATAATGAAGAGGATGACAATGATTATGAGCAAGCTGTATCATTCAAATGCAATTCCTCTGTTGCAAGTGCAGTGAATAATAGTAAACTTTGGATACCTTGGATGAAATCCAAAGAAGGTCATATTCAAAATGGGAAAGTCCACACCAAGCAAAATGGAAATTGCCTTCAGCCTGGAAATTTAGTGCTGAGTCACACACCAGGCCAGCCTCTTCATATAAAAGTTACTCCTGATCATGGACAAAACACAGCCACCCTTGAAATAACAAGCCCTACCACTGAGAGTGCTCACTCTTTTACCAGCACAGCTGTAATACCCAACTGTGGCACACCAAAGCAAAGGATAACCATCATTCAAAATGGATCTTTAACTCCTATAAGATCTAAAGCAGGTGATGGTCACTTAAGCCCTGAACAAACCATGTCTCCTCTCAGTATGGCTGCCTTTGCTAGGTCTCAAACTCCTGAATCCTGTGGCTCTGTAACTCCTGAAAGGACAATGTCCCCTTTGGCTCTGACAAGTTCTTTCAATTCATCTGAGCATTTACTTTCACCCGAGCCCCTGGAAATTGGTGATAAGCAAGCCATCTTCAGAGTTTCTCCTGAACGGCCATCTTCGTGGCAATTTCAAAGATCAAATAGTTCTAATTCTAGTGTGATAACTACTGAGGATAATAAAATACATATTCATTTAGGAAGCCCTTATGTTCAAGCTACTCCTAATGTAGCAAAAACCATCAGCCCTTGCGTCCCGCTGCAAGATACCAGACCCTCAGCATTAACTAATGGAACACAAAATAAACCTATCAACAAAATCACCAGCAGTATCACTATTACACCAACAGCCACTCCACTCTCAAGACAGGCACAAATTACAGTAAGTAATGTTTCTAACTGACCATCCCATGCTGTGCTGACATACGTATCACTGATACAGACCTAGGTATCTCATCCTAGAAAAAATGACTTGGGACATTTCTAATGAGAATCTTGTGAGAGTTCTTTCTATGTGACCTACAACTGTACACAGAAATCACACGCAGATCTGCCTCTTTAATCATAATCAAGTGTGCGCTTACTGTATTGTGTGTTCATTTGAATAATATTTTTGTAAGATACTTCGACTTGCACCTGTATAAATTCATCTTCCACGTAACTGACGTTGCTTTCAACTGCAATTGTTTCAAAGAACTACTTTAACACTACAAGATAGTAAATATTTTTTTTAACTGTTGCCTGCAGGATTCATTTTGGTTTTGTTCCCCTGGGTGTGAACTGTTGCATTTAAAAAGGAGTTCAATGTTAATCTTTAGATAGCATGCCATTTATTTATTTATTTATTTATATTGGTCTACTACCTTTTTCCTACCTGGTGTGCAGCGGTCCATGGGGTTGCAAAGGGTCGGATTCGACTATGCGACTGAACAACAAAAAACCTTATTCATCTTCTTTATTCTCCTGACTATACAGAGAAGTACTTTCAGATCAAGTATCACAAAAATGCACACATTTTAAAATAATGATGTATGAAACTACATGTGAACCTAGAATAATATAGTGGTTAAAAAGAATGAACAGAGAGCTAGACAGCAGTTATAGTGAAATCTGAACCAGCAATGAACTCTGTGGATAATGTAAAGGCATGGGTGGAGAACCACTGACTCTTTACTCATTTTGGACCACACCTCTCAGATTTTCTTACTGTCAGCAACGCCGGCTGGAATAGAAAGGAGCTGTAAACCAAAGCATATTTTCCTCAGCCCCTGCTCTAGAGCAGGGGTTCCCAACTTTTTCAAGCCAGGGGCCAGCTCACACACTCTCAGTCAGCTTCGAGGGCCGGTCGGCCATTTTGCCCTGCCTACACAATGGGGGCATCCATTTTGTCCCAACAGCTTTAAAGGGGTGGCCATTTTTGTTTCTCAAATGCCCTTGGAGGGGTATGGGATCACATGAAATGGTGCCACAGGCCGGATCTGGCCCACAGGCCTTAGGTTGGAAACCCCTACTCTAGAGCCTTGGTGTACCTTAAAGCTTGTTCTAAGGAATAAGGAGAATGTATGGAAGTACTTTCAGCATGATCAATACATAAGAAATAAAAAATATTCTGAGGAGAATTAGCATAATATTTCTTTCCTCTGATCTTTTTTCTGGAAAATAACTTGAATTAAGAACCTTTTTGTAGGCCATTTAAAGCCTTCCTGCATATTCTCTAGAACAATGTTTCCCAGTCTTTTTGAGTGCTGTAAATGTATTTATTTATTTTATAGGTAAGGTCTCACTTGCTCGAAAGCCAGTCATATCCAACTCTAGGGTGTGGTGCTCATCTCTGATTACAGCAGTGTTTCCCAACCTTTGGTTCTTGGACTTGAATTCCCAGAAGTCTAAGTCAATTCCCCAAAGCATTGATCAACCATGTAACATATTTTGGGAAATGCTGCTCTCGAAACACAGAAAACTACCTTGAATTAGATTATTTGTTAATCTAGCCAGTTCTGTCTGCACTAACTGACAGCAAGTTTCACACAGAGGGTTTGTCCATCAAGTAAACTTTGAGGAGCCAGGCATTGAATCTAAGGACTTTTCTCCAGGCAAACTATGACTTTTGTGACCAAGCTCTGATCCAAGTTTCATTTTACTGCTGAAACAAAAAACAAACATGTTTTTCATTATTGCTAACTATCAAAAATATTTGTAATTTTAATCTTTAGGACAGAGGTTCGCAACATTTTTGCGCCATGGGCCAGTCATGCCCCCCTCACGCAGGTGAGTAGGCCGTAGGCATGGTTCCTCTTGCCACTTCCAGTGGCGGTGGCAGCAGGTGCATACATGGCATGATCCCGGCTGTTTTCACTGCTTCCGCCACTTCCCGTGGTAGCAGAAGCAAGGGTGGTGCATTTTTGCTGGGTTTCCAGCTTTTTTCACTGCATTTTTGTGGCATTTTCTCCACATTTTTCACACCTGGCCCGTTTTCAGGGTTTCTGGTGGCGACGGCTCCGGGATCCTTACTGTGGGCCGGATTAATTGGTGCCACAGGCCGGATTAGGCCCACAGACCGTAGGTTGCGAATCCCTGCTCTAGGACATTAAAAAGTGAAATAAATAGGAGTATTAACAGCAAAATTTACTATGGATTTAATTGCAGGATAACCTCTGGTATGGTCTCAATATTCCACTAAATTCACTAATTACAAGTTCTTTGAATTTTGCTGAACTGTATATGCAAATATGATCCCATAAGAAATCCCCAGAAAAAGGTAGTAATTAGTGATTAAATCATGTCTCTTACAAGATGTCCTGGAGAACTACTTTCTCAAGCTTATTTGCTGGATAGGGATAATCCCAGTGCCCAAAATCTATTTTTTAACATTTATGAACACTGAAATTAATGCTATATTTCTTCCATGCATGCCACTAAACAGTTGGATTCTGGCTCTTTGGAAATGTTTCCCCTCTTAGTTCACTGACCTTATTTGTTATAATGCTCTGTTTAGCATTCCTCCATTCCTGGTTCATCATTTTGAAAGCTTGTTTCCTTGACATTCTATCCCTTACTTAGCCGCTTCCCTTCCTTCACGTTACTTCCAATTCTGTGACCACATCTCATGTGCTTTTTCCTTCTGTTTTTCCTAATTATCAGCTAAGGATTTACCGTGGTAGAACTGAACTCTCTCACGAGTATCACCTCCAAAGGGGCTAGTTTCACAGGCAATCTCTCTTACGTGCTTTCTCAATCACATCTGTGTTTGCAATCACACAAGGAAATATCAGTGTGGTCTATGCTGTACATTAATACCACTAGCAGTGAATTCCATTGGCAACCATTTTTCCAAGTATCATAACCACAGGAATACATGTGACTGAACCCACAAACTCCTCAGTTCACACTGGCTCTTCTCATGTGATAAGGAAGCAGACAGGATGTCAGAAGACACTAACTATCGGGTGGATATACGTGGCTGAGCTATTGTTTTAACATTCTTGTATCTTGCATTCTTGATAGATGGTCCATGTACTATTAGAAAGCAACATCAGATACTCCTTTGGGTACCTGTCCATGGCCAGAAGCACAGTGCAGAGATTTAGTACAATATGATTAACCAAGATACTGTACATAAATATTATGAATTTTCTTGCCATGATAATGGCTTGCTTAAACTACCACTCTCTATTACAGATGGGGTAGGAAACTGTGGTTTAAATACTCAGAAACTAATCAATGACCAAGAGTGATTATATTTACATTTTTTTTATTTAGTACACAGACTACCAATATGACATACACATAGGTTTATACCAGGGGTGCCCAAACTTTTTGGGCCATGGGCCGGTCACGTGGTTCAGGGCCCCAACGAGCCATATCTGGCTCCTGATGCCAATTCATCTGGCCCGTGAAGCCCTCATTGCTCCCAGAAGCGGAAGTAAAACACGCCCATATGCACATTTTACTTCCGCTTCTGGGAGCGATGAGGGCTTCACAGGCCAGATGAACTGGCATTGGGGGCCGGATCTGGCCCACAGGCCGTAGTTTGGTCACCCCTGGTTTATACTGACCAGTTTATGTATCTGCAAACCATAACACTTTGCAACAGTAAATGTTTGAAGATGTATGTATTAAATGTTTGAAACTTTAGGGGAAAGACTTAGAAGGAAAGTTTTTTTAAAAAAATCATTACTATCTGTACATGAGAAATAATAATACATGAGAAATAATAGACTTCAAACACTCTATGTGAAAAGAAAATTACAGAGGGCTGTGGTGGCTCAGTGGTTAAAGAAGCTCGCCTTGTTAGCTGGGAGGCCGGCAAGTCAACAAGTCGAGACCCGGATACTGCATGATGGACTGAGTGCCGGTCTCTCTCTCAGCTCCTCCCAACCTAGCAGGTCGAAAGCAAGAAATTGCAAGTAGATAAATAGGGACCACTTTGGCGGGGGAAAGATATTGGGGACATAAAAGGAGCCTCATTCGGGATTCCCCTGAGTGGAGTTCCTCCATCAAAATTATTCCAGAATAATTTCTGACACAAAATTATTATTATTATTATTATTATTATTATTATTATTATTATTATTATTATTATTATTATTATTATTATTACAGAGACTAAAGTAACAAGTTGGTTCTTCATAGTGAACATAAAGAACAGAGTTTGGCATTAACCTCAAACAACCAGCCAGTATATGTGATAATCACAACACAGCTTCTTTGCAATTTACAAACCACAGAAAGGTTCACCTACATTAAATTTATTTATACTAAAACACAAGGATCCCATCAGAACTAATTACTAATACACTGACCAAAGATCAGGACCAAAGTTCAATTGCTAGTTCCAACTACAGTAGATTTATTGTATCAAAGGAATTTGAATCCATGTTGACTTACAATTCAGCAGCTGATTCAATGGATCTACTCATTAGGCCTAGCAATTATATTTAAGCTGGCATACTTTATGTGCATGTGCATGTACACGTTCTTCTGCATAAGTGACAGAGAGAGAAAAGGAAAGCTGTAAACGAGACAAGACAATATCATTCTGTAAGATCTAAAAGATTGGACATCTAATTTTATTTTAATTTTCTGGTGAAACATAAATGTCATTTAATAAGGCTAACAATCAGCTCTTGTTTATCATAGCTACAATAATTATGTAAATTGACTTGTTAGTAATTACAGTGATTTGAAAAGATGCTAACCAGAAGAAAGAGAGGATCATAGTTCAAAAGAATAAAAGACCTCTATTTCTATTGACAACTGAAGTTCTATGCCAAATACCATGTGAAAAGCTATCATAATATTACTATAATGGGTTGGCAAGAGATTATGCCAACTGCCCCTAAGGTTCCTCTACTTTTAACTTAAATGCAGGGTTTCTTTTTAAATGGTAACCACATCCTGTGAAATTAAGCAATTCTACCCTGAACCCACACTAAATTAAACATCCTATAATAAAAAAAAATTAGAAATCCTTGAATCATCAGTTGCATCATAAAAAGCAACAAGAATTAGGTTTAAAAAGCATTTACCATTATTATCCTAACTGAAAACAGCAACATGTAAGAATCTTTCATTCCCATCATATATCACCCATACAAGTATTGTTTTCTTGGATTAGATGAAAGATCAGTGTTTGGCCACCAGAAGATCAGCAGTAAGGAGATGCAAACATCATTGCAAGGAAAACAGAAGTATAGGAAGCAGGTGGCATTTAACTTTACAATGCTGAAAACTATCTGCTCAGTAGGACATCTGGCAGCCAATACTGTGGAGTCATCAGCCAGTTAAACATAGTGGATGCCACCAAAGGACTGCAGAGGTTTATTGTTTATTATATCTCTGTACTCTGTTGTAAACCGCTTCGAGTTATCAAATGATAAGGAAAGCAGTATATAAATTTAAAAATAAATAAATAAATAAATGTCTGGCTTCTAAATTAAGAAGTAGCTGCAGACAAGGAGCAGCAGCAGAATTTACAGAAAGAACAGGAGTTCTCAACCTTTTTAAGCCGGGAGCCGGGTCACACTCCCTCAGACAGCTTCAGGGGCCGGACGGCCATTTTGCCCTTTCACCACCACATGGCACTTCCTGGTGTGGTGGAGGTGGGCCACATGAAATGGTGCCATAGGCCACATCTGGGCCATGGGTCGCAGGTTGAAAATCCCTGAGCTAGAATTTGTTTGTATTAAAAGTATTCCATCCAAAGAAAAATAAACATTAAAGACTTTTACAGTTCCTTAATCTTAATGGAAATGTAAAACATACGTTCTTCCTTTCCCCATTGTAACAGTAGAGACCTATAAATGTTTATGATTGGCTGCATTATGCCTTGAGTACCTATAAACAATTAACAACAATCATAAAGTCCTGCCAAGTCAATTCTGACTTGTGGCAACCGCAGGGGTGGCCAACCTTGGCACTCCAACTGTTCTTGGACTTCAATTACCAGAAGCCCAAGTCTGGGAGAACAGCTGGAGTGCCAAGGATGGACATCTGGATAAAATAAACAGAATTATTCCACCAATCCTTCCTTCTGATGGGGGTTTGGGGTGATGCAGCCTGTCCAAAGACACACAAGCCGGTACCTTTCTTAAGAGGCATAGCAAGGAGTTGACCTCCCAGCCTTGGCATCACTGCCAGGCCCTACAACCCACTGAATTATCAGATAGGTCGTTCTTGCTCAAAAGCCAGTCGCAACCACTCTAGGGTACGGTGCTCATCTCCATTTACAGCCAAAGAACCAGTGCTGTCTGTGTCTGGAGATGTTTCTTGTGGCAGGCATGACTAGATGCCGGAGCACACAGAATGCTGTTAACTTCCTAACAAAGCGGTACCAGTTTATCTACTTTCAATTTCTTGCTTTCAAACTGCTAGGTGAGCAGGAGCTGGGACAGAGACAGGGGCTCACTCTGTCGTGCAGCACTTGGGTCTTGAAGTGCTGTCCTGCCGACCTTCCAGTCATCAAGTTGAGCATCTTAACCACTAAGCCACCGCTGTCCCTTTTTAACAATTCAATTCAATTCAATTTATTTCCCGCCCTACTCAACACATGGCCGACTCAGGGCGGCTAACAACATATAAATGACCCCAGGGCAACACAAGGGGTTTACATTCAAGATACAAAATACAATATTAATACAATGTTTCAAGTAAATAAAATAACACAATAAAACAATTCTACCAAACCCACCCACAAAAACCCCCCTGCTTTCAGAGTCTTATAAAGGGGAGGGCGGGGGCCCGGGACGCCGGCCGGTGGCGTGGCCAGCGAGCCTCTTCGCCCCCACCGGGGCCGAGCGCGATGGCGATGTTCGCCCGGCAGGCCCCCTCGCCTCTTAAGTCCTGGCGAGGGGGAGGGCGGGGCCCGGGACGCCGGCCAGTGGCGTGGCCAGCGAGCCTCTTCGCCCCCACGGGGGCCGAGCGCGACGGCGATGTTCGCCCGGCAGGCCCCCTCGCCTCTTAAGTCCTGGCGAGGGGGAGGGCTGGGCCTGGGACGCCGGCCGGTGGCGTGGCCAGCGAGCCTCTTCGCCCACACCGGGGCCGAGCGCGGCGGCGATGTTCGCCCGGCAGGCCCCCTCGCCTCTTAAGTCCTGGCGAGGGGGAGGGCGGGGCCCGGGACGCCGGCCGGTGGCGTGGCCAGCGAGCCTCTTCGCCCCCACCGGGGCTGAGCGCGGCGGCGATGTTCGTCTGGCAGACCCCCTCGCCTCTTAAGTCCTGGCGAGGGGGAGGGCGGGGCCCGGGACGCCGGCCGGTGGCGTGGCCAGCGAGCCTCTTCGCCCCCACCGGGGCCGAGCGCGGCGGCGATGTTCGCCCGGCAGGCCCCCTCGCCTCTTAAGTCCTGGCGAGGGGGAGGGCGGGGCCCGGGACGCAGGCCGGTGGCGTGGCCAGCGAGCCTCTTCGCCCCCACCGGGGCCGAGCGCGGCGGCGATGTTTGTCCGGCAGGCCCCCTCGCCTCTTAAGTCCTGGCGAGGGGGAGGGCGGGGCCCGGGACGCCGGCCGGTGGCGTGGCCAGCGAGCCTCTTCGCCCCCACTGGGGCCGAGCGCGATGGCGATGTTCGCCCGGCAGGCCCCCTCGCCTCTTAAGTCCTGGCGAGGGGGAGGGCGGGGCCCGGGACGCCAGCCAGTGGCATGGCCAGTGAGCCTCTTCGCCCCCACCGGGGCTGAGCGCGGCGGCGATGTTCGCCCGGCAGGCCCCCTCGCCTCTTAAGTCCTGGCGAGGGGGAGGGCGGGGCCCGGGACGCCGGCCGGTGGCGTGGCCAGGGAGCCTCTTCGCCCCCACCGGGGCCGAGCGCGGCGGCGATGTTCACCCGGCAGGCCCCCTCGCCTCTTAAGTCCTGGCGAGGGGGAAGGCGGGGCCCGGGACGCCGGCCAGTGGCGTGGCCAGTGAGCCTCTTCGCCCCCACCGGGGCCGAGCGCGGCGGCGATGTTCGTCCGGCAGGCCCCCTCGCCTCTTAAGTCCTGGTGAGGGGGAGGGCGGGGCCCGGGACGCCGGCCGGTGGCGTGGCCAGTGAACCTCTTGGCCCCCACCGGGGCCGAGCGCAACGGCGATGTTCGCCCGGCAGGCCCCCTCGCCTCTTAAGTCCTGGCGAGGGGGAGGGCGGGGCCCGGGACGCCGGCCGGTGGCGTGGCCAGCGAGCCTCTTCGCCCCCACTGGGGCCGAGCGCGATGGCGATGTTCACCCGGCAGGCCCCCTCGCCTCTTAAGTCCTGGCGAGGGGGAGGGCGGGGCCCGGGACGCCGGCCAGTGGCGTGGCCAGCGAGCCTCTTCGCCCCCACCGGGGCTGAGCGCGGCGGCGATGTTCGTCTGGCAGACCCCCTCGCCTCTTAAGTCCTGGCGAGGGGGAGGGCGGGGCCCGGGACGCCGGCCGGTGGCGTGGCCAGCGAGCCTCTTCGCCCCCACCGGGGCCGAGCGCGGCGGCGATGTTCGCCCGGCAGGCCCCCTCGCCTCTTAAGTCCTGGCGAGGGGGAGGGCGGGGCCCGGGACGCCGGCCAGTGGCGTGGCCAGCGAGCCTCTTCGCCCCCACCGGGGCCGAGCGCGGCGGCGATGTTTGTCCGGCAGGCCCCCTCACCTCTTAAGTCCTGGCGAGGGGGAGGGCGGGGCCCGGGACGCCGGCTGGTGGCGTGGCCAGCGAGCCTCTTCGCCCCCACTGGGGCCGAGCGCGATGGCGATGTTCGCCCGGCAGGCCCCCTCGCTTCTTAAGTCCTGGCGAGGGGGAGGGCGGGGCCCGGGACGCCAGCCGGTGGCATGGCCAGCGAGCCTCTTCGCCCCCACCGGGGCTGAGCGCGGCGGCGATGTTCGCCCGGCAGGCCCCCTCGCCTCTTAAGTCCTGGCGAGGGGGAGGGCGGGGCCCGGGACGCCGGCCGGTGGCGTGGCCAGGGAGCCTCTTCGCCCCCACCGGGGCCGAGCGCGGCAGCGATGTTCACCCGGCAGGCCCCCTCGCCTCTTAAGTCCTGGCGAGGGGGAAGGCGGGGCCCGGGACGCCGGCCAGTGGCGTGGCCAGTGAGCCTCTTCGCCCCCACCGGGGCCGAGCGCGGCGGCGATGTTCGTCCGGCAGGCCCCCTCGCCTCTTAAGTCCTGGTGAGGGGGAGGGCGGGGCCCGGGACGCCGGCCGGTGGCGTGGCCAGCGAACCTCTTGGCCCACACCGGGGCCGAGCGCAACGGCGATGTTCGCCCGGCAGGCCCCCTCGCCTCTTAAGTCCTGGCGAGGGGGAGGGCGGGGCCCGGGACGCCGGCCGGTGGCGTGGCCAGCGAGCCTCTTCGCCCCCACCGGGGCCGAGCGCAGCGGCGATGTTCGCCCGGCAGGCCCCCTCACCTCTTAAGTCCTGGCGAGGGGGAGGGCGGGGCCCGGGACACCAGCCGGTGGCGTGGCCAGCGAGCCTCTTCGCCCCCACCGGGGCCGAGCGCGGCGGCGATGTTCGCCCGGCAGGCCCCCTCGCCTCTTAAGTCCTGGCGAGGGGGAGGGCGGGGCCCGGGACGCCAGCCGGTGGCGTGGCCAGCGAGCCTCTTCGCCCCCACCAGGGCCAAACGCGACGGCGATCTTATTGCTGTTTTCAGATGAGTCTATTTAGTTTTACTCTTTCTACAATTAGACATATGGTATCTTATTTATTATCTCACACATGAGCAGTGTTCATTCTGATTCTTACAAACTCCTAAAAGATGAAAAAACCTTCTATGATGGCTGCACCAGGAACACTTTGCGATATTGTGGATAAAAAGAAATAAACAATACTTTACTTTGTTCAGTTCTTTAATCATGCATTTTAAAACTCTTTGTTTTCTAAAAAAAAAGTCCCTGAATCCTTGCTTGGTTCACAACTGTTTTCTGTAATAGGAATCTAAAAATTCAAAGTTTCAGTCAAGGATACCTTTTCAAAAGCATGTCTCAAGAGACTGTAAAAAGTCAGATTTTAAAAACTACTTATCTTTGGTGCCACCTAGAGACAAGTAGCAAAAATTATTCTGAACTCTATTCTCTAATTCATTTTGAGTGTGCGTGTGTATTCAGCCCAACATATGATTAGTGGATGGGGAAAGTGTGCTAAAGTAGTTAAGATGATGTTTTCCAGCTGGTAAACACTGATACACAAGATAGTCCACACAGGCTGTTTGCATAATACGGATTTCATTGTACATATGCACATATATTTGTTAGATATACCCAATATACTGTGAGCTTTTACTTGTTTTGGCCTTTTAATGCTATTTATATGAAAGACATTAAAAACTACGTATGAGCAGAATTGCCATTTTCATTGTTTTGTCATCATCATGCTATATTTTATCCATGCATTGGTAGAAAGGCATCAAATAAATTAATTAAGTAAATAAACAAAAGCACCCCCCCTTGTCTAAAACTACATGGGTACGGGTCCTGGTGACATACACACCCATTCTTTGATTATGGACATCCCAACCTCATTTCACGTCTCTCATCCTGGCTTTCATCTTATTCTTTTTCACTAAAATAAAAGCCTCATTACACCCTCTAATCTAGTACGAACAAACGATTTAAAGAAAATATAAATTTTGTGGGTGCGGAAGGTCCAGTTCCTCAGAAGATACAAGGTGATATCTTAAACAGATTTCTTTATCAAATAAATTTAATATTGGAGGGTGTGGTGATGGAGGGAAGATTTTCTCAAGAAAAATGTTGGACCAACATGGAGAAGAACTGCCAGGGACAGATCAATATGGACAGAAGTTGTGCGGAATGTCATTGCGGAGACGTCTACCAACATAAGGACTCTTCGCTGAATAATGACTCCAAAGTACCCAAAGTAAGTGGTGCTGGAGGACACTGTGACCGGGGGAGTCTGAGGATTTCATTTGAGCATCAAGAGACCTCACATGGCCCACTGGCTGCATATTTTCCACCTGTTCACTAACATAACTGAAAGACATTATTGGATACTGTTTCATAATTTTTTGGGAGAGAGAAAACAGGAAGTTGCCACTCTTCAAAACCACTTTTTAGGATAGTTTACATATTATTAAATAACAATGCAAATTATGAAATTAACCATTTCTTCCTTTCATTTCCCTTTATTCATCCCAAGTTGCTGATGTCTTCCAATGAGCAATTCCTACTCAGATCCCTAAAACAACCACAGCTCTCATGGAAGAACTTAATGGACAACTCAAGTCATCACCTCTGGTCAGTAAACACAGGAAATCAAACATCTAGAGTCTAGACCAGTGTTTCCCAAACTTTGGTTTTTGGACTCCATTTCCCAGAAGCCTAAGTCAATTCCTCAAAGCACTGATCAGCCAATATACTGACTTAGGCTTCTGGGAATTGAAGTCCCCTGTGGGGCGTGGAGCCCACTTTGGGAACCACTGGTCTAGACCATTGTTTCCCAACCTTTGGTTTTTGGACTTCAATTCCGAGAAGCCTAAGTCAATTCCCCAAAGCACTGATCAGCCAATGTACTGACTTAGGCTTCTGGGAATTGATGTCCCCTTGTGGGATGTTGGCCCCCACATTGGGAGCCTCTGGGCTAGAGAATAGATGAAGTCTTGTATAATTCCCACTACAGCAGAACACACAAGTCATTCTTCCATGACAGCATGTAAGTGACAACATGTAAGTGATAGAGAACATTTTTAAATCTTTAATTCAATTTCTGGAATATACCTGTATAGCTATAGATGTATGGTTCAGCTGCTTTCCAGTCCACATCAGATTCTCAGATGCTAATTCATAAAAAATATTCCTTTTTCTGCACTCATGTAGATTTAAAAAATAAATTCACATGCACTTTCATATTTAAATATTTTTAAACTTTAGACCATTGTTTCCCAACCTTTGGTTTTTGGACTTCAATTCCCAGAAGCCTAAGTCAATTCCCCAAAACACTGATCAGCCAATGTACTGACTTAGGCTTCTTGGAATTGAAGTCCCCCTTTAGGGCATGTGCCCCACATTGGGAACCACTGCTCTAGACACAGGTAGATGGACAAGAGAGACATGTGACAAAATACATTTCTATATCTGGCAATGAATACACATCCACTAAAAGACTGCAGTCAGAGTACTGTATATGAAATTCATAAACAACTTAGAATGGGTAAAATCTTAGCATTAGTCCTTTGGAATACAACCACCTACAACAGCTTCTCTTTTGAATGCACACCCAGCAGCATACTGTCACAAAAAGATGACACTCTAGAGAAGTATTCTTGGTGGTTCCAATAGGATCAAAGTTGCAAACCAGCATCCACAGAATATATATTTGCTCTAGATACTGGAATTCCAACAGAGCACTCAGAATCTATGAGAAATAATTTCCCCCAAAGCTGATGGCATGATCAGGAGTGTCCTAGAACTTTTGCCTGGAATAGAACCAAGTTTAAACAAGCTTTGTTCAGATCCAAATTAAACTCAATACAAATCAACTCTTTTCAAGAACGGAGTCAAAAGAGTTCATTCATCTCTAACAATAACTGGAGACAGAAAGCTATTTTTAAAACTACAACTCCCAGAGTATTCCAACTACTTCAGGTGGTAGTACAGTAACTAAATGAGTAACAAACGAAAAACTGGTTATCTGAAAAGGTCTGACACCCAAAGGGCACTAGGTTTCCCTTGCTCGAAAGCCAGTCGTATCCGACTCTAGGGTGCAGTGCTCATCTCTGTTTCTAAGCCGAAGAGCCAGCGCTGTCTGCTTCTGCAGACGTTTCCGTGGTCATGTGGCAGGCATGACTAGACACCGGAGCGCACGGAACGCTGTTACCTTCCCACCGAAGTGGTCCCTATTTATTTACTTGCAATTTCTTGCTTTCGAACTGCTAGGTTGGCAGGAGCTAGGATGAAGACGGGAGCTCATTTCCGTCCTGCAGTACTCGGGAATCGAACTGCTGACCTTCCGCTTCCCAGTCAGCGTCTTAGCGACTTGAGCCACTGCAGTACCCAGAAAGGGCACTAGAGGGCACTAGAGGGCAGCATTTGCAGTGCCAAAAAACAAGCATTCTCTGGGCATATTTTGACGATATACTTCAACTGAATTAATGGGCACTTCCCCTCCTCATAGAATCATGTGAGACTGGTAAGGGGATATGCAAAGTTCTTTACCAAAAGAGTCCTCAGTATCATCAACCAAGCTACAATTCCAAGAATTCTCTTATAATCCTCATAAGTCTGGAGGTTTTCTGAAACTTCCAATTTTTAAGATGGGGTCTCTTGGTTTTCTTGTTACTTAGAAACAATATACTCACTGATATATTGAGCCTATGTGTAGAGTAAGGAATGAAATACCGGTAAATGGGATGCAGATCGTTAGGTAAAGCAGTGACTGCTGAAGTACTGTGCATGTCCTATCACATTTACATCCTGAAAAAGAAGGCAGTAGCCAGCAAGCTTTCATGGACGACCATGGAAGACAACTAATGTGGATGACTGCAGAATCCTGCTAATGGTGAACCGTTTCACAACTTCTCACCAGCTCCCCCAGTGGCTTAGTGGTTAAGACGCTGAGCTGGAGACTGGAAGCTCGAGTTTCAATACCCAAAGGCTACACTTGGGGACATGAAAGGAGCTTCATTCGGGCATCCTCTGAGCAGAGTTTCTCCAACAAAAATCCTTTCAACCCAGAGTAATATCTGACACAAAATTATTATTACCAGGTCAAAGTCACTTTTGAGGCAGTAGGCATGTCATTGTCCACATCTACAGTCAAGAGACGGCTCTATGAATGTAAATGCTGAGGCTTCACAACAACACTGGTAACACTCAAGAACAGCAAGACCAGATTTGACTTTTCCAACAAACACCTAAAAGAGCCCACTCAGTTCTGGAATAAGACTTTTTGGACCAACAAGACCAAGATTGACTTGTACCAGAATGATGGGAAGAAAAAAGTATGGAGAAGGAAAGGAACAGTTCATGATCCAAAGCATACCACATAATCTGTCAATATGGTGGAGGCAGTGTTATGCAATGGGCATGTACGGCTGCCAATGGAACTAGGTCCATGGTGTTTATTGATGACTTGTTTGGTGATGAAAGCGGTAAGATGAAATTCTGAAGTGTATAGAGCTATACTTTCTGCTCAGATTATCCCAAATGCTACAAAACCGATAGGACACTGCCTCATACTGCATATGGATAATGACCTAAAACATATGCAAAAGCTACCCAGGGGTTTCTCAATGTAAAGAAGTGGGATATTCTTCAATGGCCAAGTCAGTCACTGAATCTCAATCTAATAATAATACTAATACTACTAATACTAATAATACTAATTATTGTTGTTGTGTCAGAAATTATTCTGGGTTGGAAAGATTTTTGCTGGAGAAACTCCACTCAGGGGACACCCGAATGAGGCTCCTTTCATGTCCCCAAGATATTTTCCCACCGAAGTGGGAATTTCTTGCTTTTGAACTGCTAGGTTTGCAGGAGCTGAGACAGAGACGGGCGCTCAAACCGTCATGCAGTACCCAGGTCTCGAACTGCCAACTTGCCGGCCTTCCAACTAACAAGGCAAGCTTCTTAACCACTGAGCCACTGCAACCCCTTTATCTCAACCCAAGATAGTATGCTTTTCACTTACTAAAGACAAGACTGAAGGCAAAAAGACCCATGAACACGCAGCAGCTGAAGGCAACTGCAGAGCATCTCGAGAGAAGAAACCCAGCATGGGAACTAGACTTCAGGCAGTCATTGACTGCAAAGGATTTTCAATCAAATATTGAATGTAATCCTTCTGTTTGTGCTGATGCTAGTTTGGTCCATTACTGATGAGCCACCAAAATGGGAGTGGGGTGTGTGTATGCCAGTGGCTATAATTCCTGGAGAATCAATGCCCCACTGTTGTCAAACCCCTTGCATTAAAGGTGACAGTCTTGACTTCACTCAGTTCTCGAGTGTTTCCTTTCATCTTCACTGTGGTGGGGCATAGAGGCCACATGCCAAAAAGTTATTCAATATTTCTTGACCTGACTGTACATTTCAGCAGTGGGTTAAACTCTTCCATTATGCAGGCTAACAAAAATAAGCTCTCAACCCACCCACCCTCTGCCTATTAAAATATACCATGAGGAAATCTAATAAGAACCCTGGTGGCACAGCAGTTAAATTGCTGTACTGGAAGGATATACTATATGTGTGGTCCAATGCCAGATAAGGTCTGATTGCAGACAAGTCGATTTGATTTTTTTAAATGTGAACATGTATACATCTGATACATAAGCACCCTGGTGGTGCAGTGGTTAAATTGCTGTACTGCAGCCAAAACATTGTGAGTTCAATCCTGTCAGAACATAAGGTTGACTCAGCCTTCCGTCCTTCCGAGGTCAGTAAAATGAGTACCCCGCTTGTTGGGGGGATACTAATTAACTTGTGAAGCACCCTAACCTTGGCACTCCAGATGTTCTTGGGACTTCAATCCCCCAGAAGCCCAAACCCCTGTGAATCCACACGAATGGGTTTACTACAATTCATCCAGCTCGCGCCACCCTCATTGCTCCCGGAAGCGGAAGTAAAACGCGCACATCCGGGCACGTTTTACTTCCGCTTCTGGAAGCGACGCGGGCCGGATGAATCGCAGTAAACCCATTTGTGTGGGTTCACATGGGCTTGGGCTTCTGGGAATTGAAGTCCAAGAACATCTAGAGTGCCAAGGTTCGCCATCACAGCCCTAAGCCCTACACGTGTAATTGCTATTGCTAATGTGCAACCAGGAGGTATCTCTTCTTTTCTACTCTTTTTTGAAAGTAGAGGATGAATGAATTTGGGGTTCAGGAGACGGTGGCAATAAAGCAGAGGCGGGCTTGAAGCTGAAGTTTGAATTGCTCTTCCTGTTCAAAAAAACTGTAAAGAAAAATGGGGAGCGAAAGAGGTGAAATAAACTGAAAATGGACAGCGCCGACGGCAGAAGAGACATGAACCACGTTTTCTGAGAAAGGGAAGGGAAGGGAACTCTGAAGTCGGAGAAACGGGGGCATTGGGGAGGATGTATAGAGACGGACTCTGCTTGTTTATTCGTTCAGCTCGCCAGCCGGCAGCCCAAGCCCACTCCTGTCCTGGTCCTGCCCAAACCCGGCCCCGGTACCTGGGCTGCTGTCGCTCCCTTCACGTGCTTCCCACCACGGGTCGTCCAACGTGTCTGCCATGCTGCTCTTCCGCCACAGGCCACACCGCCTCTGCCAGAGCCTAGAGAGGAAGGACGAGGAGGAGCAACCGTGGGAGCTCCAAGGACGCCGCTGCTAGGGAAGCCCGCCCGCCCCGCCCCGAGAAGGGTGTGGGATTGAGCTTTCTGACGTTCATTCAGCAGCCTCCGGTGGCTGGCTTCGTTCATCAGCCGACAGTGGACGTGTGTTCATCCCAGCGTTTGCCAGTACGTAGCAGTTCGAAAGCAAGAAATTGCAAGTAGATAAATAGGGACCACTTTGGTGGGAAGGTAAACAGCATTCCGTGCGCTGCTCCAGTGTCTAGTCATGCCTGCCACATGACCACGGAAACATCTGCAGAAGCAGACAGCGCTGGCTCTTCAGCTTCGAAGCAGAGGTGAGCACTGAACCCTAGAGTCGGATACAACTGGCTTTCGAGCAAGGAAAACCTTTACCTTTAGGGCTGCTGGAGTCCAGCGGCCAGTCCTCCTTGCACCAGCTAGGAGGGGACTCAATCAATCAATTAGGTAAAGCTCTCTCTTGCTCAAAAGCTAGTTGTATCTGACTCTAGGGTGCAGTGCTCATCTCTGTTTACAGCCAAAGCGCCAGCGCCGACTGCTACTGCAGACATGATTCCGTGGCCATGTGCACAGAAACACTTACCATTCCCGCCAAAGCGGTACCTGTTTGCCTACTTGCAATTTAGGTAGATAGATAGATAGAAAAATCTTTATTGTCATTGTCCTGCACAGAACAACGAGATTTGGGGGGGGGGGGGGGGGACACTTAACAACCCAACCAAACCTAAACAAAATACAACTATACAAAATTATCAACATACTCCCACCCCACATATACACATTTAACGCCTAAAAGCTCTAAAGCTCTAAAACCTCTAAAACCCTAAAAACTCTAAAAACTATATACAGAAGCTCCCTCATAGACTGCATTGCACTGTATTCAAAGCCAGAACTGCTTTTGGGTAGAAACTATTTCTCAAGCGGCTGGTCCTGGTCTTTATGAACCTATACCTTCTTCTAGAAGGCAAAAGCTGAAAGAGATCATTTCCAGGGTGCGTACTATCTTGCGCAATCTCTACAGCTTTCTTATAACACCTGGTGGCATAGATTTGATCTAGAGTGGGAAGAGTACGCCCGATTATCCCCTCTGCAGTCTTTATGACACTGGATAGCATTGTTCTTTCCCTAGCTGTACAACTCCCAAACCATACACACAGACCATAGGTTAACACACTCTCTATGGTACAGTGGTAGAATGCCAACAGCAGGTCCTTTGAAAGATGGTTCTTCCTGAGGATTCTCAAGAAATATAACCTCTGCTATGCTCTCTTCATCAGATCTTTGGTGTTTGCTCCACATGTCAGATCATCTCTCAGCTCCATTCCCAGAAATCGAAACATCGAGACCTGTTCCACACAATTCCCTTCAATAATAAGTGGCTGGATGTTCAATTTGCATTTTCTAAAGTCCACAATGATCTCTTTTGTCTTTTTTACATTGAGGAATAAATTGTTTTCCCTACACCACTCCATCAGCATCTCAACCTTCCTGTAAGTCGACTCTCCCTCCCCAGCAGTAATCAGACCCACCACCGTTGTGTCGTCTGCAAACTTGATGATCTTATTGCTGGGATAACTGGGAACACAATCATATGTGTAAAGCGTGTACAGAAGCGGGCTTAGCACACACCCCTGTGGCGTCCCCATACTTATACTGAGATCCACAGAGACATGAGAGCCCATCCTGACCCGTTGGGAACGATCTGATAGAAAATCTAGTATCCACCTGCATAAGCATGGCGGAAGCCCCAGATCTAATAATTTGGGCACCAGTCTATGTGGAAGAATAGTATTAAAAGCAGAACTAAAATCTACAAATAACAGTCTCGCATAAGTTCCTTGTTTCTCCAAATGGGTCAGAACAACATGTAGGGCCATAGCCACAGCATCCTCCGTGGATCTCTTTCTCTTATATGCAAATTGACAAGGGTCAAGTCCAACTGGTAAACAAGCCATAATACAGTTCCGCACCAACTTTTCAAAGCATTTCATTATGACAGGTGTAAGCACCACAGGGCGGAAGTCATTCAGACTATCTATGTTAGGCTTTTTAGGCAGAGGTATAATAGTAGAGGATTTCAGACAAGGTGGGATAGTGGCTTGGGCCAAAGACCCGATTAAAAATCTTCATAAAAGTTTCTGCCAGCTGTTCTGAGCAGTCTCTCAGTGCCCTACCAGCCACTCCATCAGGACCCATAAACTTGCTTGCATTTATCCCTTTTAATATTCACCTCACTTCTCCCTCTTCCATCCTGGCAACATTCCCTAAGGGGAGTAATGACAATGACTCTGGCAACACTGCTGGATCCACTGCTGGTGTCACCTCAAACCGGGCGAAGAAGGTATTCAGCTCCTCCACCAGAGAAGCACTGCTCTCTACAGGAGATGAATTACTGGGTTTATAGTCAGTAAGGTGCTGGATCCCCTGCCACACTTGCCTGGTGTCGTGACTACTCAGGTGATCTTAAATTTTTCCTCTATACACAGCTTTTGCCTTCCTTATACCCCTCTTCAGGTTCGCCCTTTCTATACTATACAATACCCAGTCTCCAGTTCTAAAAGCAAAGTTTCTGGCCTTTAACAGTCTCTGAACTTCACTTGTCATCCAGGGCTTCCTGTTTGGATACATCTTTACATGCTTTCCCTGGTGACGTTAGCGGTGCAGAATCTGATATAATCCAGGATCGTTGATGTGTAGGTCTCCAGATCTTGATGGTCAAACACATTCCAATCGCTCTCCTGGAAACAGTCCTGCAGCTGTTGAGAGGCTCCATCAGGCCACACAGTAACAGTTCGTGTTTGTATTGGGGCTTGTTTCCTAAGGGGTGTGTATGCTGGTGTCAAAAGCAGGGACACATGATCTGGCCTACCAAGGTGTGACAAGGGCTTAACCTCATATGCCCGTTTAATGTTTGTATACACCTTGTCAAGAGTATTCTCCCTAGATGCACATTTAATGTGCTGATGAAATTTTGGGAATACTGCCTTCAAGTCTGTATGATTGAAGTCTCCTGTGATGACCAGTATGGCCTCTGGGTATTTGCTCAGTTTAGTATTGATGTTTCCATACAAAATATCCATGGCCATGCGTGCATTTGCAGTTGGTGCCACATACACCACCATTAATACTAATGCTGTAAATTCCCGGGGGAGATAAAAAGGTCTACATTTAATCATTAAAAACTCTACCTCCGGGGAACAGTGACTATCCAACCTGACCGAGTCCTTGCATCAGTTGTGATTTACGAAGGAAGATACACACTCCCCCACCTTGTTTCTTGCCAGAATCCTTTGTCCTGTCCAACCTGTGTGTAGTATAGCCTTGCAATTCAATAGCTGTGTTGGGAATGAAAGAGTTAAGCCATGTCTCTGTGAGTAGCAATGCACAGCAATCCCGAAAGTCTCCCTCAGCTCCAACACGCAGCCTCCACTCGTCAAGTTTGTTCACCAAAGACCTCACATTGGAATAGAAAATACTTGGGAGAGGTAATTTATAGCATTGTTTTCTTATCTTTGCCCTCGTGTTCACATGGCCATTACCTCTACAGCCTCTTTTTTGCCTTCGCTCTCTCCTCCTCCTCCTCGTCTTCCTCCAATTTCGATGATTTATGATTTCTGGAATCTTGCAAGCCCACCGTTTTTCACAGTTTTCCACACATAACACAGTCTCCACTTCTGCTTCTATAAAACAACAATTCCTGACGGCTATAAATAATCCTACTTAACTGACCTTGTCTCAAAAGCAAGGAGCTCTCAGCCGCAGCGTCTGAACACACTTGTCATCTTTTTCTAATTTCTTGCTTTCAAATTACTAGGTTGGCAGGACCTGGGACAGAAGCCCTCGGGTCTCAAAATGTTGACCTGCCGATCTTCCGGTTGCCAAGATCTTAATCACTGCAGTCTCCCACCCCAATTGGTGCAAGCATCACTCTGTGGGCGGTTTACTATGTTTTTTTTTTTTTAAAAAAGCAGCCCACAAAATAGTAATATGAAAACAAAAAAATCCAAACAAAATAAAAATAAATAAATAAACAAACAACAAAATATTTATTATTGTTTATCTATTTTTATTTTTGTTTCGATTTTTCTGTTTTCATATTATTTTGTGGGTGTTTATCACGACAAAATAAAAATTGATAATAAACATAACTAAAATTAATAAAATACCTACTTAGATGGCATTAATACATTTAAAGCAGTGTTTCCCAACTTTTGGGTTTTGGACTTCAATTCCCCAAAGTACTGATCAGCCAATATACTGACTTAGGCTTTTGGGAATTGAAGTCCCCCTGTGGGGTGTGGGCCCTGTGTTGGGAAACACTGATTTAGAGTCTTGCAGTAATTAATAACCTAAGTTTCCTATTTGCAGCCAAAATATAACTCAATCAATGAAACTCTGGGAGTTGTAGTTTAAAAAATAGCTTTCTGTCTCCAGTTATTGTTAGAGATGAATGAACTCTTTTGACTCCGTTCTTGAAAAGAGTTGATTTGTATTGAGTTTAATTTGGATCTGAACAAAGCTTGTTTAAACTTGGTTCTATTCCAGGCAAAAGTTCTAGGACACTCCTGATCATGCCAGTTCTAGGACACTCCTGATCATGCCATCAGCTTTGGGGGAAATTATTTCTCATAGATTCTGAGTGTTCTGTTGGAATTCCAGTATCTAGAGCAAATATATATCCTGTAAATGCTGGTTTGCAACTTTGATCCTATTGGAACAGGCAAGAATAACTTCTCTAGAGTGTCATCTTTTTGTGACAGTATGCTGCTGGGTTTGCATTCAAAAGAGAAGCTGTTGTAGGTGGTTGTATTCCAAAGGACTAGTGCTAAGATTTTACCCATTCTAAGTTGTTTATGAATTTCATATACTCTGACTGCATTTCAATGTAAATTTCATTACACTCTAGGATTTTGCTTCAAAATAAAGACGTTTGCAGACTCCTGCCTGTGTTATGCTAGGTTCCCAGAGCTGTGAAATTTTATAAAAGGAATAAAAGTATAAGTACATTTTGAATGGTGGATGTGTTATAACGCTGGGATATATGGTCAGTGAGATTCCAATGGAAATACAATTGAAGACCAAGGCCAAGATCATCCACACTCTTTCATTATGAAAGCTGGACAGGAAAATTGACAGGCGGGGAGAGAAAGTTGACTCATTTGAAATATGGTGCTGGAGGAAAGCATGGTCTTATAGCAAATCAAGCCTGAACTGTCTTTTTGGGCAAAAATGATGAGGCTGTGACTGTCCCTATCTTGGACACATCAAGAGAAAGGAAGGTTCTTTGGGAAAGACAATGATGCTGGGAAAGATAAAAATGAAGTGTTTCTAGTGAAGGAATGGTTAAAAGTTTGTGAAGATGAAACCAAGAGGAAAAAAAATATTCGAAAAGTTAAAATTGGACTGGTTTCAGAAATTGAAGGTTGAAAATTGGAATAAAAAATATAGAAGAGAATTAGGTATAGATAGAACAAAGACCGAATTTGAAGAATTGGTATTAAAGATCAGAAAAGGGGAAAAGAACATTAAGGGTCTAGTAAGCAAACTCTACACTCTATTGAATAAGGGTAATGATCCACAGGAAGATTTGAAACGGAAGTGGGAACAAAATTTGAATATAAAAATAGGAGATGTTGAATGGAGAAATAAGTGGAAAAAGAGGATAATGAGAACAATGTCAGTAAGAATCAAGGAACATAATTTTAAAATGTTGTGGCAATGGTACTTGACACCACTGAGGTTGCATCAGATGGATAATAAAAGGGATAATTTATGTTGGAGATGCAAAGAAACAGTTGGAACTTATGAACATATGTGGTGGAGTTGCAAAAAAATAAATGAATTTTGGAGAAGAATAGAAGGAGATTGGGGAAATAATGGGTAAAAGAATTAAGTTGGTGTCAGGTACCATTCTATTAACAGATGTGGAAGGTATGGGTTTGAATAAGGTGGAAAAAGAATTATTGGAAATTATGTTAACCACAGGTAGACAATGTATCGCCAGAAACTGGAAAAATGATGTATTTATACAGACTGGAGAGTGGTATAAGGAAATGTGGAGCTTGGCATTGAATGACAAATTAACATGCAAGATAAAAGTAAAAAGGGATAAATTGAAAGAAAATAGGTTTTGGAATATTTGGAAGTCGTTCGTGGATCACTCTCTTATGGCTAGGGACAGTTTTGGACCTGTACCATCTCAAAGTGGGTTTTGGAGATGATATAGATACTAAACTCTCCGGGCATTGTAAATATTCACTGGGTGTTGTGTAACTAGTAAAGAAATAATAAACAATTGTAATACTGAAAGCTCTCATGAATGCTATGGTTATAGTAATAACCTATAATGTGGGTATTTAACACTGTGGTTTATATTGCAAACAATTAGTTTAATCACTATGTATGTGTTATTTTTTACGAGCTTGATGTAATATCGCATTGTATTGTTATTGGTTTTTTTCCTGTATGTTTGTTATTTTTATTTTTTTTTCTTTGAAAATAAATAAAAATTTATAAAAAATAAAAAATAAATTTAAAAAAGTGTCCTGTGAAAATACTGTTTAAAATGCCTTAAAAAAAACAAGGGGGCGAGTATAAAATAAGGGGACGAATATATAAAAATGTAATTATATTGAAAATATTTAATTGAAAAGGTTTATAAATCGCCCTGGTAATGGGTGCATGTAATAAGGTCGCCCTTGCTCAAAAGCCAGTTGTATCCAACTCTAGGGTTCAGTGCTCATCTCTTTATAGCCTTAGCCAGCGCTGCTTGCGTCTGCAGATGTTTCCATAGACATGTGGCAGGCATGCCTAAACACTTGTTTTCTGTTGCTTTTTGGGGGATAGTTGTTGGGTTTTTCATGTATTTGAATTAAAATTTTAAAATTAATAAAATGTCTTAAAATGATCTTTAAAAGAGTTTTGAAGAGCGACTAGAAAACAATTCAGTGTACCAATAAAGTAACTTCATTCCCCCCCCCCCAAAAAAAAAAAAGAAAGAAAGAAAGCAGCAAGAAAAGAGGAAGGCCAAAAGGAGACTACAAATTTTAATTTGCAAGATCTGTTCTCTCGTTCACAGGGTTGCCATAGGTCAGAGATGACTTGACAGCACATGACAACACTTTCATAACATATAAGGCATCCTCACTGTGCTATAAGTTGTTTTGCACCAAAACCAGTGAAGAAACGTCTTTGGAGGCCATCTGGGTGTTGCAGAACTGCCTCCTCCTGCCATTCTAATAGGTGGGGCTAAATCCAGCAATATTAGGTAAAAGTTGATCTTGCTTAAAAGCCAGTTGTATTAGGTTCAGTACTCATCTGTTTATAGCCAAAGAGCTAGTGCTATCTGCATTTGCAGACGCTTTTGTGGACATGTGGCAGGCACGACCAAACACCGAAGTGCACGGAACGCTGTTTACCTTACCACTGAACTAGTAACTATTTATCTACTTGCAATTTCTTGCTTTCGAACTGCTAGGTTGGCAAGAGCTGGGACAGACATGGAAGTTCATGCAGCACTGGGGTCTCGAACTTCCGACCTGCCAACCTTCCAGTCGTCAAGTTCTGCGTCTTAAAACCACTAAGCCACCACAGTCCCTCCAGCAATATTAGACACCCATAAGAGCCCTAGACTGAATTCTACCTCATCAGATGCAAGTGAAGAAGTTTAAGGACCTTCCAGACTTGTGTAGGGTGCCTATTTATTCAGAATTCCGCCTGCAGTCAATAATTAACTTGCAAGTACAGTAAAACCCCTACTTATGAAAAAAGTTTCTTCGGTAGGCTTTTGCTTAAATTGTTTATGTAACTGGAAGCAAACCCATAGGAAAAATTATTTTTTACATAACTCAAAGCAAACCCATAGGAAAAATAAAAAAATATGTAAATTGAAGCAAACCCATAGGGAAATGCATTTTTACATAACTCGAAACAAACCCATAGGAAAAAGAATATGTAACTCGGAGCAAACCCATAGGAAATCGTGTAAATTGGGACATGGGTTTAGCACAAAATCATTATGTAAGTCGAATTTTATGTAACTCGAGGCATATGTAAGTTGGCATTTTACTGTATATTTTAAATTGCAGCCTTCCATCCTTCTGAGGTTGGTAAAATGAGTCCCCAGCATGTTTGGGGGCAAAATGCTAATTAATTTGTGAACTGCCCAGAGAGTGCACTAAGTGCTATGGGGAGGTAAGGTAAAGGTTTCCCTTGCTTGAAAGTAAGTCGTATCCGACTCTAGAGTTCAGTGCTCATCTGTTTCAAAGTCAAAGAGCCAGCGCGGTCTGCTTCTGCAGACGTTTCCGTGCTCATGTGGCAGGCATGCCTAAGACAACGGAGCGCACGGAACACTGTTTACCTTCCCACTGAAATGACAATTGCAATTTCTTGCTTTCAAATTGCTAGGTTGGCAGGAGCTGGGACAGAGACGGGAGCTCATTCCGTCCTGCAGTACTCGGGAATGGAACCGCTGACCTCTCGCCTTCCCTTGGGGAGATATATAAATGCAATTGCTAAAAATACAGAAAACAAAAGGCACTGTGGCGCCTCACAGACTAACTGCTGCATAACGTTATGCAAGCATTCTGGGGCAAACAAACAAACACGGCCACGCACACAAAAGCAGGCGATCGCGTCGTTTCGAGTACCGCCGCCCTAGACATAGACGTCAAGGCAGCTGCTGCGCTTTACGGCACTTCACGCAGCCGATGGGAGAAGTTGCGACGTAGAATGGTGGGAGATTTAGGCCACGCTTTACGGCAAGGCGGTGGGGCACGTCCACAGCTATGGCGGAGGGGGAGGAAGCAGCTACGGCGAGCAGCTGGTGAGTGGAACCGACCTGCCGCCGACGTGGTTGTCTGAGTGGGGTCGAGGACTCGTGTTTGGACCCGTGTCTCGTGCCTGGGTATCGCCCCTCACAGGCAGCCTTTTGGGGTGGGTGGGGGAAAGCTAGCTCCGTCTCTTCTCCATCTAGACCCAAACCTATTAAAGCCATTGGTTGTAGTTTGAGTTAAGGCCAGGTAGCAAAGTAGAAGGAGATTGTTCTTGTCTCTGACTCTTCCCCAGAGACGAATTTTTAAAGAAATCATTGAGATCGTTTGCTAAAGAGCTGTCCATTCATCCCACTGGTGGGTGGGTGTTTCTTGTGTTCCTAGGCAAAGGTCTCAAGATTGTGAAAAAGAACTTAAAAGCAAAGGAATCCCAGCAGTATATTCCCAGGAGATCCACTTTTTAAAAACAAACTAGAAAAGAGATATTGATTCTACCCATTAGCAAATTTGTAATGTCACAATGTTTGTTCTGCATCGGTGGCTAGTCATGCCTGCCACATGACGACGGAAACGTCTGCAGAAGCAGACAGCGCTGGGTGTTCGTCTATGAAACAGAGATGAGCACTGAACCCCAGAGTTGGATACAACTGGCTTTCGAGCAAGGGTGGCCTTTACCTATACTTTGGTGGCTTAGTGGTTAAGACGCTGAACTTGACGACTGGAAGGTCGACAGGTCAGCCGTTCGAGACGCAAGTGCTGCACGACGGAGTGAGCTCCCGTCTCTGTCCCAGCTTCTGCCAACCTAGCTGTTGAAAAGCAAGAAATTTCAGGTAGGTACTACTTCAGTGGGAAGGTAAACAGCATTCTGTGCACTCTGGTGTCTAGTCATGCCTGCCACATGTCCATGGAATCATCTGCAGATGCAGCTGGCTCTGGCTATAAATGGAGATGAGCACCGCACCCTAGAATCAGATACGACTGGCTTTCCAGCAAGGGAGACTTTTACCTAGTAACCATTTGTCACTCAACAGGACCAAACTTCACAGTAAATCTGAATACCAATCAAGGATCTTCTGTTATTGCCAGTTGTAAATAGCCATAGTGATTTGTAAACCTATCTGTTATACTAGCCAGCCATTGTCTTCCTCTGTACCTAATGTGAATAAATTGATGCTATGAAGTGTCACTCTTATGTCTGATCCATGAAAGCCCACATTAAAATACAGCACTTAGTCTTTAAGATGCCACAATATTTTTGTCTTGTTTTGTTTTGTTTATTTTCTGATATGATCCTACCCGGTGACTGAATGAGGATTTGAACCTGCCTCACCTGAAGTGCTGTTCTGGCACTCCATCCCAGCCTTGCCCAGCTAGATGCCGTGCAGATGTTTTGACCTCCAACTAGCAGGATTCCTGACTATAAACCAAGAAGTCTTCTCTGTTTATCCATTACTAGGCTTTCAGTGATGGGTAAACAGAAATTGATTCTCACTGGGTAGAATTGATATCTCTTACAGGGAAAAAAATAGCAAACTGAATGTTGCTGAATTTTTTTTATCAAGTAAAATCTAGATTGTGGTAAAAAGAGATCATGTATTCTGAGTTGCAAATTTTATCCTAATTTCCATATCTCCTAATGAGGTGTTGCGAATGCACAAGAGAGAACCATAAAGAAATCTACAGTGTAATATTCTGGTAAATATGTGTTTTGAGATAAGTGTAATACAGTACAATATAAGCAAAGGCTGTTACTTGGTGACAAAGGTTGCTGTAATGTTGGAAGTGTCTGACTGTTAAGATGGAAAATGTAGGGGTCAAACTCCACTATTTATAGCTTTTTAAAATTTGCTTCATAAATTCCCTTTGGTTTAAACTTTGAAGTATAGCATATTTAGCACTTTGATCTATGCAGAAGTACTGAAATCAGATGTTTTTTAAAAAAATCGGGGTTATAGACTCACATTTTTGCAAACACCTTTATGAGTAGAATAAATGCAACAGATAAATTGCTTGCACTCAATTTTGTTGTTCAGCCGCACAGTCGATTCTGACCCTTTGCAGCCCTATGAATCATTGCCCGCCAGGCACCTCTATCCTCCACCATCCTCCTCAACCCACCCAGCTCTGCCCACTGCATCTACAATGCCATTTAGCCATCTCATTTTTGGCTGCCCCTTCTTTTTTTTACCCTCCACCTTTCCCAGCATCAAGGCCTTCTCAACTGAGTCCTCTCTTATCATTTGATATCCAAAGTACTTTAGCTTCATCTTTACTATTTGACCTTCTAAGGAACAGTCAGGGCTGATTTCCTCTAAGGGCTCGCCTCTCTGGCACGAGGAGGAGGGCCTTCTCTGTGTCCGCACCGGCCCTTTGGAACCTCCTGCCAGTAGAACTGCGCCTCCAGATGGAGTTGCTGCCCTTTAGGAAAGAACTAAAAACCTGGCTGGCGGGCCAAGTTTGGGGTGCAGGCAGAGGAGTGGCTTCCGTTGGGTGATTGATATAGAGGAGTATGCCTTCCCCCATGGTTCCATTGGTACCTGCACCCCTTTTTAGGGGGTGGGTTTTAATTCTGTTTTATCTGTAATTGTGAACTGCCCTGAGTCGGCCTCGGTCGGTCGAGTGGGCGGTATAGAAATTTAACAATAAATAAAAATTAAAAATAAATCAACCTATTTGTTCTCCTTGCTGTCCAGGGTACTCTCAAAACTCTCCTTCAACACCACATTTCAAAGGCGTCTATTCTTCTGCGCTCAGCTTTCCTAATGGTCCAGCTCTCACAACCATACATTGCCACCAGGAATACCATTGCTTTGACTATGCAAATTTTTGTTTGCAAGCTGATGTCTTTACTTTTAACTATGTTCCCCCAGGAATATACACTCAATACGCTCAATACACTCATATGAAAGCAATATGGTAGGTGTTTGAGAAGTACTGAGACATGATAAGGATTGTTCTATGGATTTTTTTGGGCAGACGATGCAAACAAATTTAGTTCTCTATTGGAAGTTTGATTTTAGCATCACTCCCCCCTCCTCCAACATTAGGCTATTTATGCTTGTGCCAGAGAATTACAGGCAGAGACTCTAGTCCAGGGGTTCTCAACCATTTTGTGCCATGGGCTGGACAACTCCCCCTCAGACAGCTGAGTGGGCTGGACACATGGTTTCCCCCTGCTGCAACCGCTGCTGGAAACCGCTGTGGGGACATTTGCGCAGGCCTGGATACTTATGTGCAGGCATATTTATGGCTGTCATAAACGCATCTGTTTCCGTCCTCATCGCCGTGGTCCAGATGGAATGGCGTTGGGAGCCAGGGCCGGCCCACGGGCTATAGGTTGTGAATACCTGCTCTAGGCAAACGCTGGAAGTAAGTGATGTAATTTTGTGGCGTTAAGTCCTGCAGTTGTGCCAAAATATCAGAATCTTTTTTCCAGATACAGTTTTCAAATGATTAAAGATAAGAACGGAATACTCAAACTTTCTACATTTACTGCATTTGCTGGAATATAAGACACACCGGAGTATAAGACACACTCCATTATTACCAGAATAGTCCACTATAGCCCACTATATACAGGACAAGACACACTCAATTTTCCAGTGTATTTTAAGGGAGGAAAGTGGGTCTTATGTGCCAAAAATATGCTAGATTTTAGGAACCTGCTGTCTGCAGGACTGCAAAACAGAATAAAGCCCCTAACAAAAGCTTTTTAGGGCTAGGTGCTGGGAACATTTCCAGCTGAAAAACTGAGATTAATGGGATTGAATCTGCAAAGTAGACCTTTGAAAATCATGGTACGGCATACAGTATTTCTGCATTTTTCTGTTTAATGTAGTCAGTCATGCAGAGAATTCTGTCTGCATGGTAATCTGTCACCATTATTTCTTGTACCACTTTTGGTCTTGCACTTTGTAACAATGACTTATCAATAGATAAAACATTGAAGAGGTATTTAGCAAACCTCTTTTGTTGTTGTTCAGTTGCACAGTCGATTCCAACCCTTTGCGACCTCATGGACCATTGCTTGCCAGACATTCTCCTCAACCCACCCAGCTCTGTACCCATTGTGTCTAACAATATCATCTTGCCATCTCATCTTTGGCCGCCCCCTTCTTCTTTAGCCCTCCACCTTTCCCAGCATCAAGGCTTTCTCAAGTGAATCCTCTCTTCTCGTTTGATGTCCAAAGTACTTTGGCTTCATCTTTACTATTTGACCTTCTAAGGAGCAGTCATGATTGATTTCTTCTAAGATCAACCCGTTTGTTCTCCTCGCTGTCCAGGGGACTCTCAAAACTCTCCTCCAGCACCACATTTCAAAGGCGTCTATTCTTCTGTGCTCAGCTTTTCTAATGGTCCAGCTCTCACAACCATACATTACCACTGGGAATACCATTGCTTTGACTATGCGAATTTTTGTTTGCAATGTGATGTCTCTACTTATCACTATGTTCCCTAGGTTTCTCATAGCTCGTCTCCCAAGAATCAGTCGCCTTTTTGTTTCATGGCTGCAATCTCCATCTGCAGTGATCTTTGATCCTAAGAAAGTAAAATCTGTCACTGCTTCTACTTCTTCCCCATCTATTTTCCAGGGACTGATAGGGCCTGTTGCTATTATCTTGGTTTTCTTGATATTGAGTCTCAAGCCAACTTTTGCACTCTCCTCCTTCAGCCCAATCAAGAGGTTCTTTCGGTCTTCCTCACTTTCTGCCATTAGGGTGGTATCGTCTGCATATCTCAGATTATTGATGTTTCTCCCAGCGATTTTAATCCCATATTGTGATTCCTCCATCCCTGCATTTTATCTCTTTATAAAAAGAAATAGTGTATGAAAGAGAAGGAAGCCAGATGAAAGCAGGAGAAATTAATTCTTAGACTGTCACTGAACATAATGGTTTAGAAGGTTAATGAAAAATATTTATCCTGTCTGGACAACACATATTCCAACTCTGTGAAGCCCTCTCACGTCATCAGAGATATAGCAAAGTGGAGGATCTGAGAAACGTAAATTGTTTCAATCTGAAGTTTAAAACCTCATTCATGAGAACACTACAAACTATAATAACAATAATACTTAGAATTTATATAGTACTCTAGTTTCAAGTGCTCAAAATGCTGCACATGTGTTTTCTAACCTGTAGTTAGTGGTATTACCCTATATCAGGGGTTCTCAATCTGCAGCTCACAGACCAGAACTGGCCCACAGCACCATTTCATGTGGCCCACGTTGCTGCCACTGGTAGCAGACATGTTTACAATAGCCGTAAACGTGCCTGCAGCTGTCGTAAATGCGATTACAAAAGGTGTGAACAGGTTTAAGGCAGCATTTATGGCGGGGGAACCACCAAGCCAGCCCACTCAGTTGTCTGAGGGGGCATGGTCTGGCACTCAGCTTGAAAAGGTTGAGAACCACTGCCTAATATAATGAGTCTGAAAGTGAATATAAAGCTCCCTTGTGGGTTCATGCCGGGGAAGAGATTTAAACTGTTTACTTCCTGGTCTGTGACTCCATTTTTAATATGCCGTATTTGCCGGCATAGAAGATGCATCAGAGTATAAGACGCACCCCCTTATTACCAAAACAGCCCATTATAGGCCACTATATAAAGTACAAGATGCACTCCATTTTCCCAGTGTATTTTAAGGGGCAGGGGAGTGGGTCTCATATGCCAGCAGATACAGTATGTGTTGAATTTAACTTGGTTGTACTTCAGGGCTGGGCAGTTTGTAGTCCACCCAATGCTATAATTTACAACTCCCATAATCCCTTTTCATTGGCCAGGCTAGCTGGACTGTTGGCAATTGGAGTACAGAAATTTTGATGGCATCATGTTACCTAAATTCACTACACATGTTAGTAAAAGGCTAAATACAAATGCTGAGACTAGAGTCATTTAATCACTTGAAGTTGCTTAAATATTGACTGATCAAAATCTCATTAATTCAGTGAATCTACTGTAGTCAGTCCTAACTATTGGATGCAGATCAAATAATTGTTGTGTTAAAGAAACAGTTAATGGGTATTGTAGTCTAGAACCCAGGATTCCTCAAACTTTGTTCTCCAGGTGTTCTTGGACTTCAATTACCAGAAGCCCAAGTGAGCGCACATGAGTATTTTGTTAGGAAAATCAAAATCATAAGTTTTTTCTGGTATGTATTATAGCAAGACATTTAATGTGGTGTAGTGGATAGAGCAATAGACCAGGTGTCGGAAGGCCTGGGTTCAAATCTCCACTCAGCCATGGAAGCTCACTGGATATGTGGAAATGTAAAACTATTCTTTAAATGTCTTGTTTACCTCGAAAACTCTGTTTGGGTCATTGTAGATCAGTTCCAGCTTGATGGCACATAATGGCATGTATTATAGCAAACTCATTCAACATGTGTGTTCAAGAAAACACCACAAAACTACATAATAGTAGGAGTTTTGATTCTATTTAAAATTGCTATATACATGCTAGTAATTTCATACAGCTAAAAACAAGTCCTTTGTTTTTGCAACACTCCAATATGAATTAAGAAAGGGATCTTCCACATGCAAGAATGGAAATACCAATCTTGGGAAACCCCACTGTTTCAGAAGTATGTTTTTAAAATATCAGAAATACCCTTTTGAACAAAAGTACCCTAATCTTTGCAAAGGAAATAACTCAGTGAGAAATGAATATGCTCCGTGAACATGGGATGCAAACCAGCTACTGAGGAGTGAGTGATAAAACCGGGTAGGGGAGAGAGAGTATTTTTGAGACGGACATGAATGGCAGACTAGAATCCTGACAGGAGCAGTTTCACAGCCACATTTTGTTGTAAACTCTACTTGCAACATAAAAAAGACACTTGCATCTCATTTGCTAACTAATGGGGAACACTGTTGAAGGTCTCCTAAAACAACAAACTTCTTAAGTGGTGCATAGTCTGAGATATAATGGTGAGAAGGTCTGAAAACAGGACAAACTTCTACCATTGGCCAGCCGTCTTGAAGAGAGCAGAACAAATAGCAAGTGGAATGGAACAATGTAGTAGTTCCCCATTTATTGGCTTTAATCAGCCTCACATGAGAAATACAGAAGTTTTATTTGGCTGTGGAAAAAATTAAAATTGATAGAATGGAGACGAGAGAGGAAGCTTCACCAGTTCTAACACCACAGTTTTTAGTGGTAGTGACAAAACTTTGATGGAAATACATAAACTATATGTAGACTGAAAAAGTAACATATAATCTTTGTTTAAGAAATATTGTTTCAGAAATTTTCATAATCTAACCCACCCCTTTTTTAAATTGAACATAATGATGTTATATTCTATTGCAACCACTTCAAGGAACACTTGGTAATTTGATTGTAGTAACTGCTATAAGCATATGAATACATTTCTAAATACACAGTATTATAAACAGTGACTGAAATCCAGTTACACACACTCTGCCAGTTTTAAAGGCAAATTGCCATAAGTTAGGAAATCTTCAAAGACCTTATCTGCTGTATGCAACTTAGTACAGTGGCACCTCGAGTTACAAATTTAATGCATTCCAAGGCATTTTTCATGTTATGAAAAATTTGTAACTCAAATTTCCTATAGGAATGCATTGAAAACCAAAATTCATAACTTGAAACATGGTTTCCCATAGGAATGCATTGAAAACCAATTAATCTGTTCCGGGGAAAATGGTAACTCGAGCCATTATTTTCAATTGGTTTTCATTCGTATTGTGAAAATTTTGTAACTCAAACCATTTTTAACTCGAGGTACAACTGTATGCCACAGCATGGTGAATGGGCGGCGATATAAGTCTAAATAATAAAATAAATAAATAATGTCTACTGAGATTAATGTATGGCAATTCATTTCCCTGTTTATATAAACTATACTGTACAACTGAATTTCAGCCAATAAGAGCAACATGTCCACTAGGTGCAGTTTGGCAAGGTCATTAACACGCCATGTTAATTTTAACACAAGGTAGCTGTTATGTTTCACTTCTAAAGGTATCCCTCTAGAAATGAGCAAATTTCCCACCATAATTGACAGATTGTACCATAAATATCATTTGATTGACACACATTCTCATTAAGACGCTTTGAACCTAATAGTTTGTGCAAATCACATGTACATGTGTGTTACAGGAAAAATGTGTGAGCATTAGTCTTAGGATTTATAGAATCAGGTTGCACTTTTAAAGAAGTTTATAATGAATGTGGTCATAAGCCATGTGAAATTTCTACTAAACTGCGCTCATTCGCAGAAGTGTCTTATCACATGTATGAATTAATATTGCAGCAATCAAGGTAAAGTTTAATTTTCTAATGTTCCAGTTGGCTCGTCACAAAGTTAGTTTGAAAACTTCTGTATTTCTCATAATGAAAGTACTGTAGTAAAGAGGAAGATATGAAGGATTGCTTATATGTGATTCATCTGAAGATAATAAGTACAGTACTGTATAGCTGGATGTGAAGTTAGGGGGAATTATGAACTCTTGATAGCAGGAAGGGAAAGAGAATATAGGTTCTTTCCTGTATATTAACTATTTAGATGCCTTTTCTTGCTGTTTTCTTCCCTGTTTATTTCCATCTGTATTCGTTGTCGTTGGCTGCTACTTGTATCCGAGCATACATCTTTCCTGTAAGTCATTCTGTATTAAATTAACATGAAAACAACAACAGTCACATCTTGTATGTGTGCTCTGATTTCTGTTGTAATTCAAGCTATAAATGTACCTTCTCTTTCACATACAGTACTAGTAGTTAATACTTTTTGTAACTGTAGCACTTTCCCCCTTTAAATATTACACACTCGCTTTTGTAAATGAGTGAGCATAACTTAGTGTGGGATCCACGCACATAATTGGCATACTGTCCCTGACAGAACCACGGCTTGGGGGAACACTCCTTGGAGCCTGGTACCGAAGGGACAGAAATTAGGGAGTGGATTAATAGTCATAGTTTAATTCACCAATCGCTGACCTGGCAGGCAGTTCAGACAGTAGAGGGCAAAAGATCACCGGGTGATGAACTCGATAGCATGTAATGGGTAATCTTGTATCCGCAGAGACTCTGAGCCCAAGAGTCAACTTAGGCAGATGTTTACTCCCGATAGCAGTAGACAATGCATGTCCCCCTGGTAGTAAATTAGATAGATAAGGAACTTCCCCTGGTGAAGTCATCCCTGATGAGTAACTTGTGTAATCTCAAAGTGCAGACTTGCAGTTTTCCTGTAACGGCCACGCGCAATCTATGCACGTGGTTGAGGTAGGCAGGATATAAAGATTAGAGCCTTCTGATCAATAAACGCTGGTCTTCGCTCCATCTTGCCTCGTGTGTCTTTACTTGACCAGTCTCCTCCGGGACCTTCCGGCCCGCATCGGGCCCCGATCCAACAACTTAGAAATGTTTCTATCCACATCAAACCATTCTCAACAGCAGATTGATAATGTTACTTCGTGTTTAATGTGTAATGGATTGGGGTTTCTAAGAGGAACAACCTTAATATGACCTTTGAATACTAGTACTGTATCCGATTTGACCATTCTTTTGGAAGCATTATTCTCTTTAAACGGGGCATTTGAGAAGTTGATTAAGGGACAGAGCAATTTTACTTTTGGTTGACCATAAGCAACCGTCTTTGCTAGGGAGATTTATCACAATTTGGTTTGGTTGTAAGATTCTCTGCACTTTTTGTTTGTTTGTTTGCTTACAGAAAGCTCCTGATTTTGGCTGTGGCTGGCTGGAGCTGTGTGGAAGGGTCTGCTGGCTTCTTCTGAGCTGTTTACCCCTTGTTGTAGGTTGGCTGGAATTTAGGGAAAAGTTAGGGACAGTGCCACCAAGGTATTTATCTGTTCCTGAATTTTGTGGAGACAGTCAAATATAGCTAGGAGTGATTCTGCAGAGGTTAGACATGCATCTCAATTGTTTCGTGATAATTTCCAGATGAGGGGAATGAGGAGATTTTGTGGTGCTGGGTGTATATTCCCTTTGTTCTTTTTCATTCAGGATTTTTTCTGGTGGCAGTGATGTGATTAAAAGAATTGCTACTAATGTCCCCGGACGTCTGTTGGTTTGCTGGCTGAAGAAAGGCTTCCATTCCAATCTGCCTTTTCTCTCTTTTCTTCTTTCTTTGTGCATTTCCCCCCAGTGGCTCAAGTGGCTAAGGATGCTGCCTGGGCGGTGGAAGGTCAGCAGTTTGATTCCCGAGTACTGCAGGATGGAATGAGCTCCCGTCTTTGTCCCAGCTCCTGCCAGTTCGAATAAATCAAGAAATTGCAAGTAGATAAATAGGGACCACTTCGGTGGGAAGGTAACAGCATTCCGTGCGCTCCTGTGTCTAGTCATGCCTGCCACATGTCCATGGAAACGTCTGCAGAAGCAAACAGGGCTGGCTCTTTGATTTTGAAACAGATGAGCACTGAACCCTAGAGTCGGATACGACTGGCTTTCGAGCAAGGAAACCTCTTTTTGGGGGGTCACATCGGGAGGGCTTTCCCGTTGTCTTTTCTTGCCCCTGGGTGGCAGTCTGCCTTTGGTTGGCATGTTTTGGGGCTTGAAGTGGCAGAAGCTCGTAAATTGTGCTGCTAGCTGTGGGCCATGTTGGAGGCAGAGTTGGAAGCATTGTTCTAGAATACGATTCAGAAACTTTATCCATTAGATCAATAAACTCAGATTTGGAAGACATCTGGTGAAACTAGTGAAACTGATTTCTGATGTATTAGAATTGGGGATTTGGAAGGTTAAATTATGGTTGCCTTAGCTTCTCCCCTAAATGATATCCACATTGACAAATTTAAATGGGGGAGCATTCATTTTTTTCCCCACAGTTGTAAAGGCTAAAATTAGATATAGACTGTATCTTTATCCATGTGGTGCCCAATTTTAAAGACAATCTAATTTCTATAAAATTGATACTTTACATTCTATTAAACTGTGTCTTAATAATGTTCTGGAATTATTCCTATCAGCTTCATTGTATCCATATCCCTTATTTAAAACTCATTTATTTCATATTTGTTCTGTTCCTTTTCCCCTTTGTGGCCTGGTTTGTATGATTCAGAGGCAGTATGCCTTTAAATATAAATGATGAACAGTACAAGAGATAGGATGTTGCACTCATAATCTCTTTCTGGGCTTCCATTACTCAAATAATATTACAATAGGCGAAGAAATCTCTTGTCTATTTCTGTGCAGTTGTGTTTATCCTATGACACAAATGTATTGCCATATTTTTGAACTTGTTGAAACTTACAGAAGTTCCCCTCTCTCCCAGGGAAAATGACCTTGAAGAAGCTCTTGAGGAAGGTGGTTGTGATCTTGAAACAGTCCGAAACATAATCCAAGGGAGACCTATACCTGATGACCTTAGAGCCAAAGTCTGGAAGGTGAGGATTTCACATTTTATTTTGAGCTTTTATTGGAAGAATATACTTTGTATCAGAATGTTGTGTGTCTATCAAAAGAAGCAGACATCTGCCCATTAGGGCTGCCTTAGTACTTACCGTATAAGCTTAGAACTATCATTAGTACCACTTATTTTTTATTTTAGCAGATGGCATCTACAGAGGTTATGCAGTTGTTAATATGCAAGTATATGTTTAGATAAAATAGCAACACACACACACTGCTGGCTCTCAGGCATTCTCCACTTGAAGAGCATTGTTGTAGTTCTAGCATGACCTGTCCTAATTCTGTTACAGTGGAACCCCGGATAACGACAAAAATTGGTTCCCCAAGTCATGTTGTTATGTGGTTTTTGTCGTTGTCCGGGAGTGTTGGTATGTATGTGTGGGTTTGATCCCCTCTCCTGGGTCCCCTGGTTTCGGGAGGGTTGGGGGGACAATAGGGGTCTGTCCCCCCAACCCTCCTGGACCCAGGGGACCCGGCAGAGAGGGGATCCCCCCAGACACCCCAATATTAAAGAGGAGAAACCAAGCGATTTCTTCTCTTTAACAACGGAGTGTTGGGGTGTGTGTGTGGGTTCAATCCCCTCTCCGGGGTCCCCTGGGTTTGGGAGGGTTGGGGGGACAATAGGGATCTGTCCCCCCAACCCTCTTGGACCCAAGGGACCCGGCGGAGAGGGGATCTACCAATACATAAAATATTACACTCCTCGCTAGGCTCAAATTCAGGAAAACAATTTGGGATGATATACCACATTGTCTAGACCAGGGGTTCCCAACCTACGGCCCATGGCACCATTTCATGTGGCTCGCCGCCACCACTGCACTCGTATTGGTACTGTGGCTATTTAAAAATGGAAACACCACTTCAGAAGTTGCCACTGGACATACAGAATCTATGTGAGAATAAGACACCTACTTCTTTTGCTGTATCGTTTTTGTTCGTTGCACATCACTTTCTCCAACTCCTGTTCCAAATGCACATTTATGGGAACAAATGGTTCTGAAATTCTACATCGAAAAAAGTAGCTGGGGGTAATGTATTTGGGGGCACAAGAGGGACAGATGGGAACATGTTAAATTGTCATAATTCTGGTCCCAACCACATGCATCCAGAGATAAAATGAATAAGGATGTCAGGGTACCATTAATTTATTTGTAAATACTATTTAGTTTGGTCATTAAATGCAGAGGTAAATATTCACTGTTTCTTTAATAAATTCAGAGTACTATATAAGAAGTATAATGTGACGTTTAAGTTTCTATTTGTAGGGTGTGAGTTCTGCATCTCTGGTTTCCTGAGCTTCAGGCTCTCTCATGTCCTCTTGAGGGATCTCTTGTTTGTCTTCTTCTGTATGCTGTCCACTAGATTCCTCTTCAAGAATCTGAAAGTGGTTTTTCAGTTCCACTGGTGAAGAGTCTCTTTTCCCATTTTTTTTTAAAAAACTCCTAATTATGATACTTTTCCATGGCTCTTTGTTGACTAGCTTTGTTCTCACATCGCTGTTAATGAAGCCATGTGCATTGTGCCAGGATGCCTCAAACCCACACCAGTTGAGAAAATATGCCCTCTTGTTAGTATCGCTCTATGTAAGATCAGGAGAGAAATACCAGTGGACGCTGAAAGAACTAAGCAGGAGAATGACCCTCGACACCCTCGGAATAGATATGAGCCTCAAGTCCACCAGTTCAGATCTAGGAAGAGCTTTATGGCAAGAACAAACGTTCTTGAGGGTACACAAGAGCAAAACCAAATTAGAAGATGGAGGATGGACCTCACTAGGCAAGGTACATCATTAAAGGAGGATATAGCTGAAGATCTCAACCTCCCCTATGTCACCTGTAGGACCCTGAATAGGCTGAGGGTTGGCGTCCCTAAATGCAAGACCAACATGCTCAAGTGGGGACTGCTGGCGGTGTGAATGTGGAGAGACACAGAGTCCGGCTCATTTACTGGTCTGCCGATTGCTGCCAGAGAAATGCGCCGATGAGGACTTGGGTTTGGGCAACAACAAAGCGAAGAAAGTGGCTTCCTTTTGGCAGTCCAAGGGTTGATCGGGACTCAACGAAGAAGAAGCATTTTCTTCCTCTGCTTTGCCTTGTTGTTCTTCAACTTTTGGTGCCACTCTTGACTGCTGCAGCTCTATGAACTCTTCATCTTCTCTTATAATCTTAAGTGTGGCCACTTGCATCTCCAGTTATTTCACTTTGTCTTCAAGAGTGCTACCAGTTTACACTTTTACATGTGTATGCTGTGTTGTTCTCAGGCACAAAGACAAACATTACACATTGTTTTAACCCTTTCTTAACTAACTTTCTAACTGGGAAGCCTTTTGTCTCAATGCAATACATTGAAGAACATGTAATATTTTAAAATAAGACAGATTACTAATTAACTTGTGAACCATCCAGAAAGTGTATTAAGCACTATTGGGGTGGAGGTGGGATTTATTTATTTATTTATTAAATTCAAATTTCTATGCCGCCCAATCAGGTAAACCCGACTCTGGGCGGCTCACAACAAGTTAAAACATACATAAAAACAATTAAACCATTAAAAACCCAACATACCCACCCACCTACCCACCTATCCCGTTCATCTTTTAAAAAACTACCCACATTAAAACTGCCTGCATTGACAATTAAAAGAAATGGGGGCTTATTTTATAAGCCAGCAGGTGGGGACCATCCTTCCATCTGGGCCCCACACCTGTCCCGCCAACCAGGTTTTTAGGTCTTTTCTGAAAGGTAGCAGCTCTGTCTGCTCCCGCAACTCTACATGTAGGAGGTTCCACAAGGCCGGTGCGGACACGGAAAAGGCCCTCCTTTGTGTGTCAGAGAGGCGAGCCCCTCTGGCAGATGGGACAATTAGGGAGCCCCTCCGGTCCGCTCTGGTTGGATGGGTGGACACTCTTGGGACGATGCAGTCTCTAAGGTATCCTGGCCCACTACCATGAAGGGCTTATATAAGTGTAATTGCTATTGCTGTTCTTTCTTTGTTGCACATTAATAGAATAAATAAACCCTGTCTGTTTAGGAATGGCTATGTTGAATTAAAATCCAAAGCCGTTGGTGAGTACAGTTTCAACCACTTTTTTAAAAATTACAATCAGAAGCTATGTTTTTTTTTAAAAAAATAATAATCATATTCTCCATCAGTGCTACGTATGATGCAAAAAATGTAAAAGTTCTAAAGACTTCATTGCTTCCAGCATTAATGTTTCTAATGAAATCTGGTTTAAGAATAAGATGCTAGGTATAGAGAAAAAATGTTGAAGGTTGTTGTTTTCTTCTCTCCTTGTCTTTGTTTTTAGATCGCATTGAATGTTGCAGGGAAAGGAGACAATCTGGCTTCCTGGGATGGTTCTTTGGATCTTCCAGAACAGCCATTGATTCACAAAGATTGTCAAGAACTAGTTAGTAAGTCTAAAGCAGGGGTTCCCAATCTTTTCAAGCTGGGTGACGGGTCATGATCTCTTAGTCAGCTTCAATGGCCGGACGACCATTTTGCCCTGCCTGCACGATGAGGGTGACCATTTGTCCCAACAGCTTCAAGGGGGTGGCCATTTTGTTTCTGAAATGCCCTTGGGGAGTGAGGGGCAACATGAAATGGCACCGTGGGCCAGTTCCAGCCCATGAGCCATAGGTTGGGAACCCCTGATCTAAAGTAACATTTAGATTGCTAAGCTAAAAACCTTTATGTACTGTATTACAGTAGCTCCGTTAAGTTGTCTTCTTGTTGAGGGCTTCCTTTGGACATAAAATTTAGTTATCTTAGTAAACTCTATAGCCCTGGTGATGCAGTAGATAAAACTGCTGTACTGCAGCCAAGAGGTCGTGAGTTTGATCCTGATCAGGGCTCAAGGTTGACTCAGCCTTCCATCCTTCTGAGGTCAGTAAAATGAGTACCCAGCATGTTGGGGGCAAACTACTAATTAACTTGTGAGCTGCCCAGAGAGTGCACTAAGCACTATATAAGTGTGATTGCTTTAAGCAAAATTTACTGGACTCCTTTAGCAGAGCCCATGCATTTTCAGCCATAAAGCACTTGGACTTGAATACATGAAAGACCATTTTTGCTTCTTCTCCATTTGTTATGTTAAGATTTTAGAGAATTTTTATTGTGCTCCTCAAATTCTGAAAAGCCCTTCTCTGTAGTGACACTCTGTTAGTGAAGTCACCTCCCAAGGAAAGTACAGTTATTGCCTATTTTTGTGTCATTTTAGTACCAGACAAATGGCATTTTATTTTCCCAGGCTTCGTTACAAATGCAATGGACAGTTTTTAGTCTGCTCTTGTGTTTCTATACAAAGTCTGTTTCCACTGTTATTTGTTCATATTTGATTTTTATCCTACCTTTCTCCCCTGTTGTGGAGAAATTATGTTTATGTTATTATACTGTTGTTTTATTCTTTAAATTAAGTTTAGCAGCTGAAATGTGGTTCTGAGTATATAATTTTAACCAAAAGACATGATATGTGTCAATAAATAAAGATGGGCCATTATCACAGATGAATAGGTTTTCCACTTGCTAGCCATTTTATTTTGTATAGCTGGAGGGTAGTTCCATGACCAATGGATTAATAAAGAAATTCTTTGCTCTGTCACCTTCCAAGATAACTTTCAAACACAGTTGTACAGAGTTGTGCAACACAGTTGTACAAAGTAATTCTAGAACAGCTGAGCATTTAAAGTGCATTTCACATTACAGGTTCAAAACAGCTGTGTAGTTTGTCGGTCAGTTGTTCATTCTGGATGGATTGCAATAGTTACCAAATAAGCAGCTGAATAAGAAAGCAAAATGGCATAAAAATGTAGCATAATTATGAGGTTTTGCAGAAAACTTCGTATTAAATATATTGTGAGGGTGAGCAGTAAAGAAGTACGAAATAGAATGAAGAAAGATTGAGCAATTGCAAAACACATGAAGTAGAGAAAACTAGAATATTTCAGTCACTTACGGAGGAATGAAAGGTACAGCCTGGTGTAGCTAATAATTTAGACAAAAATAGGGATTTTTATGAGAAAAGGAGAGCAAGAAGGAGAAGAATTTTCTAGGAGAGGAAACTTGGAACCCGGTTTAGAACTGTTGATTCCAATGGATCCTATGATGGCATCCAATATCCAGTAGGGAAAGAACAAAATGAAGTAACACTGACTCTGTTTCTCCAGACAGAGCTATTGTGCAAAATATATAATTGGTCTAAGATCCTTATGTTCCCATTGATGCTCAGTCACTCCTTTTTTTTTTGTAGGTCCTCATATTCATGAAAAACATTTTTTTTTTAACATGGGTGAAAGAACAAAGTCTCATGGCACATCCTGAAGATTATTAGACTCTGTTATTTCTGTTGTGCCACTGGAACCTTTATTGTTTTTCATCCAATAACTATCTCTTTGGAAATTATTAGTGTTGGTTGCTGCTCTGTAGCATCTGTCATCAGAAACAACATGAGAGACATAGCGGGAAGGAAGAATTACTCACAGACCATACTGCCAGCGACTCAACGCTGATCATCAGGCATTGGTTAACTAACCTGACAACCCTGAGAACTAACAGCCTTGGGTGCTGAAATCCACAGGGAAGGGTGATGGTCCTCACGTAGATTAAATCCCACTTGAATCCATCTTGATGGAGGGCAGCAGCTTCATCAATACTGGCCTGGGGCCGATGGGGGCTTTGTGTGCCAAAAGGGCTCAGGACCAGAAAGTGACTAGATCAGTGGTACAGGTGTCACACTGGAATGCGGAAGGCAAATAGAAGGTTACTGGATAATATTCTCAAGACAATCTTCATGATTGATTGCCAGTATTTGGAATCGGATATGGCACAACAACCAACTAGTGCTTGTGTAAAGGAGGGTGGAGAGAAAGTAATGTTAAAACACCCATGCATCTCTTTGGTTTCTGGTTATTACATTGTATAGGCATAGCACTATGGTGATCACTTATAAATTATACATAATGTCTACGACCACCACCCATACTATCAGTTATTTGGAGTAGTCTCAGCCCAATAGATCTCACCAAAGAGTCAGGTTATAAATGTCACATTTCTAATATGCTTGTGCTATTTGCTTTCAGATCAGCTGTCAGTACCTGACGAGAAGTCATTATTGCTTTCGGATATTGAATCTGTGATTACTTTTTATTGTAAATCTCGTAATGTTAAATACAGTTCTAACCTTAGTTGGACATATCAACTCAAACCATTGGTGCATCTTCAACTTCCACGAAGTGACTTATACAACTGCTTCTATGCTATCATGAATAAATACATTCCTAGGTAAAGAAAGTTTTTATAAACACGCTATTTGATATCAAGTGTTGTGGAATCTTGGTATCTCCCCGTTCCAACCCTCTCCCAGGAAAAGTGGCTTGCCTGACTTTTTTGTTTCTTTGTTTCCATAATGAAGTAATTCAAGGTTCAATCAGTGTAGTGATTTTTTCTCCCATGATTGTATAAAACAGGGGTGCCAAAACTACGGCCCACGGGCTGGATCCGGCCCATGGCACCAATTAATCCGGCCCACATCCCCTCGCTGCTCCCAGAAGCAGAAGAAAAAGGCGCGGGCGCTAATTGTACACACGCATGCACTGGACACTGCTGTAAATGACCCGTGGCTGTTGTTCTGTGCATGTGCGGGTGCGTTTGGCACCAGCGTATGCACATTTTACTTCTGCTTCTGGGTGGAAGGAGCTAAGCTCAATCACATGACTGGCCCACAGCCTGAAAAGTTTGTTCACCCTTGGTATAAAATAAAACTGCAGAATTTCTATGATATTTCATAGAATTATAAAATGACAGAATACAGTAATACCTTGTATAAAGAGTGCCTCGCTTAGAGACTAACTCGCTTAAAGAGCAGACTTTTCTCTGAATGGCCGCCCTCACTTAACAACTAAAAACAACCAAAACCTCGCTTAACAACTAAATCAGAGTTTGCAATCCCCACGCACACACCAGAAGTCAAAATTGGTCACTTACAATGGTAGCGGCGGCACTTTTTCCAAGTGTTTTGCTTAAAGAGCAACCCCGTGGAACGCATTTTGCTCTTTAAGCGAGGTACCACTGTAGTTTAGTTGGAAGGGGCCTTTTAGGCCAGTGTTTCCCGATCTTTGGTTCTTAGACTTCAATTCCCAGAATCCTAAGGCAATTCCCCAAAGCACTGATCAGCCAATGTACTGACTGAAGCATCTGGGAATTGAAGTCCACCGGTATTCCATGGAACATAGTTTGGAAAACGCTGTTTTAGGCTATTGAGTCCAACCCCCCTGCTCAATTCAGGCATCCAAATCAAAGCAGATCTGACAGAAAGTTGCCCAGTTTTCTCTGGAATGCCTCCAATGTTAGAACACTTCCTGAGGTAATTAGTTGAATTGTTGTTCTGCTCTTAACAGTTAAGGTTTTCCTGATAATCAGCCTTTATCTGACTTTCTGTAGTTTGAGCTCATTATTACAAGTCTTGCACTTGCAACAATTCCAAGATCCTTCTGGCTCACACTATTGCTAAGCCAAGAATTCCCCATCTTTCTGAAATAACAAATGCATGTGATGGCACTTTAGCTACTCTGTGTACTAGTTAATTGCTTACAAATGACATTATTGTGGCACTCTTCATGAATCCTCCTTGAATTTCTAGGGACTGTTTTCAGAAAGGGAGACCATTTCATCTCTTTCGGCTGCTCCTACAGTATCATGAGCCAGAACTTTGCTCCTTTCTGGACACCAAAAAGATGACGCCAGACTCATATGCACTCAACTGGGTAATAAAGTGAAAGTAGGGAAACATTTAAAAGTATCCACTGCTGAATAAGAAAGCTTAAATGGACTGTGCATGCTTTTAGGGAGTATTTTTGTCCATTTGGATTTCTGTGTATTTTCTCTTTGCAAGAAGACATTACATTGATATATTATTCTAAAATCTGGTTTAATGCTTCATACTCATCTCTAATAATGGATCCCACACTGATGAAAGGTCCTCTAAGTGGCATCTTTTTGTAACTGCTATTAAAATTAATATCTATGGAACTGATGTATCAAATACAGTGAAACCTCGAGATATTAACAGCTCTACTTACGAAAAACTCGTGATAAGAATGGAAATCTCGGGGGGGGGGGATTTTGAGATACACATTTTTAATAGGATTTATTTGAGATATGAAAAAGTATGTGGTGACGTCTAGTGGCCACTTCTGGTAATGCAGTGTTTTACAGAGTGTTCCACGCTTCGTTATACGAATTTTTCGTTATACAAAGCGTTCATTATACGGGGTACCACCGTACTGTACGAATTTTTCAAGATACAACCAACCTAGAGGAATGAATAAAATTCTTATCTCGAGGTTTGACTGTACCAGTTTTTTGTATGGTACCTTGGAAACTGAAGCTTTGGGAGATCCTTCATATTGGAGTTTTGAAACAGTGGCAGAAACGTAATTTAAAGAATTCCTAGAAAGGAAACCAAGATGGTTATTTCTGGTGTTCTCCAGAAATCTTGGACTGATCATTAGCTGTTGGGGGGAATGGGTGTCCTAGTTAAACACATGGTACTGCAGTGGCTCAAGTCGCTAAGACGCTGACTGGGAAGCGGAAGGTCAGCAGTTCGATTCCCGAGTACTGCAGGATGGAAATGAGCTCCCGTCTTCATCCCAGCTCCTGCCAACCTAGCAGTTCGAAAGCAAAAAATTGCAAGTAGATAAATAGGAACCACTTAGGTGGGAAGGTAACAGCGTTCCGTGCGCTCCGGTGTCTAGTCATGCCTGCCACATGACCACCGAAACGTCTGCAGAAGCAGACAGCGCTGGCTCTTCGGCTTAGAAACAGAGATGAGCACTGCACCCTAGAGTCGGATACGACTGGCCTTCGAGCAAGGGAAACCTTTACCTTTAGTTAAACACATGGATGGTATCAGTTTGGGAGTGGCAGACATAGAAGCACTTTGTCATAGAACTATGTAACTCTGTAGTGGTACTGTGTTTTGTTCTACTGAAATCTTTGAAATCCTGGACCATTCCAGGACTAAACATAACTATTTCTGGTTTTTTTTAAAGGAAGGTTTTAAGTATGTAAAATGCACAAAGAACAATACAAGTGTGCATAGAATGATGATGAATTTTCCAAGAAATAATAGAAATTTCTCATCTTATAACAGGGAGGGGTTGTTTTGTTTCAATAAACCAGTGTGCGCTTGTGATCCTCGGGAGATTTTTGTTCTTCAGCTCCAGCCAACACATCCAACGCTGATGGGTTATTGGAGTTTTATTTGGAAATATCTGGAGACCCAATGGTTGGCCAACTGCAAAGAATAGTTGGTCAGAAATTCTATGTCAGAGGATTGGAGTTTGAGCTGACCCTTCTGTGACTTCCTCAGTTGCTTCTCTAAAACCAGAGTTTTACATTGCTACAGTTTGCCTATGAACCAGCACACTTTTTGTATAATTTTCTTATTGCATGGAACAAGAAGCATACTGCTGTGTTATTTTTTTGGCATAATAAGTTCAAGACTTTTAGTTTATTTCTTGATTGTTTTCTGGCATTCTGATAATTATAGAAGAGCCTTGGTGGTTTTTGGGATTCCCTGACTGAAATCCTGTTGCTTAATGCACTAAGTCACAAGTAGATTAAGTGTGCTTAATCAGAGGGGGTGAATCAACTCCTCCCAAAGGTCCATTGATTCAAATAGGCTTATTCTAGTTGCAACATAGTTCAGCAAAGTAAGTCACAACTTGGCAGTAAGGCAAGTTTTTCCAATTGACTTAGGCTGTTTTTTTTTTTAAAAAAAAAAGCTCTTTAACAGGCAATCAGATAAGTGCAATGTAATTTCTGTGCAGGTTATACCATGCAATAGGTGTCACTAATTTCAGCAGGTATTAGGATATACAGTATATGCTTTCATTTGGAGGTGCTACTGAAATCTAAGGGATTCGTTCCCATGTATTGAAGTGGACCATTGTTGTTATTATTTCAGGTAGTTTGTAACACAAGATTACTTGTGTTACTAAAACTAAAGATTACCTTGCTTTTGGTTCATTCCGCTTTCTAGCTTCGATGTTTATTTTCAAGGCATTGTTCTCATGAAGTCACTCAGACAATATGGGATGGATACTTACAGCTAGCAGATCCATTCTTCATTTACTTCCTAATGCTGATCATCCTTGTTAATGAAAAGTGAGTATAGCTTTCATATTGACAACACTTTTTTGTGTGTCTCTAGTGAGCATGTTTATTCCATTTCTCCCCTTTTCCCCTCTCCTTCCAGAGAAATGATCTTGGCACCAGAATCAGAGAGCAAAGAAGACATCGTGAGTAAGTCCTTCTTTGGCAGGGCTATTGTTGCTGCTTAAAACAGTCTTTAAATGTTACATAGCCAAAGATAAGTACTTTGAAATCCACCTTATCTATCCCATAGGTAAGGTGGAAGAGTCAGGAGAGGAACATTTTGAAGCTCCTTATCTCATACCAAAATGAATAAAAGCTTTAAGCTCTTTATGTGGTTCTCAGACCACTAGAGAGCTACAGATAACCATTTTGCTGTTAATTTCCATCACAGACGCCATCATCACATGGTGAACTAGTTAGCAGGCCAGGGGTCTCAAGGTTTTTGCTCCACGGGCTGGAGTAATCGACCACAGACCGTACCATGGGTTGGATGCAATGGCAGAAGGCACGTTTATGCATGCACAGGCACGCCTGCTACTGCTTGCGGGGTCGTTGCCACCGGCCAGATGGAATGGCGCCAGGAGCAGGTTTGGCCCACGGGCCGTAGGTTCCGAATGCCTGTAGTAGGTAGTCCTTTTCACCCAGTGCTTGCTCCATCACCCATCTGTCTCCTTCTCCTGTGTATCCTCCAGTAATGAGTGCTGAACCAAGGATCAAAGTTAAGCTAGGTGGGCCTCATTGGAGCTAGTCCCAGATATAAAGGCATTGTCCTATTGCTATGATGGTTAAGACACACATATCTCACTGTTACCACTGGTAACATATATGGAAGAGATCACTGCCGTAGTTGCTCAAGCAGCTGTCCTGTGCCCCTTTATTGATTTAACATTTAGTGCTACCTTTTCCTTGCTTATCCCTCACACATGCTATTTGTACTTCTGTGTCTTGGTCAAGCATTGAGCCTCCAGAATGAAGCCACCTTTGGTGAATTCATTTCATAATTCCTTTTGCCCGGCCTAGTGTGAGAAAGATTAGGTGGCACAACAAGGTTGCCGTTGCCCAGGGTATGCCTGATTGTTTCAAAAACACCACAATCTTTGAAGAGGCTCTTTCTTTGTATCCCACTGTTTGTACTGTTACTCCCTAAATGATCCAATCGCAATTATTAGAGCAATTAAACTGTGCTGGAGATCTTGTTACATAACTTATGCCTACTAAAGGCTATTGATGTCATCAGCAGAGGGCAATTTTGGATAGCTAAAAACCTTCCTTCTGCCCTCTTTGAAGATTGTGGCATTTTTGAACCACAATTGGGCATACCCTGGACAACAGCAACCTTGTTGTGCTGGCTAATCTTTCTCACACTAGGTCAGACCAAAGGAACTATGGAATGAATTCACCAAAGGTGGTTTCATTCTGGTAGCTTAACATGATATAAAAAATTATTGGGATTGGAAAAGTAATGAGACAGAAATAGGACTACTGTTCCTTGTTGATGAAATTATCCGCCTTCTGCAACTGCAGTTATAACAGCAGGATTTAAGCCCATAGGTATGAGTGACTGAAAGAAGATCAGCTGCAAAAATATTAGCATGAGTATTTTAAATAGGGAATAAATTTTAAGCGTTAATGAAAAGCTTTTGTGCTGTTGTTCTTGTATATTAAAATTACTATTGGCTCTATTTTTCAGAATTACTAGAAAGCTCCCCTGCCAGTTTGGAAGCAGAAGACATAGAAGACCTTTTCTCCCTTGCCCAGTATTATTGTAGCAAAACTCCAGCTTCTTTCAGAAAGGTAATAATCAAGGAATTAAAGATAACAATTCATGTCAGAGTTTGGCCTAAATCCTGCAAGGTTTCCTGAGATAATGATGTCAAATATAAAAGCAAAGCATGAGGAAACTCTCTTTTGGCCAGTGACTCCTAGAGTCATCTAGTCAACATGGCGAGAAAAGACCAAGTTGTGATATAAAAGGCAACTGAGCAACTGTGACTATTTTAGTGATGGCAAACCCTTTAGAAACCGAATGCCCAAACAGAGGGGTCGGCGACCTCTGTGCTGGGGGGGGGGGAGGAAGCACTCCCATTGGTCTGCTGGGAAGAGAGGTGGGGCAAACTTGTGCTGGTGGGAGGGAAGAAGTGCTCCCATTGACCTGCTGGGCAGAGGGGCAGGGTAAACTGCTAGGGGAGAAAGGAAGTGCTCCCATTGGGCTACTGGGCAAAGGGGAGGGCAAACTCTGTGTTGGGGTGGCAGCACATGTGCCAACAGAGGTAGAGTGCCACGTAGCACACGTGCTATAGGTTCGCCATTACTGGCCTCTCAGTTTTATAACTATATTGTATCCTTTTGTACAAGGTTTGGAAATGATGGTCTTAGTTTGGTGTCCTTATTTTGCATATAGTCTTACTCTTTGAATGCAGTTATTTTTCTGTTTCCACTGCAGGATAACCATACCCTTTTTGGCAGCAGCTTGTTGGGTCTCAAAGATGACGATTCAGAGTTGAGCCAAGCTCTCTGTCTAGCAGTTTCTGTGTCAGAGATTCTTCAAGCAAATCAACAGCAAGGGGTCAGTAAGTCCAAATTGCTTGCCCCGCGAATGGGGATAATGAAGGAAATTACTTAAGGATCTGTTTTCCTAAATATTAGGAATTTATACAACCAGGCTTTTTATTTACTTTTTCCTCTGGTTGTTGGTTAAAGTTCCAGTAACTGTGGAACCAGCTGAAAAAGCCCAAAAGGTAATACATACGTTTCTCTTACGCAGTAGCTATCTGTGCTGTGCTAAAATGATACCAAAACATCCATTTTTTGTGTCTCAACATTATTATCTGTTATTTCATTGGCTACTTACTGGTGTCGTGTGAAAGGATAAATTATTGATCCCTCCTAATATTTTGCAGTCAGCTTTGGAATTTTTATATTTCAGTTTATAGATCCCCCCCGTACATCTGTAACTCTGCCTGTATAGCTCAGGTTGGCTGTAGCATCAAAGACTAGGAGTTAATTTCTCCACTGTGCCTCTCAATAGAAGAGTGGCATGTGTAGCTGTGAGCAAACTACATGTGCCCCAGAAGGGAATGTTAAACCATTTTGAGCCCTTTACCTAGTGGTTAAGTGGCTTAGTGGTTAAGATGCTGAACTTGATGATTGGAAGGTTGGCAGGTCAGCAATTCAAGACTCGAGAGCTGCATGATGGAGTGAGCTCTCATCTCTGTTCCAGTTACTGCCAACCTAGCAGTTCAAAAGCAAGACAGTGCAAGTAGATAAATAGGTACCACTCCAGTGGGAAAGGTAACAGTGTTCCTTGTCTAGTCATGCCTGCCACATGTCCACGGAAATGTCTGCAAACAGCTCTGGCTCTTTAGCTATAAGAACATAAGAACAGCCTTGCTGGAACAGGCCACAGCCCATCCAGTCCAGCATTCTGTCTCACACAGTGGCTCACCATTTCCTTCAGGGTATGCCCAAGCAGATGCCTTCACCTGCTTGGGATTCCCTGGAAATGATATTGAGAGATATCCTGCCTATCTCTCCAACCCGGAGGTTGTCCTTAAGTATCCATAATTATAGCCATTGATACTCTTGTCCTCCATGAACTTGTCTAATCCTTTCTTAAAGCTGTCAAGACTGACAGCTGTCACCACTTCTTCTGGCAGGGAGTTCCATAGACCAGTAATCCTCTGGGTGAAAAAGTACTTTCTCTTATTTGTTTGAGAACTAGTACCCAAAAGTTTCATGGAGTGTCCCCTAGTTCTAGTGTTATGCGATAGGGAAAACAGTTTTTCCTTATCTACTTTGTCCACACCGTGCATGATTTTATAAACTTCAATCAGAGGTTTATAACTAAGAGATGAGCACTGAACCCTAGAATCGGATACAACTGGCTTTCGAGCAAGGGTGACCTTTACCTAGAAAACCGTCAAGAAGGTTGCCGCAAGTGAGAGTTAACTTCATGACATATAATTGTTTGTATAAGGCTAAACAATTTTGAACAATATAAACCTATTCAGTATGTACCTAAACCATTCCTTTCAGATTAAAGAAAGTAATGTCTGTTACTTATTTTAATGTTGCTTAGTTAATCACCAGAAGTGCAAAAACGCCGTGTTTTAGCTGTGATAACATAGTGAAAAAGTTGAAAAATTACGAAAATGGAGCGAAAATGCTCCACATACCCTTCCGCCACCATGGGAGGCGGTGGAGACTGCTAAAGCAGCCGAAAAACACCGGGTTCCGCAGTGAAAAACACGGTGTTTTTCCACTTCCTGGTTCCGTGGCAGCGCCAGATGCAACCGTGGCGTTTTTTCGGCCTCCAACCTGTGCAGCTGTGAGTCAGGACGGGTCCAGCCTTTGGCAGGAAAATGTTGGGAAACCCTTTTCTAGTGTATTTTGAGTGTGTGTGTGTATGTGTGAGTGGGTCATATGCCAGAATATACGGTAAATACATTTTCCTGACTATTGTAGCTATTTTGATTCTGGATCCTTATTCCATTATTGAAGAATAATTGGCATAATAAACTTTCCTTAATGGAAAAATGCATATTAGTCACTTTTTACGCTGACATGACTGAACTTCCTTTTCCTTCAGGAAGGGGTACGTTTTTTTGTGGTGGACTGTCGGCCTGCAGAACAGTACAATGCTGGGCATTTATCAACGGCATTTCATTTAGACTCAGACTTGGTAAGTATTTTTTTTGTGTGTCTAGCCAGTTAATATAGTTTATATTTCATTTCGTCTGGTGAGTGGGGAAGGGCTGCAAGGATTTTTAATCTTTAGATTTAGGAGGAAATGGTTTTCAGTTTCTACTATTAACTTCATACTGTCGTATTTCAGAAGTGAAGGTCTCTCAAATATTCTCTTTGATTTTGTTTATAAACAATTTAGCTATGTAGATGGTAGATGTCAGATCCCAGGGGTAAATCTGGAACCTGAGGTTCACCCCCTACAGACAAACTAAATCGTAGGAGCCCTCTCGATCCTTTCACAAATGGTACTTCACCTTCCCTATTATAGCATCATTTATAGACTTCCCAGTTTTTGTTGCATTTCCTAAATATATTCTCTAATCCAGTGTTTCCCGGCCCATGATGCCAAACAATCCAACTCCCGCCCTTGCTCCAGCTGCCACTGCCACAAATGGCTGCAGACTCATTTACAGCCATGTAAACGCATCTACGACAGCCATAAATAAGTCATCAACCATCGTAAACACATTTATGACAGCCGCGGATGCATTTTACGGCGGGGGAACTACCAATCCAGCCCACTCAGCTGTCTGAGGGTGCGTGGTCTGCCCCCTGGCTGAAAAATGTTGAGAACCCCTGCTTTAATCTTGAAATTTTAGAAATGGAGAGTATGAAAAAGCTGTCAAAGTCTTTAACTGTCAGGCAGACATTATTTTGTCATTTGCTATCAGGTTTTGAAGTGATTTCATAATTTTTTTTTCATAGTCAGTTGTTCAACAGTTATGCCCAAAATTTATTCTGCTCTTTGACTTGGTCCACAGATGCTTCAAAACCCATCAGAATTTGCCCAGTCGGTGAAGTCCTTGTTAGAAGCACAGAAACAGTCTATTGAGTCTGGCTCCATAGCAGGTGGAGAGCACCTTTGTTTCATGGGAAGTGGTAGGGAAGAGGAGGATATGTATATGAACATGGTGCTAGCCCATTTCTTACAGGTATATCTCAATTTTAGAATGTTTTGCTTTTGGACAATTTAGCTAATTATGCATATGAGGAAACTCAGGCCCCAGAACCAAAACTGACCCCCATAGTAATCCATGTTTATTCTGCCACCATGTATAGAAGATAAGGGGGCTGCGGTGGCTTAAGTGGTTAAGACGCTGAACTTGACGACTAAAAGGTTAACAGGTCAGTTCGAGACCCGAGTATTGCATGACAGAATGAGCTTCCGTCTCTGTCCCTACTCCTGCCAACCTAGCAGTTCGAAAGCAAGAAATTTCAAGTAGATAAATGGGTGCCACTTCAGTGGGAAGGTTAACAGCATTCCGTCCGCTCCTGTGTCGAGTCGTGCCTGCCACATGTCCACAGAAATTTCTTTGGCTGTAAACAGATGAGCACTGAGCCCTAGAGTTGGATACTACTGGCTTTCGAGCAAGGACGACCTTTACCTATAGAGGATAGCATTCTCATCCTGACATCCACAGAAAGGGAAGTCCAACGTTTCATTATTTCCTTAAATATTGCCCACAAAACTAAACTGTGGCTTAACATTTGCTGTGATGTGTTGGTTTAATTATGAAACTTTATAACCAAAAAGGTGTTATATTGTTTACTTTTTGATGAATTCTATGTGTTCTGAAACTTTTTTTCTGTCAGGGACATCTTCTACAAAAGCAATTACAATATTTTTTTTGCTGAAATTCAGTGATATTTGTGTCATCCATATTTGGCTTTGGGTGCCAGTGACATCAGGGATATTAAAAGAAAGGTTCTTAGGTTTTAAGCGTGAACTATTTTCTCCCTCAGCATTTACACTTTAAGCTTATCTTTTATAGTGATGGTGCTTTTAAAAACCCAACATTAGTCTGATCCACAAGTTAACTAAACTGGAGAATTTGAATTTTATTTTCTAGTAGTCATTTTATTAAAATTTTTATCAAAGTGGGTGGGTTATTGCTTTTTATCTCTGTATCTGAGCAGAACCTTATTTACAAGATGCTTCTGCGCATTGTCCTCTGTAGTCTTTGAAAATTCCCTCCAGAAAGTTAGGTATCTCTTCCAAAATACCTTGGAGGCAATGCAGGGGAAAGGAGGAATTGAACAGAATAACTGGCAGGAGCCTCTGTGGAATGAAAGACCTTTTTCAGAAATGTTCCTTGAAGAGCATGTCTGGATTTAGTGAATTATCTTCACATTTATATGCAATAACCAGTCTTGCCAGACACCCTGCTACGGTAATGGAGTAGACTGTATAGCCAGCAACTCAACACCGAGTGTTGAGTGGCAGTAAATAACCTGACTTCTTAAAGGGGCCAATGGCTACAGGCAGATGAGCCCCTTTAAGTTGGGTGATGGTCCCCCTCAGTGGAAGAAATGCCACTGGAAACCATCATATTGGGCCCAATGGCAAAATGAGCAGAGGAGGAATTCTTGATTCCCAACGGTCATGGAGGCAGAAGAGGCCATGCCAGATGGACTGACTGTGAAGGCGCATCTTGTCAATATCCTCAAAGCTGCAGCAGCCCATTGCAGTCCTGGTGTTAAATCCTGCATGTTTCATTTCGTATGTGCCATAGGAGATGGCTCTGTGATCATAGTGCAGTGATGGCTAACCTTGGCACTCCAGGTGTTCTTGGACTTCAATTCTCAGAAGCCTTGATCACCACTCTTGCTGATCAGGGCTTCTGTGAATTGAAGTCTGAGAACACCTGGAGTGCCAAGGTTTGCCATCACTGTCATACTGTGTGGATCACTTCATGGCAAGCTGGGATCCACCTTAAACAAATTCACACCAATGGCATTTTTCCTGCTTCAGGAAAAAATGCATTCTCGGATACGAGTTGCAGCTGATGATACACAATATTCATATGTGGACTTCTGTGGACTTAGGTTATTAAGCTGTTGTGACTAGAAGTTTTATAACCTGCCATAGTACAGCAATACATAGTGGTCTAAGTCTCATCTACATTTTTATTTGCCTTATAAAAAGGAAAACTGTTAACATTACAGGTGTCATTTCGTCTCTTTTTGTTTCAGAAAAATAAAGAATATGTAAGCATTGCTAAAGGAGGATTTATGGGTAAGTTTTTTGCATTCAATTTGCAGTTCACTCACTTTTTAAAAATGCTTAGTTACAGCGTTGGTAAAGATTGTATTATGCCAGGTTTGTTGGAAATTAACACAGATACACAGCTTGGCCTCATACTATCTAGTCTGCAAACGCACTGACTGCCCTGTTGCCTGAGGATTATAATGCTTAAAGTAAAGGGAGGTTGTAGCATTACTTTGTAAATAACAAAATTCTAAAACAGCGGTGTTCAAATATGGCCCCCAGCACCAATTCATCTGGCCCATGAAACCCTCGTTCCCGGAAACGTGTGAATTTGGACTGAGGTGTCCATGGGTAAATTCTTCCCTTAATGATTTCAAATTCCTCTAGAGGTGCTCATCTAATGATTCTCTATGGAGAATTCTAATACAATGCAAGTCAATGCTGTTTCTCCACAGCTTAAAACAGAATGATTAAAGTAAATCGTTTTAAAACACCTGTAACTTATTTACATGGCTATGTCATTCGAATTCCTTTACATTACACTTATATACCACCCCATAGCACTTAGTGCACTCTCTGGGAAGATTACAAGGTAATTAGCATTCTCTCCCCCCCCTCCCCCAACCTGCCAGGAACTCATTTTACCAACCTTGGAATGATGGAAGGCTGAGTTAACCTAGATCCCCATCAGGATTGAACTCACAACGTCGATAGTTTTGGCTGCAGTACATCAATTTATCCATTCTACCACCAGGGTTCCCCCATATAATTTGGATTACAATTTCACAATTCATGTTGGTAGGGACTGAAAAATACCAGTTTTGGTTTAACCTATTGTTCATTTACCCTCTGTGTACATTGACCAGTTTCACTAAAATGATTCTGCTGTGAGATGTGTGTTAATTAATTTGCATGTCATAAACAGCGTTCTGTGCGCTCCAGTGTCTAGTCATGCCTGCCACATGACTACAGCTCTTTGGCTAAGTAACAGACGAGTACTGAACCCTAGAGTCGGATACGACTGTCTTTCGAACAAGGGTGACCTTTACCTAAGTCAATTCTGACTTATGGCAATCCTTTCTATGGTTTTCTTGGTAGATAATACAGAAAAGTGGCTTATCATTTTCTTCTGGGGCTCCCTGGGACTGTGTAACCTGCCCAACACCACACAGGCTGGCTCTTCTAGGAGTCACAAAGGAGAATTGAGCTCCCAACCTCTGGCTTCACAGCCAGATACCTAAACCACTGAGGTATCCAGGCAGCCCAGAATATGTATTATAATAGTAATAAAGCAAGTAGTATTACTGTATTGGCATAAAGTGTTTTAAATGCATTTCTTACAGCACTGCAACAACATTTAGCAGACATTAATGTGGAAGGACCAGAAAATGGATATGGCCACTGGATTGCTAGCACTTTAGGCTCAAAAAGTAGCCTAAACTCCTTAGTTGATGTAAGTGAACTTGTTATTGTCTTATTGTTCTGTGGATTTTTTTCCAGACATTGCTTTTAATTTAGAGGCATAGCAGTTTTGCATACAAAAGTTCCTTCACTTTCCTGTGACAATTTTTCAAATTCATTTGCTTCCAGGGTTTTGCAGATCAAATACGGTCCTAAATACTGTATTTGCTGGTATATAGACACACTTCCCCCCTTAAAATACACCAGAAAACTGGGGTGCATCTTATACTCCAATTTATTTTATTTTATTTTATATTCATATTTATATAGCCGTCCAACTCACAAAGACTCTGGGCGGCATACAATCTTAAAAACCCTTAAAACAAGAACAACCCCATTAAAACAAATTACCCTGCTAAAAACCCCACACATTAAAAAGAGGAAAATTACTTTGATATTAAACCAACCAGCAGGTGGGGGTCACGACATCTTCAGGACCCCACACCTGCCCCGCCAGCCATGTTTTCAGATCTTTCCTGAAGGGCAGCAATTCCGTCTGCTGCCTTAGTTCCACTGGCAGGAGGTTCCATAGGGCCGGAGCGGACACAGAGAAGTCCCTCCTTCTTGTGCTAGAGAGACAGGCCCCTCTAGCAGATGGTACAAGCAGAGAGCCCCTCCGGTCTGCTCTGGTTGGACGGACAGACGTTCTTATACGCATCTTATACGCCATCAAATACAGTGATTTAAGTGGCCCTCTTTTCCTTTACCCCCTCCTTTTCTTGCACAAAGTGTATGTTGTGCAGCAAATCTTCTAATCAATTCTGAAACATCGGTGACCACTTCTGATTCTCTTTTAAATAAATGAAGAAAACTGCAGTGATTTTACTCAACTTCATGCAAACACACACAAATTCTTATCCTACTAGCATATTTTGCCCAGCGGTGCCGGGCTTTTTAACATTGTGTTGGATAGTAAAGGGTTTCTTTTTTTTTTCTTGAACCAATGGTGCTGGGCTGTTCTAAATGGTGTTGTAAGGTTTTGTGATTTTGTGGCTTCGAGGCGCTGCGTCCGCCTGCGGCGGACTTGCGCTCCCAGTGTCGTTGTTGTTTTTTGCGTGCCGGCTTCCTCAGTGCCAGGCTCTTTAAATTGGTTTTTGAAGGTTTTTGTTTTATGTTTATGCACATTTTATTTTCATTTAATTTATTTAATGTAAATTAATTTTATTTAGTTTAAAATTCAATTTTTTGTTTTTTAAATCTTTATTTTTACACATTTTTATTTTTTGTTTTGGTTTTTTTGAGTGAAAAGTGATTTCTGTTTTTTGTGGGGGTTTTTGGTATTTTTTGAGATTAGTGTGATTATTTTTGAATGTTTTTATAACTTATTTTATTAATTTTGGAATTAATCTTATTAGTTTCAATATTTTTGAGTGTTTTTTCTCTTGTGGTCTCTGGGTGGGGGTGGTGAGCTTTTCTTCCTCTACAATTTTTCTCTTCTGTCCTCTGGGTGTCGCTTCCGGTAAGTATTTTCTTTATTTTCTCATTTGAGTTCCGGTCCTCATGGATAGAAGACGTCTTATGGTAACCTCTCTGGCTTTTTTGGGGGTGGGGGTGGGTGGTGGTTTTTTTTTTTTGGGGGGGGGTGTCTGTGTTTGTTTTTTTTGGCTGTTTTTGTGTTTCCTTTTTGGATTTTGGATTTTTGAGTGTTTTTGATTGTTTTTGGTTTGTGTTTTTGTGTTTACTTTTTCAGGGGGGTGGCTTTCTTTCCCGCGGGCCATGCTGGCTGGCCCGTGGGAAGGAAGGGCAATGGCGGGGGGGCATTCTTTTCCACGGGCCATGCTGGCTGGCCCATGGGAAGGAAGGGCAGCGGCGGCGGGGGGTTTCTTTTTTTTCCCTGCGGGCCATGCTGGCTGGCCCATGGGGAAGAAGGGCAGCGGCGGCAGGTTTTTTTACTTTTATTTTTCGCGCGCCAGCTGGCCCATCGAAAGGAAGGGCAGCCGTGGCGGGGGGGTTCTTTTTTCCCCCCGCGGGCCATGCTGGCTGGTCCGTGGGGAAGAAGGGCAGTGGCGGCGGGCGTTTTTTTACTTTTATTTTTTGCGCGCCGGCTGCCTCAGCGTTCTGCTAGGGCTTGTAGTTTTTCCCGCGCGTGTTTGCTTACTGCAGCGGGTTTTTTCCCTGCGGCTTTTTTTTATTGGCCGCAGCGCGTTTCCGAACGTTCCTTTTGCCGCGCCGCTCAGCCTGATTGGCTCGGGCGCGACGCAGCGCAAGGAACGTTGGGAATTGAAGTTCCTTTTTTTTGTTTGTGTCCGGGGAGCTCCTGCCCCCCGGCCGAAAATTTCAACCGAACAGTTACCTGCGAACCGGGTTCGGGCGAGTGAACGGAGGCCCATTACGGGCTAGTGGGGCCTGGTGCAACATCCCTTGTCACATTCCAACGGTTAACGCACCATTTTATAGGTATAGATATAATCTCTCTTTGCCACAGCTTAGAAAAGCCCCTTTCTTTCAACTACAACTTCAAGAATCCCATTGGCCAAGTTGACTGGAAGATTGCTAGGAGCTGAGAACCCATAACAATTAGCTTTCCTAGGTTTTAACTTTGTAAACTTAATTTTTAATTTAACCTACTTTTGTGTCCATCTCAGGTGTAAACCTAGCTATAAGCCTCTATAAAAATTACATGTTTACAGATCAACTATTGCTTTAGGTTTGATAATCAAAGTTGCATTTATAGGGTGATTCTCCCAATGGTTCAAGTGATGGGAAAAGTGTCAAATCCTTGGTTAACAAGATGACTGAAGCTCTGAAGACTAGATCTGTGAATGTGAAAGAGAAAGTGATTAGTTTTATTGAAAATACATCAGCCCCTGTAGATAGGTGAGTTATTTTGGTTTGAATTATTTCAATAATTACTGGCTAAAGTTGTGCATGTTTAGTCTCAAGTTGCTTCTTTTGTTATGCATCAAATTATGAGAACTTTACTTCACTATATTTTTTACAAACACTAGCAATTTTACAAACACTAGCGCCATTTTAAAGCTCCTTGATCTGATTTTGTGTTAGTTTTTGTTTTCTCAAAAGCTATTGTTCTATTCCCCTCAACACTTTGAACATGAACATTAGACACTTTTAAAAGTATTTAATTAAGTGGTTTCTCGTTACATGCTGTTGTCGTGAAAGTGGCTCTCCAGCTTAATAGTTTGACTTGTAATTTCTGGTATAATTTGAACTTCTAAATTTCAGCAAACGGATGAACCACGAACTCCACAGAAGGTTATGTTTCATCCCTCATACTCTAAAATAATTTTGTGAAGATATAGCAAAATAGGGGAATGTTTACCTGCATGGAAAAGAAGTTCTCCACTTCTGCCCTGATGTCCTAAATATTATTTATCGCATCTGTAATATACTACTTGTAAATTCCTTTTTAAACGGAATTTTTTGGCCACTCTTAGATTGCTTGTCCTGGAATTTGAAAATCCTCTTGGTAAATCCCTGTCAAATGAGGGGGGGGAAATGTCAGCTGTTCCCTCTTGTATATTTTAATGACTTTCTTCTATCCTCTGCCCCAACTTGCAGTAGAGTTTCTTTCAGTCTTTCCTGGCCCGAAAGAACAAGTATGCAGCGGTAAGCCATTGTATGGAACCGTCAAAGTAAAGCTGCCTTTGTCCTTGTTTAGCATGACTTCACAATGTTTGTAAGCATTAGTTGCACTGACAATATCTCCCAGATTATTATTTTTAAGGTATGCTTTCAAGATCAAGCTACAAAACCATTTCAGTGTTATTATGAGGAAAAGAAGTTATATACAAAGTAGTTGTCTGTATTTACAGGTGAAACTCGGAAAATTAGAATATCGTGCAAATGTTCATTCATTTCATTTAAAAGGTGAAACAAATATATGAGATAGACTCACTACATGCAAAGCGAGAGATGTCATGCCTTAATTTATTATAATTGTGATGATCATGGCATACAGTTTACATGATATTATGTGATGATTATGGGGTACATGAGATTGGGGGGTTGGGGTTTTCATAAACTGTAAGCCATTAGCATCAATATTATAACAAAGTAAGGCTTGAACTATCTTACTTTGCGTGTAATGAGTCTATCTCATATATTTGTTTCACCTTTTAAGTTGCATTACTCAACTGAATGAACATTTGCATGATATTCTAATTTTCTGAGTTTCACCTGTATATAGGGTGTTACTTTTCCATATTATCCTCACCTCACTGCTTACTTTGGAACAGCTTTTCTCTTTATCACAAATCATACTTATTGTTTCTCTTTCAGCTTTTAAACAAATGATCACAGCTCAGTTGTTGTGTTGTTGAGGTATAGCAGTCAAACCAGGATACGCAGAAAGAGCCTCCTCAAAGATTGTGGTATTTTTGAACCACAATTGGTTGTGCCCTGGTAACGGTAACCTTGTTGTGCCAGCTAATCTTTCTCATAGTAGGTCAGGCGGAGGGAGCTGCAGGATGAACCCACCAAAAGGTGGCTTCATTTTGGCAGTTTCACATCTGGCCTAGACACAGAAAAAGAAGGAGTCAAACTAGGACCTCTCTTATTGATCATATATTCCAGTTATGGCGAACCTTGGCACTCAGGTGTTTTGGAACTTCAATTCCCAGAAGCCCTGATCAGCAGGGGTGGTGCCTTGAGTTTCTGGTAATTGAAGTCCAAGAACATCTGGATTGCCAAGGTTCCCCATCACTTTTATATTCCTAGTTTAGTGCAAGCCAGGAAACTAGGATCACCAGCTTTGGAACAAACCAGGATGTAACCATGGTTTGAAATGTTTTTTTTTTGTACTTCTTTTTTCTGATGGTGGTAACTTTAGTTTCTTAGCTTGAAAAAGAAAGTGAAGTGATGGATAATTTGAGCCTTTGGTTCAAAGAAAGATTAGCCGGCAAGGTTTCCGCCCAGGGCTCACTCACTTGTATTCACAATCTTCAAGTAGGGTCTTTCTGTACCCTGTGTAATTTGAGTCTTGTCAACAACAAATTGGTTTTATTTTGGCTGTCCAGGGTTTGATTGGGACTCGAAAGAAGAAGATTTGAGCCTTTTCCATTTAATTACTGTTTGTGTAAAGAGATGAACAGATGATAATAATCATTAAAACTATTGCTGTTTGTGACAGGAGAAGCACCAAATATCTATCCCAAGAATATTCTTAGCAGGAAAATTTAGATCAGTGATTCCCAACGTGGGGAACCACGCCCCACAGGGGGACTTCAGTTCCCAGAAGCCTAAGTCAGTACAGTGGCTGATCAGTTGCCTATCCACCAATCAGATTACAGTTGAAGAACAGTTTTCTCCTGTTTTCCTTATACATACTTTCTCAAAGTAAGACTGAAATAAGCATGCTAACCATCATTATGATTTTAGATTTTAGTCAGAATAAAGGCAGGAATAGATGACCAGTAGCAATAATAGTTGAGTTTTGTGTAGATCAGGCAGGCCTGTGAGATAATGATAAGTAGAGCTTCAAATTAAAGCTTTTAATGTTGGGAAAGCTGAAGCAAGATAATGAAAACGGATACATTGTCAGAGACAAAGGTTGTATATAAACAATATAACTGTAAGAAGTCATGTGAGATTTGAGAGGTGTGCTATAATCTTATGTACCATGTGAGCATTTGAGAGGTGTGCTATAATCCTATGTACCATTCACACCAGCCATTCCATCATTTGAACATTGTCAGTGTCACTGATGTCTGTTGTGTCAAGTTACTAACAAGCCTCCTTACCATGCTTTACTTGGGTAGCCAGTTCATTTTTACTTTCCCAAGTACTATTCACTTCAGTGTCCTAAATCCAAGTCAAGATGGTCAGCACTTTGAGATCTGCCGTTAGAAATAGACAGGCATCAGCACTGCCACTACCTGTGTAAAAATTTGTAAACTGAAACATCCATGCATTGGAAAATTAAAAAATGGTCCTGAATTGATCGTTGTAAACCGGGGGGAAAATACATTAAAAATTTGTAAACCATAGGATTTGCCATTGTAAACTGCAGCAAACTTAAACCAAGGCGGTTGTAACCCGGGGTTTTACTGTACTGTACATGTATTTCAAAAGTAGACTTACAAAAAGGTTTAATTGATTGAAGCCCCTGTGATTTCTAGAGCATTTGTGGCAAACTGGAAATATATGCTCTTTGCCATGATTTAAGGAATAATTGCGTGCTGAGTTTTATCCATTTATAATTCTTTGATCAATTAACATTTTGGCTACAGTTTTTATTGAGAGGTAAACAGCTTGACTAATGGCATGCCTTAATATTTTGAGAGAACTATAAAGGTACATTTAACTTTTCAGATCAGTTCCATGATGTGAAACATGTTTAGGGAGAGCTGCTTTTCCAACCAAGCTGAAAAAGGCCCTTTCACCTGCTTGGCAAGGTGGATTGAGCAAAAAATAATAATACTCAATCCAGCCCATCTGATCACCCTTTTTATCTGCTTTCACTAATTCCGTGTGGTTTGCTTCACCCTTGCACGCTTTCACGGCCGTCTCTCTTCATCTGGAACTCTTTGGCTTCACACACAGGTTTACCCTTTGGCCCTCCTGCATGCTACTATGGAAAATAGGCTATGTCTTTTTTTTAAAAAATAAATAAATAATGTGGGACTTCTTTCTTTTCTGTGTGACTTACCCATCAACAGACATGTCAGCAGCAGTGATAGAGTGGGGAAGCCGTACCGTGGTGTGAAACCAGTTTTCAGCATTGGAGATGAAGAAGAATATGATACCGGTATAGTATGGGATGATTCTATTGGAAATCCAGTGTCTCAGTTAGTAGACAAAAGATGAGTGAGAAATGAACTTCGGATCTGTTGTTCAAATTAGGTGCACCTTACACTACATGAACGGGTCACAGAGGCTTAGTGGTTAAGACACAGCTTGATAACTAGAAGGTCAGCAGTTTGAGACCCAAGTGCTGCTCAACAGAGTGAGCGCCCATCATCTATCCCAGCTCCTGCCAACCTAGCAGTTTGAAAGCAAGAAATTGCAAGGAGATAAATAGGTACTGCTTTGGTAGGAAAGGTAACAACATTCCTTGCACTCTGGCAGCTAGTCATGCGTGCCCCTGTGATCTCGGAAATGTCTGCAGACAAAGACAGCACTGGCTCTTTGATTGTAATGGAAGTGAGCACTGCACTCTAGAGTCAGACATGATGGGCTTTTGAGCAAGGGAGACCTTTAACACTATATGAAGATTTTTTTTACAAAGATTTTTTTCCTCTGGTTGGCATTCTTTTAAGCTTCCTGCAGTACTTTCAAGCTTTTTATTGACAGGATAACATTTTCTGAGGGATCCCGGCCTATCTGCCATGTGACCCAGTGGCAGTCTAGAAAGTTTGGGGGCCATGTTTCAGACCAAATCCCATTTCTTCTGGGGGAAATGTCTAGGCCTGTTGGACTCACTTGAAGAGACAGTCACAACCTCCCTCGAGCAAGTTCAGTACTCTCTTGCCCTGAGGAAGATCAGTAGCAGTATAGAGACTTGGGTACCATTACTGGTCTTCTCATTTAGCTTTCAAGGAACCCCAGGATTCCATAGAAACCACTGCTTAATGGGATTGAAGTCAAACAGGGTTTCTGCAGAATCAAGATGTTTGTATTACTCGTTTCTATCAGGCCTTTTCCTAGGCCAGGGCTCAGCAAACTTCGCTCTTCAGGTGTTCTTGGACTTCAATTCCCAGAAGCCCAAGTCAATACACCTGCTTATAAGGGTTTCTGGAAATTGAAGTCCAAAACATCTGGAAGGCCAATTTTGCTGACCCCTGCTCTAGGCTTTGCATGGGAAATGGGCTGTAGCTGTCGTTACAAATAGTGTGCACCGATGAAAGGAACACATACACTGTAAAGGTGTAGTTAAAGAAGAATACTGTACCTTTTACCGCATTCAAAAGATGACAGTATTTGCAAATGAGGAAAAATCCACCTTTGTCTATTCACATTGTGACTATGTAAAGCTGTTGGAACATTGTGTTTGCAAAGCTAGACTTGTGATGTAAAAATCACTAAGGAATATCAGCTGACTAGCCTCTCCAATCTTTATTTAGAATTGCTTTTAGCATTGAACGGCACTTGCGCTAGAACTCTGTGCTGCATTGATCGGATAGCAATATATTTTATAGGACACATATGTAGGATGGAAAAATTAGATAAGGAAATTGCTTGCGGATGGGCAATAGGGTAGTTAAGTACTCTGCTGCTGTTAGATAAATTATTACCATGAAGATAAAACAGCAGAAACAGCAAGCTTTGTTCTTAATAACCTGATGTGCAAATAATCCTAATTTTTGAATCGTAAAATGCCTCCCACTGTATGCGTCTTCTTTGTTTCATATACTCATATGAAAATGAGTATACCTGGATTATAGTATAACACTTAATAGATAAATAGATTGAACTAACTTATTGTAACAATTTTGATTGCAATCCTCTATCTGAGTGTATGACAGCACATCTTGTTAAATTCAACAAGAGTAGAATATTCATGATTAACCTTTTGATTAATCTTTTCAAACAGTCAGGCAACCAATCATGCTGTCAGAGAATGTATGTATATTTTAATGCAAGCATTATGAGATGTGCATGTAGTTCATGCACCTTCAAAGGATGGCTTGAATAATATGTGTGCATCACCTAAAACATGCAGCTTGCTCCGTATATACTGGTTTCACCCCTACATAAATCTAATATTCAACTTACCACACGCATATATGTGTCTAACAAAACAAAGTTGCAGTGTCTTAAAGACTAACACATCTCTATAAGTGTGAATTTTTGTGGGTTACAGTCTACAGGGGTGATCAAACTTTTCAGGCCATGGTTCAGGGAGCCGCATCCGGCCCCTGACACCAATTCATCTGGCCCATGAAGCCCTTGTCACTCCTGGAAGCTGAAGTAAAACGCGCCCAAACGAGTGCGTTTTAATTCTGCTTCCAGGAGCGATGAGGGCTTCGCAGGCCGGATGAATTGGCATCGGGGGCCGGATCCGGCCCCTGGTCCATAGTTTGGGCATCCCTGGTCTACATCCTTGGACACATCTGACTCATTGTAATCCACAAAATCTCAAACTGAAATAAATCTTATAGATAGTCTTTACGCTGCCATTCCTTGTTTTTTAAAAACATTTTGTTATACTTGTCAGAACAGACTAATGGCTGTGAAAATTTTGTTAAATAAATGGAGATTACTTGATTAAGCAATAAAAGCTCATATTAGTTGATTAAAACTTGTATTAAACAACCTTGCAGCTCTATGTCTAATAAACTATTTTTTCACTACAATTTTTAAAAACTACACAAGAAGAAGCATATAATGTAACAGGAAGAAATGCTTTATTTTTAACCTTGCAGTTTTAGCCGTTAACGTCCATTTTTAGAACTGCAGTTTAGAGTTGATGTAATGCTGACATTACTTTAATCATAGAAGATTGAAATATACTGTGGATAGATTTATTAGGAAGCAAGCAAAAATTATGTCTTTCAGCACAGTATTAAAACTTTGATATATACTGTTCTGTTAATTTTAAACATTTCAAACCAGAATGTACAAACTATTTTTCAGATGTTTGTTAGCATTTTAAAAAATATTTCTCTTATCTTTTGTCTCTGTAACATATTTCTTTTTTTCTTTTCTTTCTGCAACAGATGAAATTGATATCTCTTCAATGTCAGATGATGATCGAAAAGAAATTGTCAATATCCAGACCTGGATAAATAAACCAGACATAAAGCATCATTTCCCTTGCAATGAAGCGAAAGAAAATGGAAACATGTTTCCTAGGTATTGAGGCATTGACATTAATGTTTATAATGATCAGTATTTAAAATTGCATTATAACATTAATTATTTTGGTACAGAACCTGTTACCCATTACATGCCAGAAAGTATGTGAATTCATATTAATTGTTTTTCTACAAGAATTTTGGCTCATCTCATGGTGTAAATCTGCATCATACAGTATTGTGCAAAAGTCTTAGGGTATCACCATTTTAGGTTTGGGGAGGCATAACTGAATCCCCAAACCACCTAGACACCAAAATTGGAGTCATTTTCCTGCTGATTCTCCTTTCCATCCCCTCCAAGTTTGATGAAGATTGGATGTCCAAGCTACAGCACCCCAAATCACTCATTGAGTTTTTCCCAAACCAGCTTTGGCCTAAGACTTATGCACAATACTGTACCTATCTTGGTTGGGTGTTCAACATACAGACTCTAAATGCTTAGTTGTGAATACCAAGAGTAAACCACATTGAACTCAGTGAGACAGATATTAATTTTTAGCATTGAAACCATATCCTGCTTTCACCTTTACCATCAGAAATCTAACACTGGCACTTGACAGTGTTTAGTTTGCTCACATGAATGAATGTCTCACATACGTTCACTACAAAGTGATTTCAGAAACTCATTAGAGATAGTTGATGTGGAACTCCACAACAAAAGAAAGCCCATATTTGAATTTATGTTAGATTAAGAAAAATAACATGTTGAACAAATCTACAGTTATCTGACTGAAAGACAACCCACGTTTGTCTAGAAAGAATAACAGCATTTGGTTTCTCCAAGGAGTATATACTGGTAATAACTAAATGTTCTAAGCTAAGGTATATGTTTCAGATAATCAGTACTCTCCCCACCTTTTTTCTTTTCTTTTTCTATTTCTGTCAAAATATAACACTTCACTGATTGACATTTCTTTTTCTTAAAGCCATCTTCTAGTGACAGCAACACACATGTACTGCTTGAGGGAGATTCCCTCCAGGAAGGGATTTGCCTACATACAGTCTCGCCAAGCATTAAGCTCTGTCGTTAAAATTACATCCAAGAAAAAACACCCTGAATTAATCACCTTTAAATATGGAAATACCACCCCTTCAGGCATAGAGATCCTGGCAGTTGAGAGGTAAGATTGTGGTTTGCTTGGGATTCTTCTAGGCATATCAGTCATTAAAATGTCATTTTAGTACTTCGAATATAGTGTTTGCAGAATTGTATAAGCCGTGAACCACACTTAACATGTCATGCATGTTGTGTCCTTTGCAAGGCTAATTTGCCTTATCAAATGTAAACTGGGTCCACATATTTCTCAGCTTTTAATGCATATGCTTCAGGGGAAAGGCAATGTTTCTGTGAATGATTCTTTTGTAATAGTTCTAATTAAATCAGGGGTCATCATTATGCAGGAGTTTAATTACATCATTTGTACATATGTTGGAATTTTGTGAAGCTTCCTTCCGGTCAGCCTCAGCAAAGTCCTACATTACCTGACTTTCCGAGGTGCCAAAAAATGGGAGAATGAGCCCCTAGAAGTCCTAAATAGACAAACACATGGCAAAATCATAGCTTAATAGAATTGTCACTGGAGAACGTACACTGCAATTGTTAAATCTGGAGCAGATAGTGGACCAATGAAACAGTCCAATCTCTTTTGACAATTAAGCAAATTTGTCTTCCGGTAATTTTTCAACCCTGTGTTCCTTACTATGTTTATTACTGTATTTGCCTAAGTATAAGATGCATCGAAGTACAGTATAAGACGCACTCTGTTTTTCTGGTGTATTTTAAGATTGGAAAGTGCATCTTATATGCCAGCAAATATGGTATTTAGTTATTATTGTTGCAGATCTTGCATCAGAGGTAGGGAATGAGAGGTTGTTCGAAGAGTTTTGCCAGGCATCAGCCATAGCCAGTATAACCAGTGTTGATAGATAATGGGATTTGTAGTCCAGCATCACATGGAGAGCCGCATGTCCCCATTCCTTGCTCATATGAAATGCTTGCTCTCCTTTAATTGTGTAGCTGGCGGATTACTCTGTTGTATGGATACTCATAGAATACTATAACTAGGAATATTAGTCCTAGCATACGTGCTTGTGTAAATCAAAACTCTTTGGTTTCACACACCAACAATGAATTAGAAACAACTAAAATAAATTCAATAGGAAATTGCAACAGTTAAACACAACTTACTTATTTGCTGGTTCTTCTGTAGTTTGGGCTAATTGTATAAATTTATTCACTTATATCATAAAATACATGTGCAGTATTGTTCTTTTGGATTGAACACGCAAGCCTCAATTTAGGATTAATGTAGTTATCTAACTAAGACTTAAACTACAATTCTGTTCCCTCAGTTGAGCACAGTAAAGTGAGATATAGTTTTTGGGTAGATAAGAATAGGATTGCATTGTTGGACATTATGGAATGATATTTTAAAATACTGTATCTGTAATCTAATTTATGCATTTTTGATCAACAGTTAATTATTCAGCATTTAAAGAAATTATCTTTTGTTTTCCATTTTCAAGGTATTTGATTCCAAATGCAGGTGATGCTACCAAAGCCATAAAACAACAGATTATGAAAGTACTGGATGCTCTGGAAAGCTAATAAGAAAATTTTGTTTCAATATGGTACAAGCAAAGAAATTGACAAATACTACAGAGGAATTTACAATGACTGTGTACCTGCTGAGTATTTACACAAAAGGACATTTCAGTTTACTGATGGGAGTGCCTGGATAAACAGGTTTTATGCTAGGGGTAAATTATACATTTTGAACAGATTTTTAAAGTATTTTCCTTTAACTTGTTTGGATTTTGCAAAAAATTGTTTATTATGGTCAGTTAATTTTCACATAACTTATGGAGAGCTGATCTGTTCTTAAGATGGTGACTTGACACAGAGATATGTGAAGAATTATGCTGAAGCCACACAATACTTCTGAATACCAGGAAATGTTTGAAATATATAATTCTTCTATTAAAAATGGAAAAATAGGTGATATTTTTACACGTTATAAGCACTGACTATTTGGTTTGAACCGCTATGTGTCATATGAAGAAATAACACAATATTTATGGTAGGACATAGAAAAGTTTTCCTCTTTTAAAAAAATTGGACCCAACCAAAAAATATTGTATTTCACTAAAATGAGGGTGGAAAAATAATAATTCTCTGTGTGAGTGATTTTTAAAGTCTTCTATGCACTATCAGGTTTTTAAAAGTGATTCAATTACTACCCTTGAAATACTAAACTCCATACCAAATAAAATGTTTACACTCAAAAGTTTATGGTTTGGTTGTTGAGAAAGCTACTACTGTTGTTCCAGACTAAGGTCAATGAGAGAGGAAATTGAAATTATAGTTCATGCTCCAATGATAAGGTAGAAGTATGGACTGCAGTGATAGGGATACAGCCACAGTCTATAAGATATGTTTCTAAAACATACTGGCTGAAGCTGTACTACATTCAAGCAAAGCAAGTTGAATATTTTCTCTGCAACACATCTTTGAGATCTGCTGGTTGATTTTTTAGTGTCTTGAATGCTTGGAAATCAAAAGATGTTGCTGCAAATCTATATCTTTCATGTATTGGTGACGAGAAACATGAATGCACTTAGAATTCTAAAGCATGTTGTCTACATGCTATCATAAAAGCCTCCATAACTAAGAACTAATAGTTTGACAGTTCCTAATGTGCTGTTTTAAAGAATGACAAGTCATCTGCTGAACTATAAGGTACCAGCATGTTCTTCATTGGACTCAAGTTAAAAGCACCTTAATCCTAAAACTAGCTCCAGTTTTTTAAAAAAATCTAAATGCAGTAGACCCTCACATAACGACGTTGCTTGGTTCCCCAAGTAGTGCCGTTATGCAAAAAATGTCGTTTTGCAGTTTCCTCTGGGAAATCTCCCGCAGAACGTAAAAAAAGTCGTTATTCGCACAACGACGGTAAAAAAATCGTTATTCGAATAATGACTTTTGTCGTGCGAGAGATCGTGGGGGGCGTCGGTAGCGCCGTTGATCGAAAATGACGCTATTCGAACGCGTCGTTAGTCGGGGGTTCACTGTACTATTAAAATAAGTATTTGAAAATGAATTGCGTGAACTGCACTTCTGCCAATTCTCATGTATAGTTCTGCCCCAGAGCTCTTGTGTTTTTTTTTTACTTCTGTCCCACTTTAAAAACAAAATTGAAGGGCCTGAATTGTGCCTACTTCAGCAATGAGATTTTTTCACATTGTTAATGTAAAGATATTTGTTGTAACTGTTTATAAACTGCCATTGTAAATAAAACGATACTATTTGAAAACAAGTTATTTGACAAAGAATGTTTTGTTTGATTATGATCTCCAAGGGCTTAAATCAGGGGTACCCAAACGTTTTGGGCCACAAGCTGGTCACATGGTTCAGGGGGGTGGTCACTATGGCCTTGGGGCCGGATCTGGCCCCTGATGCCAATTCATCTGTCCCGCAAGCCCTCGTCACTCCCGGAAGCATACGGGTGCATTTTACTTCCACTTCTGGGAGCGATGAGGGCTTCGTGAGCCAGATGAATTGGCATCAGGGGCCAGATCCGGTCCCCGGGCTGTAGTTTGGGCACCCCTGGTTTAAATGTTTCTATAACATCTTGCAATGCATTCGTTAAGTCTTTTAATTAAGTCAAAAATACAGAAAGAACCAGAGATATGATTGACTATCAGCGTCAAGGTCAAATACAGGCGCAATTTATTTTCGCTTCCAGGAGCTATGAGGGTGGCGCGGGCGGATGAATTGAAGTAAACCCATTCGTGCGGATTCATGGGGGCTTGGGCTTCTGGGAATTGAAGTCCAAGAACATCTGGAGTGCCAAGGTTCACCTCCACAGGCTTCAGTCCAAAATAAACCTGAATAAATGGGATTGGTTTTAAGCTACCTCTAGACTTCGTAGTTTTTTGCTGGCAAAAGCTAACAGGTTATCTGTTGGATACTTATATGCACATTGTTCAGAAACTCCTTCCTAGAGTGTATCTGAACTGAGAATAGCTACCTCTTTGGACTACAACTCCCATGCACCACTTTGGACTACAACTCCCAACCGGAATTGTAGTCAAAAAGGGGTGGGGATTCCCCCCCCCAAAATAAATAAATAAATAATGAAAACCTAAGAATCTAATCATGTTATATTTATCTGGAAGAAAATCCCGTTGAACATAATAGAATTTAAGACTTGAGTAAACGCAGAGGGAAAATTGCAGTGGATGAGAGTGACATTGCTGTTTGATGGGAAAATAAATAGAAATTGCTGGAAACTAAGACCACACTTTTAGCTGAAGTATGTAGGTAAGAACTAGTGAGTGAAGCTTTTACGTCCCAAGGATCAAAATTTGACCCTGTTGTAATTCGAAACTCTGCTGCGCTGGAATCGAGACATGTCGAGACCGTGATGTAGTGGTCCAGCCCCAAAATGAGGTGGGCAAAAAGCTTTTATTACCCTGCCTGTGGGCGTAATGACCCTGAGGTGGTCGCCACCCTTGGTTACATAGGGGCCCTGCATGCTAAGCCTTTCTACGTCATCCCTATACTATATTCGGTTACCCCTGGAGTCTGGAACAGCTGCATGTAGGCAAGAGTCTCTAATTGTTTACACTAAAGGAGCAGGAACATCTGTTTCCCTGGGCACTATCAGCATCTGTGGCTGTTGATATGTTAAGCCAGGATGTTGCCTGTCAATCGGGAGGCAGCTCAGGAATGTACGCTCAATCCTTAACTATCTTCTCCAGCAAAGCTCATGCTTTCAGATAGGAAGTCTTGCCCTGAATTATGGCTCGGCTGTGGCCGGCGAACGAACTTCTAGGGACAAGTATATTAATAAGACTCCCGGCTATGCGGGCAGTCCACAGACCCCCTGCTAATTTCTCAACAGGACTTTAAAAAACAAGACAATGAGAGATGGTAGTCGTACGTTTCCTTCTGCCCTTTTCTGCAGACGATATTGCAAGCTTCCGCTATTCCGAGGCTTTGAGCATATAAAAACATTAATTTCCAACATACAGGTAAACTCAGAAAATTAGAATATCGTGCAAATGTTCATTCATTTCATTTAAAAGGTGAAACAAATATATGAGATAGACTCACTACATGCAAAGCGAGAGATGTCATGCCTTAATGCGTTATAATTGTGATGATCATGGCATACAGCGTAAATGAGATTATGTGATGATTATGGGGTACATGAGATTGGGGGGTTGGGGTTTTCATAAACTGTAAGCCATAAGCGTCAATATTATAACAAAGTAAGGCTTGAACTATCTCGCTTTGCATGGAATAAGTCTGACTCATATATTTGTTTCACCTTTTAAGTTGCATTACTGAACTGAATGAACATTTGCACGATATTCTAATTTTCCAAGTTTCACCTGTACGGGGCGGAACTGACATACACCTCTTTGCTTTGGACTAAGACCCACGTGTTTTTGCCAGGACTACATTTCCCAGCGGTCTTTTGGTCACGTCGCACATGCGCCTTGCGCCTCCTCCGCTGGGATGTTTCTGTAGCTGGGAGTGGGAGGCGACAACAGTTACAAAGCTCAGTGCGATGCAGCTCGCCAGAGGCGTCATGGCTAGTGAGTCGCTTCCCCAGAGTGGGAGTCCTTTCGGGTAAATGGGTGGGGGTTGTCCTGTGGAAATGAGCAGGGAGTGGGGCTTTTCTCTCCTCCTAAGGGTTGCGGTGGCTTAGTGGTTAAGACGCTGAGCTTGGTAGCTAAAAGTTCGGCAGGTCAGCAGTTCGAGACCCGAGTGCTGCAGGACGGAATGAGCTCCCGTCTCTGCCCCAGCTCCTGGCAACCCGCTCAAAATACATTGGAATGCATGGAACCTGCATCCCAATGCTCAAAATGCATGGAATATTGGCTAAGACGCTGAGCTTGGTAGCTAAAAGTTCGGCAGGTCAGCAGTTCGATTCACGAGTACTGCAGGACGGAATGAGCTCTCGTCTTTGCCCCAGCTCCTGGCAACCTAGCAGTTCAAAAGCAAGAAATTGCAAGTAGATAAATAGGGACCACTTCGATGTGAAGGTAAACAGCGTTCCGTGTTCTCCGGTGTCTAGTCATGCCTACCACATGGCCATGGATATGTCTGCAGAAGCAGACAGCGGTGGCTCTTCGCTTTGAAACAGAGATGAGCACTGAACCCTAGAATCGGATACGACTAGCTTTCGAGCAAGGGAAACCTTTACCTAATGGGACTGTGGTGGCTTAGTGGTTAAGACACTAAACTTGACGACTGGAAGGTTGCCAGGTCAGCAGTTCTAGACCCAAGTGCTGCACGACGGAGTGAGCTCCCGTCTCTGTCCCAGCTCCTGCCAACCTAGCAGTTCGAAAGCAAGAAATTGCAAGAAGATAAATAGGTACCACTTTGGTGGAAAGGTAAACAATGTCCGTGCACTCCAGTGTTTAGCCATGCCTGCCACATGTCCAAGGAAACGTCTGCAGAAACTGTCAGGGTTTCTTTAAACCTTACTCTTGGTTTTTGTTCTCACTGAGGGGGAAAGGTGCTTGAGGGTCTTTCTGCCTTGTGCACAAAGATAACCTGGCATGTTTGGGGTGTTGTGCACCATTACTAGTGTAGGTAGGTTCCCTATCAGTGGTGGGAATCAGCAGGTTCACACCAGTTCGCCAGAACCAGTAACAAATTCTGGTTAGCCCTGCCCATCCAAGTTTTGAAATAAATTAGTCCTAATTCAGGTGCAATGCAGGGCTTTCCCCCTGTCCACGCCCACAGTGTGGTAGTAATTTTTTTGGAGCCCACCACTGGTTCTTATCCAAAGGTGCATCTCTTCCACCTCACAACGCTTTGTCCATTTAAAAGGTTTCCCTTTGTGTTTTGGTATTTAGCAGTACAGAAATACAACAGACCATTTTACAGTAAGAATTAACTGTTGTCAGTAATTCATTTATGTATTGATATATTTAATGTGAAGGGACTGCAGTGGCTCAAGTGGCTAAGATGCTGACTGGGAGGCGGAAGGTCAGCAGTTTGATTCCCGAGGACTGCAAGACGGAATGAGCTCCCGTCTTTGTCCCAGCTCCTGCCAACCTAGCAGTTCGAAAGCAAGAAATTGCAAGTAGATAAATAGGGACCACTTCGGTGGGAAAGTAACAGCGTTCCGTGCGCTCCGGTGTCTAGTCATGTTTGCCACATGACCATGGAAACGTCTGCAGAAGCAGACAGCCCTGGCTCTTCAGCTTTGAAACAGAGATGAGCCCTGAACCCTAGAGTCAGATACAACTGGCTTTCGAGCAAGGGAAACCTTTAGTGCACATTGAAGGGCATCCTGTGCATTCTGCCATATGGGAGATAGTTTGTTCTTCACGTTCACACAGGCTGTCTTCTACAGGGAAACCTCACTTTCTCAGATTAGCCCTTGATCTTCCTATCCCAACACAGTCTGTTGAAAGCTTTCCACACAGGCCATGGTTGTTATTGGCCAGGCGGTAGAGAATTGCATGGTTCTACCCAGTTGTCTGGTAGCTCCTTGCCTGCCTTCCATAGTTCTAAGGTAGTCTTTGGGGGCTGGTTGTTTGGGGAGGGGCAGAAGTTATGAAGAAGCTTTATATCTTGATTTTAGTCTCTGCTTTGGTGGTTGGTGATCAAATAGCAGGTGTGTTTCCGAAAAGTTTGCTTTGACGCACTCTTTCTGAGCAGCACTTTCTCAGTGGAAGTTTGGTGGAGGGATGCCAGCTAAATAATGCACTTTTTGTATTGGGGTTGGTTTTAGGCATCCTGTGACCAATCTTGCTGTTTCATTTAGGGCCACATCCATCAGCTTTGCATGCATTGATCTGTACCACACTGGACTAGCATACTCTCCTGCAGAGTAACATAAAGCTAGCACAGAGATTCTTAATGTGTGTGGTTGGGCACCCCATCTTGTGCCTGTTATTTTCCTCAGAATATTATTCCTGGCAAAAACCTTCTTTTTGGTATTAAGGCAGGGGGTCTTGAAAGTGAGAGTTCGATCCATGGTAACTCCCAGGTATTTGGGGGTGATGCAGTGTTTGATCCTTATGCCGTTCCAAGTCACCTGCAGGCTTCTTAATGCCTCACGTTTTTTTCAGATGCAGAAATAAATAAATAAATAAATAAATAAAATTTCCTCTTTTCCTCTTTCTTTTTTAGATTTTCGTATTGCGCTCATCCAGCTTCATGTGTCTGCTGTCAAAACTGAGAATCTTACCCGTGCCTGTGAGTTTGTGAGGACTGCAGCAAAAGAAGGGGCAAATGTTGTGGTTTTGCCAGTAAGTATTTGTCAACATTTCTTCAAACTATGAACCTTGGGAAACCATCAAAACATTTGTACAATGCTTTTATCATATGTACTCTAGCCAGTCTCTCTGATATAGTTAGTTTTTTACAAGCAGGATTGAAATAAGTGAAGTACTGTATAGTCAAGTAAAAGATTTGTCCTTTATTACTTTATCTTTTGGGTAAAGAGAGTTGGAGCTAGTTGTTTGGTTCTTCTTTTTAGAATATACTTCTATCTTTTCTTTATTAGATTAGGTAGTAGAACAATTAGGCCCACACCTACTTATTGGCTTCCAGCATTAAGTAACATTCCTCCACCAGAACGTCACAGGAAAAATGCTCTTTTAAGAGGGTACTGCAAAATAGTTCAGAATCCAAAACTACCAGTAAATTCTGACATATTAGATCTGAATATTAACAGACTCTGCTCAAGACATCCACCTTTATCCAGCGCCACTATTGGAGGCAATGAAGAGTTCAATCTGCAAGATGCTCGGAGAAGAGAATGGTTGGAAAAAGTGCCATACCAGTACCAGAATTTTCAACGTGTAACTGAAACACTACACAGTTTTGATCAACCTCACAAAATATGGGCTAGCCTTAATATGGCATGGTAGAAATGCGGACTTTTTGCAAAAATGGGGGAAACTACCATCACCAGTATGTGAGTGCAGGGCACCGCGACAGACTGTGCAACATATTATTCAACAATGTAGCCTTAGAGCATATGAGGGCAATAGTGAAGATTTTCTAAGGGTGACTCCTGGTGCAATTGAATATATAAATTGTTTAGATGTTTGTTTATAAATTAATGTTTAGTTTTATACAGTTTATATATATTTTTCTTTTTGTTATATATTGACTCAATGTGTACAAGTTTCATACGCTAAATAAATAAATTTTGTAGATTTCCCAGGGCTGCAGACAGTCAATGCATTGTTTGCAAGGTGGAAAGCAAACACATGTGAAATACAACATATAAGAACTAAAAGAAAAGGAGCACCAACCTATAGCAAATATCAAAATAAGCATCAGTGAATAAAAAGATCTTCATCTAATGCCAAAGAGACATTAAAGAAGGTGCCAAGTGAGCACCTCTGGCATTCTAAAGTCAAATGATCATGAAAAAGGCCTCTTCATAACATACTTCCTTACCTTTTGCTAATGACACAAATCTGCGGGTATAATGGAGTGTCGTATTCTGAACTGAGCCATTGGGTCATCTAGACCAACACTGTCTACACAACTGACAGTAGAGGTCCTTGGGGATGGGGAGGGAGCCCTTAAATTTGGAAACTCTTTGCCAGCAGCCCCACTTCTCACAATCTAGTTTAAGGTTTAAAGGTCCCACTCCATCCCCAAGGCTCCCAAAGGCTTTCCCAGGGGTGAGGGGATCTCTAGGAGCCCTCTGAACCAGACGGTGGGGAATAGTTGTTCTGCATTATGACTTCTTAAGGGAAACTGACAAAGGGAGGTAACCCAGTTAAAACTGAGTAAAATTATCACCATTTATTTATATGTGACAACTAGATTTCAGCCATTGAAACATAACTTGTCTAGAGACAACAACACCAGTGTTGGGTTGGCCAGGATTCTGGGGCAAGCAGGCATGGATGAACAATCATCCACAATTTGTTTATCAATCAATCAAACTTTATTGCGGTCGATTACCTGTGCAGTAAAAAGGGTTTAAGTGCATGAAATACCGTCAAAATGCACCCCCACAAACACATTCATTTGAATTAAAATAGAATAAAATCAGTTTTTTAAATTTATGCTACATTTGGGACAGGTATCTGGTTTAAAAGGAATAAAACAGCACATAAAACAGTTTAAAAGTTACAGTTACAGTTATAAAATAAGGATAAAAATGTCTATATATAAATGCACATAGTGGATATAATTACTGTACATGAGTAGGATATAAAACAGAATTACTAGTGGAAAATAAAAATCGTTATTGTTGGTTTTTAACCTGTCCCCGCTGTAGCTGGTTCTCCCTAATGCTACTTACCCTGGTAGCCCTCCAGGCAAATCTGGCAACAGCGGCCATCAGGTCAGTGGTTCCATCTGAGAGCATGGCTGTAAACATATGGTTATTCAACTCAATCTGAGGGAAGGCAGCAATGAGCTCACATCTAAGGTTGTCATAAAACTGGCATTCTAGGAGCATGTGTTCAGATGTCTCCACCTTCCCAGCCTGACAGATACGGTACATAAGCGCTCCTGAGCAGGAACTTTCTTAAATAACCCCTCTCTGAATACTGATAGTAACACGTTAAAACGCAAAAGAGTGTATGATCTCCTATGCTCTGGGTTATTTAAGCTGGATAAGTAAGAGAAGGTCCTCATATTATTGGGTGGGAGCATTTCAAAGAGCGGACTATTTATTTTATTTAAATTGTGTTGCCGATGGATATTTGTTTATCATGGGGTCCAAGAATTCACGTTGGCTTCTTAACATGGCAGCATCCTAAATCAGCGACAGACTAGTTCTGGGGACCCAAGGTTGGGGACCACTTCCCTAGATTATTTAGCTGCAATATACAGTATGAGAGACCAGTGCCTTGATGTAGTAGGAGAAAAATTCTGGTATATGTTGTCATCTGAATTCACCCTGTAATTTCTTTCCTGATGTTTCCTCTTAAATAAATAGGTGGTAAGTTAAGAGACTTTTGGACAGAATCAAATTAACAAATGGGCTTGGTGTAGAGCAGTGGTTCCCAACATGTGGGGCACATACCCCACAGGGGGGCAGTTTGATTTTTAAGGGGGACAATTCGAGAATGAGTTAGGCCAAGTTAATGGCTTTTTAGGCTTCCTTTATGTGAATAGGAGTTCACTTTTTAAAATATCTGTAATAAGAATTACAGTATATGTCATTTTGGAGGGGATGAGGATTTTAGAGATGCTTTGGGGATGGTCAAAAAAAGGTTGGGAACCAATGGTGTAGAGTCTCCTGAACTTTATGTCGTGTATTTGTCCTTTTTCCTTCTGTCATTTTTCCACACATTGCAATCCAAATTCTTCTTAAACATGATATTATGTTACTTTGCACCATAGCTGTGTTCATTAATGGTAGAGCTAGTGTCTTTCAAATGCCTTTGTGTCACTTTTGCTGCAGAACATTCCTACCCGAGTTAGTAATTAACTTTCTGCTTCAGACTATGTGACTCAATAGTGCAAAGTTCTTGACAATTCAGCCATAACATTTTAAGTGGGGAAAAATATCTCCTGTCCTAAAATTAGGACCTCCTGGGTTGCATAAATCTTCTCCGACTACAGAACCAATTTAGGCCATGTTATGATACCAAGACAGCACTAGTTGCTCTGCATTATGACCTCTTAAGACAGGGGTTCCCAACCTAAGGTCCGTGAGCCAGATGCAACCCGCAGCACCATTTAATTGGCCCCCCCACCCCTCCTAGGGCATTCGAGAAACAAAATGGCCACCCATTTGAAGCTGTGACAAAATGGCCATCCCCAGCATGCAGGCAGGGCAAAATGGCCATCCGGCCCTTGAAGCTGACAGAGATTGTGACCCGGCCCCCAGCTTGAAAAGGTCGGGAACCCCTGTCTTAAGGGAACCGGATCAGGGGAGAGTAACCTTCTTACTACTACTACTGGATCTTTCTGTGATTTTGATACCATCAACCATGGTGTCCTTCTGGATAGGTTGCCAGGGTTGGAGATCAATGGTCTAGCACTCTGCTGGCTCTAGTCTTTCTTAATAGTCATGCCCGTATGGTTCAGCTTGAAGATGCTGTTTCAGCTCTGTGGGCCCAGTGTCATGGGATCCCATGGGAGTTGATCATTTCCCAAATGCTTTTTAACATCTATATGAAACCATTGACTAAAGTCATCTGGAGTTTGTTGTCATCAGTATGCCGATAATGTGCAGTTCTATGTATCTTTTACATCATCTGCAGTGGATGTTGTGCTAGTGCTAGAGTACTGTATGGCCTCAGTAGTGGACTGGATGAGGGCTGACAAGTTGAAATTGAATCCTGACAAAATGGAGATCTTGCTATTGGATAGGTTAGGTAGCAATTTACCTGTTCTGGATGGGATTACTCTTCCCCCATAAAAGATCAAGTCTATCACTTGGGTTTGATTTTCAACCTGGCCCTCTCCATGGAGAAAGAAACATCAGTTGTGTCCATTCTGCCTTCTTCCAACTTCAGCAGATTTCCTAACTACATCCCAGGTCTCTGACAACACTAGTTCTTGCATTGGTAATCTGAAAATTGATTAGTGCAGTGCTCGCAATCTGGGGTTACCCTTGAAGACAGTGCGGAAGCAAGTAAAAAAGGCAGCAGCCCAAATAGTTTCCAGGGCACACAAATTCAATCATATTTCTCTGTTCTTGGCCTGCCTACATCCTCCCTATAGGCTTCTGTGCCAAATTCAAGGTGTTGAGGACCTCAATACCTGTTGGAACATCTCAAGGAACTGCTACCTTTGTCACCTATTCCTCTCTGGCCTTGTTGTGGGTGGCCACACCAAAGGAGCCTTGGAAGTTGTCATCTAAGATCTGGGCCTTCTCAGTGGTGGCTCTGTCTTTGTGGACTCACTTTCACCAGAGTTTCTCCAGACCCCTCTCCCTCCTAACCTTTTGCAAGTTAGCTAAAGGAGAATTTAATAAAGAAGCCTTCAAAAACATTGTCCCCTACAATATTTTTTTGGCAATATTATCTACTCCAATTGTCACCATATGGTTTTGCTACTGCTGTCCACCTACTCCCTTTATTATTTTGTATTTCAGTTTTAAATTGTATTGCTTGTTGGTTGTGATGGTGGTTGAGAGATTTTTAACTTTGTTGTAAACCAGGGGTGGGGAACCTGTGGCCTTGAGGAGAGTCTGGGCTTCTGGGAATTGAAGTCATAATACACCTGGAGGCCCAAAGTTGAGAAACCCTGGCCTAGAGGAAACAGGCTAGTCCTGCAGGTGTTCTAGAACTTCAATTCCCAGAAGCCCAGGCTCTGGTAGGATTCAGCAGGTTCACCCCAGTTTGCCAGAACCGGTAGCAGAAATTCTGACTGGCCCCGCCCATCCAAGTTTTGAAATAACACAGGGCTTTCCCCCTGGCCACGTCCTCCATACCACGACCAAAGAGGAGGTAGTAAAAAAAATGAATCCCACCACTGCCCAGACTCCCCTCAAGGCTACAGTTTTCCCACCCCTGTTGTAAACCATACTGGGTAGTGGCTTTTCACCAAATGGGTGCAATAAAAATGAATTAATCAACTAAAAACTACTAGCTATACAAGCAAAACAGACGAAGTAACAGAATGAAGCACTCCCTGTGCTTTATTCTCATTCAATATGGCGATTTTAGATCAGGGAGAGAGAAAATGGTATGTAAACAATATGAGCCTCGTGGTGTAGAAGAAATGAAACCTAATGTGTGATTGACATGTCTTGCTGTAAGATCATTGGTTGGAATCCCTAAGGGGGAGGGTCAAAGGTGGATCCTATGGAAGGAGATATAACCCAGAGACTCACGCGTGCACACATTCAGACACAGATACATTCTCTTAGATGCTGTGCTTTTAAACTGCAAAAATGTAGAGGTTTGAGAAAGGAGGGAGGCCGTGGGCTATCCCTTGAACATGCAGCTTGCTTTATTTCTGTTTTGAAATGCTTTCTAAGCTTTTGATGGACTGTATCCTGTATCTTGCTATGCTTTCAATATACTTCTAAAATACCTGAAGAGACTTGGAGTGATTACTTGGCTCGACGTGACCTTTTCTACACATATCAAGATGCCTGGGTTGTCCAGCCAGGGAGCTGCAACTCAGAAGAACAATAGGGCCTATTCGAGGGTAAGGCACCGTATTGTTACAGTGGTACAATATTATTATAGTGGGGTTCACCCAAGCAGCCTTTGTAACTCTGTGGAATATTGGAACTGCTTGGTTGCTGCGAGCCATATTTTGTTCAGTTATGAATGTGTTAGATGGACATCAGTTTCATTTTGTTTTCCAATTGTAGGAATGCTTCAATTCTCCTTATGGCACAACATATTTTCCAGAGTATGCAGAGAAAATTCCTGGAGACTCAACACGGAAGCTTTCAGATGTTGCCAAGGAGTGTGGTGTATATCTCATTGGAGGTAAACTGATACACTGAAAAGTCTCCTCATCTTCTTGCCTTTATTTAAGACAAGTGTTGGGTTACAGAGCAGTCATATCTGAATATTTGGCGAAGTAATTCAAATTTTCCCTCTCTCCTTAAAAAAGGTTCTATTCCAGAAGAGGATGCTGGGAAGTTATATAACACATGTACAGTTTTCCATCCAGATGGTACAATGATAGCCAAGCACAGAAAGGTAAAGATAAATGAATAGGTAGGTAGTTAGCTAAATTGATTGACATCTGGGTTAAATTTGGATTCTACTGTCTGACTGCACTAATAGCATTCTAGTTGCATTCAATCTGATTATTCTGTGAAGATGAATTTAAAAAAACATTTCTTAATTTCCCTGTTTTCCTTTCTCTTATTCTCCAATCACATTTTGTTTGATGATAAGGATGTAGGAAAAGGCTGTTATTTTGTTTTTACAAATAGGTAAACCATTCTAGGTAAGCCATAGAATTGCACAATATGATTTCGTATTATGTATCTTCTTTTATATGTGTGCAGAGCATGTGTCTGAGGCAGAATAATTTCCATGTGGTGACTTTCTTTTTAAAAAAACAGATTCACTTGTTTGACATTGATGTTCCTGGGAAAATTCGGTTTCAGGAATCGGAAACGCTATGTCCTGGGGACAGGTTCTCTGTGTTCGATACTCGTACGTAAAAAATAAATCTGCATTTCAGTTCCAATCCACAAACTTTCTCCTAGTGTTCACTTGGCTCAGGAAAAACTTGGTGAAAAGTGTGTTTATTTATCTATTTATTTATTTATTTATTTTTCATATTTATATAGCCACCCAACTCACAAAGACTCTGGGCAGCATACAATCTTAAAACCCTTAAAACAAGAACATCCGCATTGTTTATATTTAGTTCTGTTTAGGCGTTGTAACAGTTCAGGTGCTCAGTGCCTGGAGAGTTGAATCTGCTTCATCAACACTTGGGTTGGCTTCCTACAGAGAGAGAGTCTGACTCAGAGGACCTCTTCTGTCCATGGGGAATCTCCATGTAAGTTTAAATGCTGGAACATCCTGGTTCCATCTCATGTGTAGGGTCCAAACAAAGGGGGTCAGAGCTACCCCGCAAACCCCTTCTTGTGTGTTGCAACAGCACACTTTTAAATGGCTGAATACAGCTCATGCTGCCTCTTCATAATTTTACTTACATAGACAGATGAGAAGTATGCTGGATCAAACCAAATACAGTAGAACCTCGGATAAAGTCCAGCTCCGTTCCACAAGTTTGGACTTTATCCGAACCAAATGGGCGATGCATCGGATAACATCCAAAAAATGGACTTTATCCGAGGTTCCTATACCAAATACTTCGGATAGCGTCCATTTTTTAGCGGTTTTGGACTTTATGCGATGCAACACGTGTGCATGAAAACCACAACTTTATCCGAATCGGACTTTATCCGAGGTACCGAATGACTGTAAGTCATTCTGATTCTGTAGTGGATAACCACATATTTGGGGGAAATCTGAAAACAGGACAAACACTTGTCTTCTGCAACAACTGGTATTTAGAGTTATTGCACCTCAGATAGAAGAGATAATTTTTTAGGATGTATGAATCATAGTCATCCCTGAATTCATCTAACCTACTAATAGCTTTAATGGTTGACAGCCATCACTCTGTACCAATTATGAAATAAATTTAATAGCACCAATCTCAATAAAGATCCTTCAGAGACCCCTACAGTTTATATCCCTCCATTGAAATTTGAATTTTGAATTATAATGTGTTATTGTAATATTTTTACTGTTGTGGCACGTGAATAAAGAGAGAACTCAGAACTGAGAGTTTGTGCTGCTGTTTTAGTATATTTTTATGACTCTCTTCTGAGCCATTTTAAAAAAAAAACCACCCAAACATTCATTTATAAAAAGTGTTTTCTGTTTTAATGATTTGTGTTGTGGTTTAAGTGAGACTAGTTCTGACTTGCAGGTATTTATAAACTGGGACTTCTTCCTTCCTAGTCAAAATTGTTGTACACCAAGCTTAACAATTTTCAATAGTGACTTTTGCATAAGGACTGCCTGGGCAATAATAAGTTTACATTTGTTTTTGTTTATGGGCAGCATATTGTAAGATAGGACTTGGAATCTGCTACGACATTCGTTTTGCTGAGCTTGCTCAAATCTACGCCCAGAAAGGTAAGCCCGTAACTGCTGATGTGCCGGGGAGGTGAGGTATTTCTGAGATCTTCCCGGGGTTGGAAACTAGTTGTCCTTTCTGCTCTGTGTTAGAAGAGTTGGTCTTATCACAATATTATCTCCGCTACTATATTCTTCCATTTGACCCAGGTTGCCAGCTCCTCGTCTATCCGGGGGCCTTTAACCTGACAACTGGACCAGCCCACTGGGAGCTGCTGCAAAGGGCTCGGTAAGAAGTAGTAGACTTCCTCCCCTCAACCATAGGTACAAAAGAACTGATTTGAGAAAATGACTCAGGTGGTGATTATTATTTATTTTTTTGGGGGGCGGGGGGCAGAAAAGCAGTTCAGATGCGTTGTTGTCAGATGTTTTAAAACCTTGTTATGCCTCCCTTGTTTCTGTGTTTAACAACTGCAGTCCTGTTTGAACCAGAAATGTGGGGCCATAAGATCCCCCAGAGTCCTGAAATCATGTCCGTAAAATAGCAATAGCAATTTCCACTTCTATGCCACCCCATAGTGCAGTGATGGTGAATCTTTTAAAGACCGAGTACCCAAACTGCAACCCAAAACCCACTTGTTTATTGCAAAGTGCCAATACAGCAACAGGTGAGGAAGGAAACACCCCTATTGGGCTGCTGGTCAGAGTGAACTGTGCTGGAGGACTGAGGAAGTGCTCCAATTGGGCTGCTGGGCAGAGGGGCAGGGCGAGGACTCCACAGAGAGGACTCCCAAGTGCCACCTCTGGCATGTGCGTCATAGGTTCGCCACCACTGCCATAGTGCTTTGTGCATTTTATGAGTGGTTCACATTATAATTAGCATATTTGCCCCCAACATGCTGGGTGCTCATTTTATTGACTTCAGAAGGATGGAAGGCTGAGTTAACCTTGAGCCCTTGTCAGGATTGAACTAACATTCTAGCCAATGTATAGCAGTTTAACCACTATGCTACCAGAGCTCTAAAATGAATCGCAGTAAACCCGTTTATGTGGATTCACAGGGTGCTTCACAGGTAGGTAAAGGTTTCCCTTGCTCAAAAGCCAGTCGTATCCGACTCTAGGGTTCAGTGCTCATCTGTTTCAAAGTCGAAGAGCCAGTGCTGTCTGCTTCTGCAGACGTTTCTGTGGTCATGTGGCAGGCATGACTAGACACCGGAGCACACGGAATGCTGTTACCTTCCCACCATAGTGGTCCCTATTTATCTACTTGCAATGTCTTGCTTTCGAACTGCTAGGTTGGCAGGAGCTGGGACAAAGACGGGAGCTCATTCTGTCCTGCAGTACTCGGGAATCGAACTGCTGACCTTCCGCCTCCCAGTCAGCGTCTTAGCCACTTGAGCCACTGCAGTCTTAAAATAGGTATATGTACATAATGAATGTGCAGTGGAACTCCTGAGCTTCAGAAATCCATATGGCACACATTGCTGACAACCACATAGGCCACATTCATCTTATTTGTGTGTGTGTGTGCGCGCGCGTATGCAAGTAAGATTAAAATGTGGCCCTCCAGCTGTTGTTACGTTGCAGCGCTTGACATCTTTCATTACTGGTTTTGCTGAAGAATGGGAGTTGCAAGGCTCAGTATACCTGCCAGAAAAGCTATATCCAGCTGCTCCAGCCTCCTCCCTGCCACTGCCTCTTTTGAGGAGGGTGGGGAGAGTTTAGGGGTGAGTTCTGGGGAGGGAAAAAGAGGAGGATAAGAGGCGAGGAAGTTGAGCACACCTGGGTCCCTCGGCAGCACGAACTTTAAAAACCTGCCGCGGCTGCCGCCTCGCCAGCTCCTTCCCCGGTTCAGCATTGGAAGTTGAGCCCACTTGTATACTGTATTTTTCTGTTCCCCAAGTAGTGTTGCTATTCGAATAACATCGTTATTCGAATAACGACAAAAACGTTATTCGAATGACAAAAAGGTTATTTGAATAACGACGGTAAAAATACCGTCGTTATTCGAATGTTTTTTGTCGTTATTCGAATAATCACATTGGGAGCATCGTAGCGTCGTTAATCAAAAATGCCGCTATTCGAACGCGTCGTTAATCGAGGGTCCACTGTACTTGTATTTGGAATTGTATTGTATATTTTTATTGCATTTGTTATGCTGTATTTTTTGTATATTACTCATTTTATCATTGAATTTTGTATTTATATTGACATTGTATTATTTTCTGCTGCTGTCTGCTGTGCAGGCAGCACGCTTCGCTCTGAACCACTTTGAGTCGCCTTCAGGCTGAGATAAAGCAGTATACAAATAAAACTGATGATGATGATATTTCATTCCAATTGCCTGTTGATTTCCCAGACAACTGCAATTTTTATGCAGTGCCTTAGACTTTATGATGTTGCTTTCAATTTCATTTTGTTCAGAGCTGTCGATAATCAAGTCTACGTAGCAACTGCATCCCCTGCTAGGGACGAGAAAGCATCTTACGTAGCCTGGGGACACAGCACTGTAGTCAACCCATGGTAAGTGGGGCAATAAGCAGCTGCAATACAATAGCCTGACTAGGTAAAACTACGAAAATAAAATGCCTAATTAAAACCTAAAATATTTTTAGCAAAAAATTAATAATAATTAAATTTTGAAACTTTCCCACAATCTAGACATAATTCTGACAAATGAAAACCAAGCCAATTGGGGGAATGAGCATTTTAAAAACAAGTGCGTTTTTTGATGTAACTCCATGGACATGACATTTTGTGAGTTGGCAGGAACCTCCACAGTTGATAACTAGCTGCCAAGGATGCAGCATATCAGTTTGCATGATATATGGATGAGACCGCTGAGAAGGGAACACACTTGCTCTAAAGGTCTTGGTTTGCATCTTCGTTTATTGAACAACTGGCAGCAAAAGTATGCATGTGGTTCTCTGCTATTCCTCTTGTTTCGTCACACTTAATAGCTGAGAAAACCCCGAATCTGGTTGGGGAGCTTCCGTCCCATCTTTCTGTTTAGAGAATAAAATAGCAGCTGTGCTAATTAGTGGATTCAACCCTTTGAAATATCAATTATTATTATTATTAAGTTTTATTTCTATCCTGCTTTCCTGGCACAGGTGCCACTCAAAGCGGCTTACAACATATATATCATCAAACAGAAAGATTAGTAGAAATATAGTTGCAATAATATAATACAGATACATCATAAAAAATGATACAGTCACAGAGAAGCAGTATCCCAGTATTCATGAGCCCCACCCTTCTGCGCAGTAGAAAACCGTCACAAAAAGTCAGTTACACCTGCCCTTGCCAACCTCCTGGATGACAAAGGGGCCAGGAGGCGCGACGGCTCCTAAGCTGGGAGACTCCCTTTATCTCCCCACCGATGGAAGGGTGGGGAGTGTGCGGTGTCTTGCGGCAGTGGTGTCTTCGGAGTCTCCTGGCCAGGGGAGACTCCCTTTATCACCCCACCGATGGAAAGGGCAGGGAGAGCGCGGCGGGGAGAGCGCGGAGGCAGTGTCTTTGGAGTCTCCCAGCCGGAGGAGACTCCCTTTATCTCCCCACCAATGGAAAGGGCGGGGAGAGCGCGGCAGTTAATGCACCTCTGGAAAATAATCCCATGTGGCTTTATTTAGGAAAATATGAAAACTAAAGGTTTACTACAGGAATACACTGATAGAAAGTTAATAGGAGTCCTATTTTTGTTTAAGATTGCAATGTAGGAAATCTTGGCCATCCTTTGCTCCTCAAGAACAAACCTAAGTGAACATGAAGTGACATTAGCAACCCTGAAGGTTAGGAAGTCAACGGAAGGTCAGCACAGGTTAGAACACGTAAAGGGTGGTTATAAAAAGCAGAACTCCCTCTAGATCTGCTGTTCTCTATGCAAACGCAAGCAACTGAAAACGTACGGGCGCGTTTTACGTCCGCTTCCGGGAGCGATGAGGGCAGTGCGGGCTGGATGAATCGCAGTAAACCCATTCGTGTGGATTCACAGGGTGCTTGGGCTTCTGGGAATTGTGAAGTCCAAGAATATCTGGAGTGCCAAGGTTCTCCATCGTGGAAATAGTATAATTCTCTCCTTTCCTTTTCAGGGGGGAGGTCATAGCCAAAGCTGGCACTGAAGAAACTACTATCTACACAGATATAGGTGAGTCAAGATAGAGTGCTTTGACCTTTCTGTGGGCAGAATCTGCTCCTCTGCTAAGGACACGTTGTGTAGCTTTGGCTGCATCATTTTCTCTTGGCCTCAGTTCCCTGCTGCCTGCAAATTGGCAACAACTGATCATCCCTATGGTTATGATGACAGTGCACAGAAAGTAGGCAACGGCTCTAAATGCATTACAAACATATGTAACATTTTATAAAATCATGGAATATTGGAGCTGTAATGAGACCGCGGTGGTTTTAGTGTTTAAGACACTAAACTTGACAACTGGAAGGTTGGCAGGTCAGAGTTCTATACCTGAGTGCTGCACGACGGAGTGAGCTCCCGTCTCTGTCCCCAGCTCCTGCCAACCTAGCAGTTTGAAAGCAAGAAATTGCAACTAGATAAATAAGTACCACTTTGGTGGGAAGGTAAACAGCATTCCGAGCATTTGGGTGTCTAGTCATGCCTGCCACATGTCCATGGAAATGTCTGCAGACGCAGACAGCATTGGCTTTTTGCCTGTAAATAGATGAGCACTGAACTCTAATCGGATACGACTGGCTTTTGAGCAAGAACGACCTTTACCTAAGGGGCCCATAAGGCCATTGGGTCCCCTGCTGAATGTAGTTGGCTCTAACAGATTAAGATGGATTTCTGGTGTGAATGTACTTAAATATATGCATATAAAAAGTGTTAATCATAAGCCTCTTGACTTATTTTTTTACAGATCTAAAAAAGCTTGCAGAGGTTCGTCAGCAAATTCCTATTCTTTCCCAAAAGCGGTCAGACCTTTATGCTGTAGAAGCAAAAGCTACATGATGGACTTGGATCAATATTGTGTTTTTTCTAATCAAATCAAATTTTTAAAAATGAAGTAGCTTCAGTATAAGAAGACTAAACCAAATTTATAAATAAATGATTTGTGTACTTTTAAAAAAAACTAGGAGAAATTTAAATGTGAGATGTTCCTACATTTTTGTATAGGTCCTTCAATACAATAAAAGCCTGACTTACATATGCCTTGAGTTACGTAACATTCAACTTACGTAATGATTTTTCACTAAAATGGTGTCCCAATTTACATAATGCTATTTCCTATGGGTTTGCTTCAATTTACGTAAATATTCATTTCCCCAATGGGTTTGCTTTGATTTACATTAAAAAAAGGTTTACGTAAAAGGCTATGGAACAGACTTTTTACGTAAGTCGGGTTTTTTCTGTATTTCATTTGCTTCACTGTGCATTATGATTAATCAGGGGAGCTGTGTCTTATATCTAAAGCACATTTTTGAGAAAAGGTTATCTGTGCATCAACATATTCACGTGCACTATACATTTTGACCAAGTAAAAATGTTTTTCAGTATTGCTATTTTGAGTTGGATCAGTTTTCATGCATTTGTATTGTAAATTGCAGCCTTCCTCAGTCTCACAAAAAGTAATCTAGAAAACATCAAATCTTTCAGTATGAAATAACACACTTAATATACCTGCTAGGTTTTTGAAGTAGAAATTAGATTAATGCTAGCAAGTACTTATTGCAGAGGGATAGGCATTCTTCTCTCATTCTATATCTCTCTGATGGCGAACCTTGGCACTCCAGATGTTCTTGGACTTCAATTCCCAGAAGCCCAAGCACCCTGTGAATCCACATAAATGGGTTTACTGCGATTCATTTGGCCCTCGTCGCTCCCGGAAGCGGAAGTAAAATGTGCCCGTACAGTTAAGACTCTTCCGGGTTAACCCTTCCTCCGTACAGGCGTGTTTTACTTCCGCTTCCGGGAGCGATGAGGGCAGCGCAGCTCCGAATGAATCGCAGCAAACCCATTCGTGTGGATTCACAGGGTGCTTGGACTTCTGGGAATTGAAGTCCAAGAACATCTGGAGTGCCAAGGTTCACCATCACGGCTCTATCTCTTAGGCCAGTGGTGGTGAACCTATGGCACACGTGCCAGAGGGAGAACTGAGCCCTGTGAGCATGCATGCCATCGCCCCAGCAGTTTGCCAGAGTTCATTACTAGAAAGCTATAGGGATGTGGGGCCGGGCTGATCCCCTCTCCCTCTCCACACATGCCTGGGGACATTTCTCACATCACCCACCCCTCTGCCCAGCAGCCTAATGGGAGCTCTTCCTCACATCTGGGGTAAGGTGGATGGCTCACATGCGGCATGAGAGTGCAGCACGGACGACAGTCTGTTGTTTGTGGCAAAGGTAATTCCCATGATGGGGTTGGAGGGGGAGCATAGCTCCCAGAATGGCATATAACTGGAGGGGAGCAGAGCTGGAGGGAAGCAGAGCACTCAGGCCACAGTGTGGGCTTTGTGGTTTGGACATTCAGTCTCTAAAAGGTTTGCCATCACTGTCTTAGGCGATTATTCCTATAAGCCCTTAACACTTTGTTGGTTAGTGCTGCTGAGAGATGAAGTCCAAAAGCTCTGGAAATGGTGAAGTCCAAAAGCTCTGGAAAGTTAATGACTTCCCACCCTTGATCCTATTTTACCATGATGGGTTCTAAAGTGTTGGCTTTTTCCATGCAGTAAAAGCACTTTCAAAAGCTTCTGCTGGCATAGAACAAGGCTGTAAACCTATGGGTTTGCTAGCTATTTATTAATTTTTGGACATTAGTCAAGTCTTTCAAGTTAGACCATTTTTGGCTTTCTCCTAGTTGAATGAACACTCTTCTCATTTAACCAGCAAGACTATTGGAAAGCTCTGAACTCTAATAATCCCACAATATTGGAAAGTTCAACTTTTAAATGAAAAATTTGCCTACAAATCTGAAGTAGAAGTAAACCACAAGCATTTAATTCCAGAAAAACACTAAATTGTTCACCATCAGTACATTTTCTTGCTCCTTTAGTTGGCTTGCAAGCATAGATCACGTTTTAAAAAGGCAACACCACCACCACCACCACCACCCCCCCCAAGGTGTTAAGTTGAAATAAAATTAATGTCATTAAAACTACAGTAAAACCCCGACTTACATATGCCTCGAGTTACATAACATTCGACTTACATAATGATTTTGTGCTAAAACCATGTCCCGATTTACACAATTTCCTATGGGTTTGCTTTGAGTTACATAAAGATTCTTTTTCCTATGGGTTTGCTTCGAGTTATGTAGAAATTCATTTCCCTATAGGTTTGCTTCGATTTATCTAAAAATAATTTTTCCTATGGGTTTGCTTCGAGTTACATAAAAACGATTTAAGCAAAAGCCTACAGAACAGACTTTTTTTCTTAAGCAGGGGTTTTACTGTATTTTCAAAAACAATTCCAGTACTATTTGAATCTGATACTAGTGTTTAAAGCATGGTTAGTCTTTAAGACACTTAGAATTTACATCTCAAACAGAATCTTAAAATCTGATAGCCACTATTTTTAATTCCTCTCCCCCCCAAAAAAAATATCAAAAACATAAGAAATCATGGACTTAGTGATAAAAAAATTCTCTGCTAGCTTCTGAGTAGACCTGGTGCACATTATGTTGTAAGTAGAGATAGGCCCGTGATGGCAAACCTTGGCACTCCAGATGTTCTTGGACTTCACTCCCAAGAAGCCCAAGCCCCCGTGAATCCACACGAATGGGTTTACTGCAATTCATTTGGCCTGTGCCGCCCTCGTCGCTCCTGGAAGTAAAACGTGCCTGCACACAACAGCAACACTTGCACCATATTGTATTCCTTCTCCATTTCGAGGTTGTATCCTTGTAACTACGTAGTTGACAAGTTGCAGTCCCACCACAAACAGAGCTTAATTATCCATCATTAAGTTATTGCATATGTTACAGCTTTGTTATATGAATGATTAATGTGTAACTAATTTCCAAGACTGATTTCTCCAAATTTCCAACTTATCCTCCAAAACATTTACAGTCTTCCTGGTTAGCTATACTGCTGATACATTAGCCTAAGTCTGTTCAAATAAAACTGGTGGAGCACATTATAGATAAAATTCCCAATCTATGCAAAAAGTAAAACCAAACTTACATGGTTGCTACTCCTTCTGTGTCTTGGCCAGATGTGAAACTGCCAAAATGAGGGGATCTTTTGGTGAGTTCATTCTGCACTTCCTTTCGCCTGACCTAGAAAGTTTAGCTGGCAACACAAGGTTGCCATTACCAATGTATGGCCGATTGTGGTTCCAAAAACCACAATCTTCGAGGAGGCTTTCTGTGTACTACTGAAAGGGTAAATCTCACAAGCCTTTGAGTTCTTTGCAAATGTCAATAAATAAATGGAAAGGATGGGAGACCGTGAGACTGCAGTGAGGGTGGACAATACATTCATTGGTCTGAAACCAATTAAATATCCACACAGATGTACATGTAGTGGCAGAACATGGAGAAGCGCATAGCTGGTAATGAGTGAATTGCTGACTGAATTCCCATCCTTTATTGAATTCTTCAATAATTTACAGCTATTTGTCACTTCCAAGTTCGAATGCTGCAGTTACAACTGCATTAATATTCAACTGGATTCTAGCTATCAATCACTAAATAAGACAAACTTTCTGTTCAAAACTCACAGGGCAAAGGTGGTTTAAAATAAGTAAGCTAAAGGGGTTTTGACTGAGTCCATCAACAAAGACGAAATAAGGTAGTCATGGAATAAGAGAAGTCCTCTTATGGATTTGGAATTCATTAAATAGTTTTCATAAATGCTGTTAGCAGAGATTCTTCAGAGATTTATATTTAAGTTGATGGAAACTAGGGGATTAAGCATTAAAATGCTAAATGAGATCCAATGTAGGCAAGTACAATATAGTGATGCATATTGGAGCAGTAAAAATCTAAATTTACCTATATGCTGATGGAATCTAAGTTGGCAGCAACTGAAAAAGAAATGATCTTGGTTTTATGGTGAACACTTATAAAAATGACCCCAGCGGTTTAAAAAAGGCAGGAGGAATGCCATCTTGAGCATAATAGGGAAACCAATAAAAAATAAAATTCCCAAAATCACGCAGGGTTTCACAATTCTGACTGCACTTCAAATACTGCATATAGTTTGGGTTACAACACCTGAGAAAGTTTGTTGGAGAAGTGGGGAAAATACAGGAAAAGACTACCAAACTGTAAATATGAGCAAATCTATACCTATAAAATGGTGCGTTAACCGTTGGAATGTGACAAAGGATGTTTAGCCAGGCCCTACTAGCCCGTAATGGGCCTCCGTTCACTCACCCGAACCCGGTTCGCAGGTAACGGTCAGGTTGAAATTTGCGCCAGTAGGGCAGGAGCACCCCGGACGCAAACAAAAAAAGGGAACTTCAATTCCCAACATTCCTTGCGCCGCGCCGCACCAGAGCCAATCAGGCTGAGCGGCGCGAGCAAAAGGAACGTTCGGAAACGCGCCATGGCCAATCAAAATTAAGCCGCCGGGAAAAAAACGCTGCACAAACGGTAAAAACAAATGGCAAACTACAAGCCCCAACGTCCTGCGTGCCATGAGCGCACAAAACGCTGAGGAAGCCGGCGTGCGAAAAATAAAAATAAAAACCGCCACTGTGGTTCCCATGGCCTGGCCAGCAAGGCCAGGCCACGGGAAATAAAAAAACCCCAACGCCGTCAGAAGCGGCGCTGGCCTTCCCGCGGCCAGGCCAGGGAGGCCAGGCCACGGGAAGGAAAAAAACCACGGCGCTGGCCTTCCCACGGCCCGGCCAGCGAGGACATGCCGCGGGAAGGAAATACCACCCGGCGCTGCCCTTCCCGCAGCCCGGCCAGCGAGGCCAGGCCGCGCAAATGAAACCCATCCCCCACCGTTGGATATCCCGCGGCCCAGCCAGCGAGGCCAGGCCGCGGGAATGAAACCCACCCCCCGGCGCTGGCCATCCCGCAGCCCGCGGAAATGAACTCCCCCTGGCCGCTGCCTTTCCTTTCCACAGGCCAGGCATCGAGCCCAGCCCGCGGGAAGGCCATACCCCCTTTAAAAAAACAATCAAAAACATCCAAAAACAAACAAAAAGAACCAAAAATTATACCAAAAACATCCAAATTAAAAACACACATACAAAAAAAGCACCCAGCCAAACACCATAAAAACAAAAAACAAAACCACAAAAACAACACAAAAACCACCCACACACACACACAAAATAAAGAAAACAAGAGAACTTACTAGCAGACATCCTCACTCCACGACGGCCGGAAACAAAATGAATAAAGAAACAGAACACTTACCGGAAGAAGCTCCACCCAGAGGCCACGAGAGAAAAAACAGTCAAAATACAAGAAAACACCTTACCAGCACCACCTGCTGGCCACAAAAGTAAAAACCATTCACAAACACTCAACAGCCCCAAACAAAAGGTCCCAATAGTAAAAACAAGTCAACAAAATAACACAAAATCACAATTTAACACAAATTACAAACATATGACAATAACATAAAATAAAAACTTTTCAAAAATCCTGTGCTGAATTTTAACTAAAATAAAAACCCAAACATCTAAACACAACTAATCACAGTTTATAACAGCCCGGCAATAAATAAATAAACAAACATATTAAAAATTTCAAATATAGACTAGCCTCTCCTTTACAAACATTAACAAAAATAAAAAAATACAAACACCCTTTTAAACAGCCCGGCACCATTTGTTCAAGAAAAAAAAACAAACCCTTTACTATCCAACACAATTTTACGTCTTTTTATATAACAATATACATTTTAAAAAAACCTTCAGAAACAAATTAAAACAGCCCAGCACTGCCGGGCAAAATCTGCTAGTTCCATAATCTTTCTTATGTTGGTCTTTTGGGGAGGGCACTGTTTGGTGGGATGGGCAATTGTTTGGTGTTTGCTGCTGTTTGGATAATTAACACTGTGCTGCATGATGTGACATGTTGGCATCCATTTTGTCCTTGCTTCCATCCAGTAATTGTTTACAGTAGCTTGTACAATGGGACATGTTAACTTTTAAACCTGCACATAAATTTTTCAAGTTAAAAACTTGTTGTATGGTTTGTCTCCTAAAATCAGGGTTGTTTGACATGTTTTTGTAATGTTTTTAGCCTTTAGACAATGATTTCTTAAAGTTCTGTCAGTTTCCTGTCTGTTTCCTTGACTTTGCCCTGAAGTCTGTGCTGTTACAGTACAATGTATCTCTATGGAAATGATGTTGTATGAGGCATTGCAGCAAGGATTTGGACGTTGTATGAGGCATCGTGGCTAGAATTTTGCATGCCTAATACAAAGTCCAAATCCATATAAAGTCCAAACTTGTGGAACCAAGTTTGCACGTTGTAGGAGGTTTCACTGTACATGCACAATCACTTGAACTTTGTTTCAATATCATCTTTGCAGGAGAACCCATTAAAGAAAAGCAGAATAAAGGTTGTGACAGAATGGCTCTTTAGAATGGTTGAGTACAACGGATAGGCCAAAATGTTGGGGAGATCACTGAAGGAATACGGAAGATGCCATCTTAGGACTCAAGATGACCTTGGAACAACCAATGAAATTCTTGCGAAGTTGATATACATTTTTCAAAAGCAAGATTCCTTCCAAAATATGTAGCAAGCATTCCAGAGCAATGATGGGGGACAGGAAGAAGGCAACAAAATACTTTATGAAGGATAATAATTTCATGTCAGAAATTATTCTGGTTTCAAAGGATTTTTTTCTGGAGAAACTGTGCTTAGGGAATGCCTGAATGAGGCTACTTTCATGTCCCCAAGATCATTCCCACCTTATTTATCTACAGTCAACCCTCACATAACGCGTTCGGATAGCATCATTTTCGCTTAACAACACGTCGTTATGCACCATGTGTTCCCTACATAACAATGTTTTCAGTGTCGTTGTCCAGGCAACAACACTAAAATAACCGTCATTATCTGGATAATGATGCTAAAAACGTCATTATGCGGGAAACTCCATAGAAACCCGCATAACAACAAAAATTGCTTAGCAACGCTACTTGGGGAACCAAGTAATGTCGTTATGCGAGGGTCTACTGTACTTGCAATTTCTTGAGAATAAAAATAATCAGGGTGAAGAACCATTTTTGGCAAGAGTACTAAATAAGCTATGGATGATCTTTGTTCCCATTCTCCCCCATCCGTTGGAGATGGCAGTTTTAATAAAACAACCTGGCAAATAATAAACCCAATAATGGAATCTGTAAACTTTGTCTTCTGGACTAACAGTCTAGTGTGGGAAGCAAAATTTGCTGATGGCAAGGGAAGAGCTTGGTTGCTGGCCAAACGCTCTAGTGAGGTTGCAGAAAATAGAGTAAGACCATTGAATCACAATTAGAATGAGGATATGAAGCAACAAATTCTTGAAGTTCTTGCTGTGAATTTTATATTACACTAATGGATGTGGAGGCATCCTAGTTTTAAAAAATGCAGAGAAAATTGGAGTTGTGAAGACATGTAAACATAAATCAGTTTTGTGGCTACAAGAGTATCAAAAAACAGCATTAGCACTAAGGAGGATATTATTAAGTGTTGCCATTATAGGAAGATCCAGGTTTAAAGGCAATCTGGCTGTCAAATGAACCAAAATATTGTGCTGAAGGTAGAGATAAAGTTGGGCAAGGTGCAGATCCACTGCAGCTGTTGCCGGGGGGGGGGGGGGGGGAACCTACATTATGAGTAGAGTGATGTCCACAATATTAAGAACATACAGAAAGGGAGTAACACCTTTTTAACCAATTACAATATCAAGGATAATATACCATGTAGACAACATACATAGCTCTTGCGATAGTTTCTGAAGTTCTTGAGGAATTAGATGATAATGGAGAATTATTTCTACACCAAGAAGTCACCAACTTGGGGTATTGCTGGAATCAAACAATGATGGGCTTGAGAGTTTAAGTCATGATGGACTCTTTTCTTACTTCTTTTTTAGGATTTTGCTGTTCAGGTAAAACCAACAAGGAAGATGCAATTCTAAGAATCTCTAAGTGTAGGTGCTCAGATAATGACTTCCACCTCAGCAAATCTTAAATGTTGAAAGTTTTACATGTAAAAGACATCTCTTAAAATTAGACATCATAAATTGGCTTGTTAAAAATATGAGAGCAAATGAGCACTGTGATTACAGTATGTATAAATTTTCATTATGAAGACAAGGTACACCTGCTTCATCTCTGTATAATTCATGCTTGCCAAGAACGCCCACAGTATTTTAAACTGTGTCCATTATGAATGTGTGCACTGGTTAAGGACGTGTGGCTACTGACTAAACAGTATTCAAACATGCAGACACAATTTAAATTAACAAGTGCATTTAAATCATCACTTAACCCAAGTGGCACACTCTACATTTTCTTTAGTACACATGCCAAGTTTTAGATGTCTGGTTTTCATCATCATGAAGTTACATATCTGGCACATATCACTTAATAGAGTCAGAGTACCAACATACTGGACAAGAAACAAGCTTAGTTATCCTTAGAAGAGAGACCCTGGGGGAAAGGGGTATAAGTTAACCATTTTAAGCTCCACTGCTCTGAATGAACAATCTTTTAAGTATAAGAACGAATCTAACCCCATGAATCCAAACACAGGAACAATATTTCTTCCAAATTTCTGGCAAATGTCTGAAAAGACAAATAAAATAGCATGCAGCAGTTTCACATTCACTCACATGTAAATAAATACAAATATCATTTTGCATGTTTATCTTCCAAGTTAATGTTTCCAACTAATACCCTAGGACCATATATGTATAAGAGATATTCGAAGGAAATTTTTATTTGGTGACTTTACATGTGTAAGTCATTTACAAAAAATAACATATGCTTTCAGTGCAGTTCAAATATCTGGGAAACAAGCAACTGTCTGTGATGATCTGGAATGCTAGTTATAGTACATGCTTCATTTTTAATTTCTTTCAGAAAGAGAAATGCGAGTGTAATTCCAAGCCACACAAACAAAAACCCTTTTGAAAAATATGATGCAATTATGGTTAGGGATGGAAAACAAAAAGATCCGGAGGGGATAATTTAATAGATAGAGAGTCTGAACCACCCCACCCCACCCCACCCCAAAAGGAAATAGATAACTTCTTTTCATATTGGCTTTTAGAAAGAAGGATGGAACTGATTTAATTAAACTTATATTAATCAAACATCTTTTGAATTTCTATGATACTGTATTGTATTTAAATTAAAAAAGAACAGCAAAAAAGTGTAAATAGCTTGTTCTATACCTGAACCAGGAGCAAAAGTAGATCAAAAGATGTTATTTTAAATACCTACTCCCTGCCATGATTTATCAATTGTATCAGAACTGCAAGAATTATAGAGTTGCTTTAATAGTTCCTAGAACAGTATGGCAATAAGAAGCAGTAAACTCCCTAATGCAGAAAAAGACTTAAAACTGAGCTACAAAAGGACAATCCTGCAGATGGATACTTGCACAGCATTATTATTAAGTGGCTTTCCTCACTCTTTTCAGTAACAGCTGTTTTGTGGGTTCCAAATTGGCTGGACCCACTGATCTAAGTTTCAGCCGAAAGGTATCCTTATTTCTACACAAAACAGCAACTTTAACAGATAGTAACATGAACATTTCAACTCTTTAGGCCAGGGGTAGCCAAACTATGACCTGCAGGCCGGACCTGGCCTGAAGCACCATTTCATGTGGCCTGCCACTGCCTTCGCTGATACAGGAAGCGGGCATATTTACGACAGCTGTAAAACATGCCCACACATGTATAAATACACCAGCTGTAAACACTACCATAAATGTACCCATGGCTGTCATAAACATGTTTATGACAGCTGTGGATGCGTTTTATGGCAGCATTTACAGCAGGAGGAACTACGTGATAGGGCAGCTCAGCTGTCTGGGGAGTTTGGTCAGGCCCGCAGCGTGAAAAGTTTGTGAACCCCTGCTTTAGGCAATGTCTGTGCAATGGCAATTTGGGCCTCCTAAAATACTTTTACAATTAGGTTCCTTCTCAATTCAAGACTAATGTTAAGTGAATTTAAGTTGTGTTTTTTATCAGATATACATAGACGAGTATGTACCACTTTATCAAAGATACAGGGTATACTCAAGGGATATTGGCTAAACAGTAAAAGTTATTCAAAACATGTACCTGAATAGCACAGTTGAAAATTTTAACAGTTGGTTTTTTTAAAGTAGCTGCCACTATCCTCTTAAGAAGCAGAAATTGTAAAAGTGAAGAAAACTTTAATCATTGTGATAGTATTGAAAATATTGTTTTACCCACAACTGTCTAAAAAAAAAACCTATTAAATTAGTTTGCAATTTTTTATTGCAAAACTAAAACCAAAACTAAAGGATGCACAAGTTGCATATAAAAATTACACTGCGCTATTAATTTTTAAAATCTTCCAAATGAAAAGCTGTAAAACATCTTTCCAAATAGAACCAGTGACAGCTATTTCTCAAAATGTAAGTCAAAAAAAGGTTTTTATTTGTATGGCCAAAATAATCTTTGATCCCCATGCATCTGTTTTGATCTCTCTTAACAATTACCGAGGGCAGGTAGAACAAACTGCTAACTTTCTTGAACAGCCACTCCCACAACACCTAGACATATAACAGATAATCACATCACCAAGAACCAGGGGTAGGGGGGGGGGGGGGAGGAGAGAAAAATCCACCATTCAACACACTGCAACAGTGTCATTAGGACAAGGTCAAAATGGGCAGCTTTACTTTTAATACATTTCCCTCATATTGTCTCTTTACAATGTTGGTGGTTTCAGTCCATATTTCTTTGCAACCTCTGTTTGGGCATAGGCAGCATCGCAGAGTGAGTAGAGATGAGCCATTTCCATCTCAGATTTGGCTAGGTTAATCGCTTTATTGAACATTTCAATGGCTTTGTCCAGGTTGCCTCTGAAATAAACAAAAATACTGTATTAAAATAAAGGAAGCGCCTTTGAGGGAGCACCTATTTCGCAGGAGTTATACCCAAAGCACCCAGGCATGTAAGCTCCGAGTGGTTACACCTAGAAGCGCGGGAGCTGTTACCACATTGAGAGCTTTCTTCGCCATAGCCCCCACCCTCTCGAATGAATTGCCAGTGGAGATAAGAACTGCTACTCCTTTATTAATTTTTTGTAAACAACTTAAGATCTACCTGTGTCAACAAGCCTTTTAAGGACTAAAGAATTATTAGAAGTCTGTAATGTTGGCCCTGGACAATTTTTAACTGATATTATCCAATTTTTACTGCTGTTGATAGTATTTTAATTTGAATATTGTTGTGGTTTACAAGATTTTTATATCATCTGGCTGTTCTCTGTGTTTTTCCTTGTGTTTTTATTAGGAGATTTTAAAAAATATTACATATAAAATGTTTCTACACATTATAAGCTGCCCTGAGTGATGCTTGCACCAAAAGAGAAGGGTATAAATTTAAATAAAATAAAGCCAGATATACAATCACAAAGTGAAACTGATCTTACACACTGGAAAGTCAAGTATATTATGTGGGACACACTGCACTGAGAGAGCAGAACCAACAGAGTTCCACTTTAACAAGTTCTAAGATAAATATGAGATAAAGTATCACAAGACTTAGCAATCATGTGTGGATAGTAAGGATTCCATATACCTCTAATGAGTTTCGTCAATGCAATTCAATACTGTCTACATTAAATAAACAATCATAATTTAAAGTCTAGGTGATTTAGAATCAGGATCCTTAGAGAACACACCTCCCTTTGTATCTTTTCACTCACTCTCTAATATCAGAATGTGGACCTTCTTGATTTCCCAACCAAAATACAAGGAAGTCTGAGTCTAACTACTGCAGGAACTTTGCTGTGGTTGCTCTTAAAAAAAATTACCAGTAGCTGAATAACTTTATTTTGCTGAGTTTTGTGTTTTTTTGCATATGTCTAGTGTTGCCATGATTGACAAACCTATCTCTGACTGTAGTTTCCCCCTGCAATTCCAATGAGAAAAGATTGGGTCATCAATAGAAGTTTAGTCGCACAGTAAATCTAATTATTCAGTGCCCCTTCTTCCAAGCTTTCCTACTTCACTACCACAGATAGCAATGAGGTAGACTTTAAAAGAATGGGACATGATATATATCCATTTTGCCATAAACCAAGCTAAATAACTGATAGCAAGATACAAATCAAAATGTTATTGTCTCTAATAAATGCAAATTTCTGGAACAATGAAGGAATTTGAAAGCAGCACAAAGCATTAAGAAAAACTGTGATTTCTCCTTTAATAGAATGTAGCTAAATGGCTGAGGTATACAGAAAGAGCCTACTGAAAGGTTGTGATATTTTTGAACCACAATCAGGCATACCCTGGTAACAGCAACTTTTTGTTGCTGTCTAATATTTCTCACACTAGGTCAGGTGAAAGGAACTACAGAATGAAATCACCAAAAGGTGCTTTCATTTTGGCAGTTTCACGTCTGGCTTAAGATGCAGAAGAAGAAGCTAAGTGGCTGAAATCCGATTGCCATAACTATATCTACAAAGTGTTGTTGGCATCATCATCAGGGAGAGATTTCAGTAAGTACTTTCCCTGTCTCTCTTGTAGCGTGTCTTAATTACAAATAATTTGTTTCATTCTGTGAAAGCCGCAGGCACGACAAGAAGAAAGAGGAAGTCTTTAGCTGCCAAAAATCAGTGCTGTAGGAAGACATTACTTGGTAGCTGGAAACTTTTGGTAATTAAAGACTTCATTCTTCTGCCCTACAGTTCCCCCAGCTTCCATGTAAGGGAATGGATAAGTCAAAAGATGAACAAACTGCAGGAGAGAAGGCGAAAGTTTTTAATTACTAAACAATCTCCCCCACTAGCGACATCATCAACCTTCTGCTATTGTAGTTATGCCAACAGAATTTCAGCAAATGCCGGAGCTTCCCTACACTAAAGTTAACTCAGTGCATCAAATCTGTACTAAGAATAAAAAGGTATAGCATTTTACACTTGTAAGTTATTTGGAATTCGCAGACTGCCATGGTATGGTACATACCTTTGTACTTCAATAGTCCCCATGGTTTCATACGCAAAGTCACATTTGTTATCAATTTCAATGGCTTTGCTAATAAGTTCCAAACCTTTATCTAAATCCTGTTTCCACTGAAGTTGAAGTAAACTGAAAATTAATAACAGGTCAGCAGTTAATAGACAACCTAAAACATATCAGAGGACAAAAATAATACTGAAAACTAACATTTTAGCATTCCAAGACCAAGAAAGCAACTATATGATGTAGCTGTATGTGGCACTAAAAACAGTGTTTCACTTTAGTCAACCTCAATACAATATAGCTCAGTTGAAATTGTTTACATTTTTGCATTTCAGTGACTTCTAAAATATGGAGGCTAAATTCTACTTAAATACTACAGCTTCTACAATTGTCACAAAATGTAGCTGAATTTGAAATCAGATCCTGTGAAACTGTTTTATCAATACATAAATTGAAACCTCTTTCTCAAAAAACATTTATAGCACTATTTATAATTGATCCTTCAACATAAAACAGATAAATATCTGAATCATGACAATTACATTTAAAGGAACTTTTTAAAAACTAATTTACCCTATCTCCATCATGTGATGACTGTTATTATTTGCATGAAATTTCAGGGATTCTAAAAGTCTTAAAAGGTTGGTTTTTTTTTGTCTTTCTGAACAAACAGCCAATTGCTTTGATGGGCAAAAGATCCAATTTTATTTTGAAACTAGCAGATTTTGCCCGGCGGTGCCGGGCTGTTTTAAATGGTTTTGGAAGGTTTTTTTTTCTTAATGTTGGTAAAGAGCCGGGCTGTTTTAAATTGTGTTGTAAGGGATAATTCTTTTTGGTAATTTATGTAAAAAAGAGGTGTGTTGGTGGTTAGGGGTGGTTTTGGGTGTGCACAACCACCACTACCCATTCAATACCACTCCAACCACCAACACACACATTAAAAATTCCTGGCAAGGCAGGAGTGGTGTGTGTGTGTGTGTGTGAGAGAGAGAGAGATAAAGAGAAGCAGTGTGTGTGTGTGTGTGTATTGTCCCCCCAACCCTTCCAGAGCCAGGGGACCCTGCAGTGAGGGGATTCCCTCCCCCCACAGGACACCCCGTTATTAAAGAGAAGAAACCAAGCTCTTTCTTCTCTTTTAAAACAGAGTGTTTGGGAGGGGGGTGTATTCGATCTCCTCTCCCTGGTCCCCTGGGTTTGGTAGGGTTGGGGGTACAAAAGGGGTCTGTCCCCCCAACCCTTCTGGATCCAGCACCTTTGATTGCCTCCCTCACCCACCCCCTAACCCTTACCTAACACTTATCTTTTCCTGGCTCCCTCCAGCTGCGCCTTTCAAAGTCTTTCCCTCTGGCTCCCACCATTTTATGTTTTTTTTTTTAAGTCAGCACGCGTTCCCAGCCTCCTCTGTGCTCGTATCCCTCAGCCTGATTGGCTAAGGGGTTGCACAGTGCAAAAGATGCTGGGAATTGAAGTCCTTTTTCTTTATTCACATTCGGGGGGCTCCTGCCCCACTGCCACATTTCTCAACCCGACAGTTACCTGCGAACCCGGTTCGGGTAAGTGCAGGGAGGCTTGGTCGGGGCTAGTGGGGCCTGGTGCAACATCCTTTGTCACATTCCAATGGTTAACGCACAGATTTATAGGTATAGATGTTACTGAATGGAATTTAAAAGCAGTACTCAATAGCACACACTTCCCTTACATTATATTATCAGGGGATAAAGTCGTGCTTAATTTGCTTATTTTAGCATGCCTACAGAGCTATGTAAATAATAGCTAGAAAAGGACAGTCATGTGAAAAAAATTAGTTACAGCTTGTTTGAGATCTGACAGGTATACATCCATGCAACTATGGAATGCACTAATGTAATACAGTGGAACCCCGCATAATGATTTCCCCCCGTTGTACAGGGTTTCCGCTAAGCGGGGTATACCCTAATTAATGGAAACCCTGTATAACGAACACTTTTCCCCGTTATGCAGGGGGACTCCCATTGGATCCGCATAGCGAAAAAAACGCATAGCGAAGAGCTCAGTGGAATGGAGCTTTTTTGCTATGCTGAGTTCTACTGTAATACAAATGTTCCATTAAACAACAACAATTGTATGCTGTCAAGTTAATTCTGACTTATGGCAACACTTTTCAGAGGATCTCAGGTGGAGAGAACTCAGAAATGGTTTACCATCCCTACCTGGGACTGTACAGCTTGTCCAAGGCAACATAAAATGGGTTTTATGGGATGCACAGAAGGGAACTGAACTACCATGCTCTGATTCCACAGCCATGATAGATACCAAACTCAATGAACTGTCCAACCAGCTAAATGTTCCATGTCCCCAACAAATAGTAGAAAGCCACCATTACGCCTACTGCTTTCTCATCTCAGAGGGATTATTTATTAAATGAAATTGAGGGGAAGTTCTCATACATGCATTAAAACATAAAAATAATCCTGTTACTTACCCTTTATGAACATAGGTAGTAGCATTATCTGGCTCAAGGTCAATACATTTATCATACATTTCATCAGCTTTGCCAAACTGCTGTTGATCTGTTAGAGCCTGCATTAAATGAATAACAAAATAAATCTATGTGGCAACTGTGACAATCTGCTTATACCCAGGCCAAGCTTTTCCAGCTTCCTGACGATGGGATTGCGAGAGTGTACCAGATCTGGCCCCCAGGCTTCTCCATCAGGCAAATCAGTTCAGGCTTCTCCATCAGGCAAATGAGGTAGCGTCGAGCAAAGAAATCACTCCAAGTCTCTTCAGGAATTTTCATAATTGTATTACAAGCATAGCAAAGTCCCAAAATACATTTCAGTAAAAGATCAGAAGCAAATAGATAAAGCAATCTGTTGGGGGGGGGGGGAGCTGGCCGCCCTCCTTCTTTCCAAGAGACTACATTTTGAATGTGGGAGGGTGTCTTCCTCCTGGACAAGACTCCTCCCATCAGGATCCTCCCTTTGACCCTCCTCCTTAGGGTTTACCCCCAGTGACCTTCCAGCAAGAAGACATGTCAATCACACACCAAGTTCCACCCCTTCTTCCCCAAGATACTGCCATGTGGCTATGGCTACCATGTGTGTCGTCTTGAAGGGGCATCTCCCCCGCCCCTTCCAGGAGGCAGGATACATGGAAACATGGAATGAGCAACTTCATTCCATGACTAAACGAGAAGGCATCCACAATCTCCTCATGTAATAATCAAGGGTGCATACTTATATAAAACCTTTCCATACTACTTAACACATTAGGTACTGAATTTATTAATTATGATAATTATAGAATTCTAATACACAAAAGTCTTCTCAGAAGAATAAAGACATTTATACCTGGGCATAGAGTGCATAGCCTTCAGCACATCTTGGAAACTTTTTAATAACATCCTCAAAGCCTTTCATAGCTGCTTGTACTTGCAAAGAATTGTTTCCAGTGTACGCCTGACGATACTATAAATAAAAATCGCCATGTCAAAAATACAATGATGAAAGGTCTATTTTAGTATTATCTAATCAAAAAATAGATAATACCTTCTCAGGTATAACTCCTAGTTACAGTGAAAGCAAAACAGTAGTTTGATGCATTTCACACTTAATTTTAGAGCAAAACATTAATAAAGCTGTATATACTCACCAATGCAAAACATTTTTGTGCTTGTGCTAAGGCAGAATCTGGTCGCAAACGGATACATTCATCAAAGTCGTCTACAGCTTCTTCAACTTGGTCAAGCAGAATTTTTAGCTAACACACATATACAAAAAGATTGAGCATAGCTCCACAGTATACATTATTACAATCAAAGCTAGAATATCATCGAGAAAAACAGATCTGCCCAAATATAAAACTGGCATTTTGCATGATTTCCTCAAAGCTGACTAGGACTATATTCTTTCTTTTTTCTTAAACTCTCCCTCCAGTTTAGAACTGATCTTTTAGTTCTACAAAGCTTCTGACTGCTAAAACATAGATCATATCTGAGAGTAAACAAAACAGAACAGCGATAAGATAAAATAAGATGTTGTGGCACCTTAAAGACTAACTCCTGTATATAAATGTGAGCTTTCGTGGACCAAGTCCACTTCATCAAATATAAGAGTGAGGCCTCATGGCATCAATTTATTCACACATCAGGTATACAGGCACCCAGTAAAGACTACATATAATTTAATGCATGAGGTGAAGTAATCAGCCAGCAAAATTTCTCTGATACAATTTTATTCTATCTACAGAATATCTAACTTATATCTAAGAGTTTAACAAGATAAAATAGCACCTACCTGCCCCCTGTGATGATAAACATCTGCATTCTGAGGATCAATATCAGCTGCCATATTAAAATCTTGTGTAGAGAGCATAGGTTGTTGCTGTTGCATATACATACTTCCTCGTTTGATTAGAGCATTAGCACGAAGCTATTATTAGGAATAATGAACATTATAGTTTGATGCAAAGCTTTCTTCCCATACAAAATGTTTTAGCATTTTTTTCCTGAAAACAATGGCCTTGATTGCAGTCACCATTATTCTTGAGTTTTTACAACTGAGGCTTGACATTCCTATCATTCAAATTGTTTAGATCCCTAAATGAAGCATATGTCTATATAAGGAACAGCTAAAAATGTATTCTCGGATACGAGTAGCAGCCGATGATGAATAACAGAGCTTAAAAGAAAACTAACTGCAAGGTGACTTTCCACAGCAATCCACCCCAGAAAATGGGATCCCACTGAGGCCTCAATCTTCTTAAATCTTTTATAACAGCAATGAGTAGCCTGCATCTCTAGGTTCTTGAAGGCTACTACTATTTCCACAACTCTTATGCTCATTGTTTTTCTTACAAAAATTGGGTTTTTAATGGAGAGAAAAAACTTTACACCCTCTAATGGCAAAAATTATTTTGCTTACCTTTTAAAAAATTGATGTTTGGGGAGTTACAGGGGTGTTGAGGTCTCTCCAAAACATAGCAAATTTCTCCCCAGGGCCCACAGAGTGCATAAGAAAACATTATGAACTAAATGTTTTTTAAAATGTAAAACTGGGTGTAAAGGTGCCAGATTTTGACACTTAGAGGGCCAAAAAAAAACCACATCCATCTGTATTCTAAGTAAACAAAAGAACTGATAAAATCATGACAGAGATGCAGGCACCACTTTCATTATCTTTTCAATTAGGTAAAGGTTGCCCTTGCTCGAAAGCCACTCATATCCGACTCTAGATCTCTGTTTACAGCTAAAGAGCCAGAGCTGTCTGCGTTTGCAGACCTTTCCGTGGACATGTGGCAGTTATGCTTCAACACCTGAGTGCACAGAATGCTGTTTAACTTTCCACCGAAGTGGTTCCTATTTATCTAGTTGCAATTTCTTGCTTTCGAACTGCTAGGTTGGCAGGAGCTGGGACAGAGATGGGCATTCACTCGGTCGTGCAGTACTTGGGAATTGAACTCCGACCTTCTAGTCGTCGAGTTCAGCATCTTAACCACTTGAACCACCAGTTCCCTTTTCAATTAACATACAGTACTTAATTAAAGCAAGCTCTATCCCAGCCTTCTGGATAGTTATAGTATCATCTGGATTATAATTCTTACCAGTCAAAGCTAATGGTGCCAAGACAAAAGGCCATGCAGCCTAGGAATGATAAAGAGTGATGTCCAGCACATCAGGGTGATCTTGGTTTACAAAAGGATGTTTTATGTCCTCAGCTACCACTTCTTCTTCTGAACACATTAAAATCATCTCTAGCCAAGACACAGTTCTATACACCAAATTCTGCTGTATAGAACTGAACGGACACCAAAAACAACATGGGAAATACAGCTAGGAATCAACTCTTCCCACACTTGAGATACTTTGATTACAGTAATACCTCATACAACATCCGTTTCATAGAACGTCGGATTCATACAACGTCGCCCAATTCTGAAGCCAGTCTCGAAGGGACGCTTCCCTGGAGAGAGCAGGGAAGGGAAGCGAGACTGGCTTCAGCTGTGAGGCAGGCAGCGTGGCACATAAGAAGACCAGCCATGCCGGAGTCTCGCTTCCCTTCCCCACTCACAACCAAGGGACGCTTCCCTGGCGAGAGTGGGGAAGCGATCGAGACTCCGGCGTGGCTGGTCTTCTTATGCGCCACGCTGCCCGCCTCACAGCTGAAGCCAGTCTCGCTTCCCTTCCCCGCTCTCACCAGGGAAGCGACCCTTGGTTGAGAGCGGGTAGGTGGAAGCGAGACCCGCCGGCGGGAGCGAGAGAAGCGACCAGTGCCCAAAGAGGAGACTCGTCGGGTCTCCCGCCACCGCCCCGGAAGCGCCATTCCTCCTCCTCGCCCCATTCCTTCTGTCCTTGGGCGAGGGTGCTCGGGGGCGCTTGGATATTTTGGCAGATTCCCCCAGGGTTGCTTCTCTGGTCGCCTCACAGCGCGTCTCCAGCCACCACCCCGGAAGCGCCATTCCTCCTCCTCGCCCCATTCCTCCTGTCCTCGGGCAAGGGTGCTTGGGGCCGCTTGGATATTTTGGGGGATTCCCCCACGGTCGCTTCTCTGGCCGCCGCACAGCTGGGGCCAGCCTTTAGCCCCCGCCTCCCCGCTCTCACCAGGGGAACGACGTTATACAAAGCATCAGTGGCAATAATTTGGACGTTGTATGAGGCATCGCGGATACGATTTTGCATGCCTCATACAGTCAGAATTCATACAACGTCCTAACTTGTGGAACCAAGTTTGGACATTGTATGAGGTATTAGTGTATTTTGAACTTTAACTCTCATCAGTACAGCCAAATGTCAGGAATGCTGGAAATCTTACTCCAAGTCTTCTAAGACCAAACCTCTGGGGATACTAGATTGGGGAAATTGGCACTAAATCTCTGGAATGGATCACTGGCAGTGTTCAGCAGTTAATATCGGATGAGAAGCACCACAATTTACATGCTAAATACACCTCCATAAATAATCATTCCAGAGAGGATTAATAGTGCATCAATACTACAAGTATTTGAGCAAAATCCACCTATCATGCACTCACCTTTACATTAGCATCTTCCATAGAAATGACCTGATTGAGATCTGGTTTAGCAGCATTTGCGTTACCAATAAGCAGGTAGAATGTTGCTCGTAATAGCAAGGCTTCTGCAATATATTTTCCACTAGCTTCAATCTCTTTAGTACATTCACTAATTATTTTGTCATAATTTTCTTCTTCCATGTATTTCTTTGCCTTTAAATAGCCACAGCTGAAAACAAGCATAGCAGTTATTAGCATGTGAGTGTAAAGCAGGAATTCCCAACCTAAGACCCGAGGGCCAGATGTGGCCCTTGGCACCATTTCATACGCGCGCCCCCCCTCCAAGGGGATTCAAGAAACAAAATGGCCACCCCCTTTTGAAGCTGTTGGGACAAAATGGCCACCACCACCCCATCATGCAGGCAGGGCAAAATGGCCATTTGCCCCTTGAAGCTGACTGAGAGTGTGACCTTGGCCCCAGCTTGAAAAGGTTGGGAACCCCTGGTGTAAAGGATTCATAAGTTCTAATCAAATTCATTGGTTCTTCATCTATCCCATTCCTTTGTGCTATTTCCCAACATTCAAAGTATGTATCTTTGAAGAGGATATTATCTAATCTCAAGTACTTGAAAAGTCTACCAATACCATTATAGTCTCTGTTCCAAGGGCTCATATCTAATGTGTGAGGGTGAAATGTCTGAGAGATGCATGCAGCCTTGAAATCCCATTTCAATGAAATGAAAGGGTGAAAGCATGTACTACAGTAAAAACTTGCATAGAGTGACTCGCTTAGAGACTAATTCACTTAAAGAGCAGAATTTTCTCTGAATGGTCGCCTCACTTAACAACTAAAACCAACCAAAAACTCGCTTAACAACTAAATTGGGGTTCACAATTCCCCCCACCAGAAGTCACAATTAGTCACTTACAATGGTGTTTTGCTTAAAGAGCAAACTCGATTACAGAGCAACCCCATGGAACGCATTATGCTCTTTAAGAAAGGTACCACTGTAGTGGCAATTACTTCCAAACCAAGGAGAAAATTTACCACAAAATAATACCTTTCCCAGTGAATAAGCAATTCATATACATGTGTAAGTGGTATAACTCCACACACAATTAGTCCTCATAGTGCAAGAAAACTCCTACCATTGAATGGGAAGGGACATTCAATCCGTTTCGATGCTCTTATGTAACATTCTATAATGGTATCACAAATATGTACCTCTGTTCCTTTTTATAAGAGGTGACCGCGTGATTCAGAAGCTAGACTATTGTGCTGAATATATTTCAGCAACCTACTTTTCTTTTATTTCAGAGGCCTCTCCTTCTTTATCTTTATCTTCATCAGATTTCTCTCCCCTAAGAAGAGGTTGGGAGATAATGTCGTCGGTGAAAGAGCTGAAGTAAGACTTGATAAACTGTGGTGAAGGCATCAAGGGTTCTCGATTCTGTAAAAAGGATTAACATTGCTGGGCTAAGAGTAACTATTTCTATAAAGCTAATTATAAATCAGAAAATGCAGTTAAGATAATACAGTATACAATTTTAACTACAGTTTGGGGGAAAATAGAATTCTGGTTCTATTTTGCTTCCGACTACAATTACCACACAGGTTTTATTCCATAAAATTTTAAGGAGAGTGGGACTAACATATTTGAAAACCATTACCCTTACATCAGCCCACTGGGGTACACAGAAAGAGCCTCCTTGAAGATTGTGGTGTTTTTGAACCACAATTGGGTGTACCCTGGTAACGGCAACCTTGTGTTGCAAGCTAATCTTTCCTACACTAGATCAGGCGAAAGGAACTGCAGAATGAACCCACCAAAAGGTGACTTCATTTTGACAGTTTCACTCCTGGCCTAGACACGGAAGAAGTTCGCTTATCCATGGCATTCCACCCCATGTCCCCCTCCAGATGTTCCTATCAACTTAAGGGGGTGTTGTGGGGATAAGACATCCCCGAAGAACACTCTTCTGAGAGGTGCCAATACATCTCTGATGCTAGTACCCTTTTAGACCCTACTCACAAAGGTTTGTTTCCCCCCAATATTAGTGGAAGTAATATGATCCTACAAACCTAGAAGTTCGAAAGCAAGAAATTGCAAGTAGATAAATAGGGCACTTTGGTGGGAAGGTAACAGCGTTCCGTGCGTTCCCGTGTCTAGTCATGCCTGCCACATGACCACAGAAACGTCTGCAGAAGCAGACAGCGCTGGCTCTTCGGCTTTGAAACAGAGATGAGCACTGAACCCTAGAGTCGGATACGACTGGCTTTCGAGCAAGGAAAACCTTTACCTTAATATGATCATGCCCTTCACCAATGTGCTGTTCATTTGTTGTTGTTTTATTTCGCTCTACTTTGTTTTAATTCTTAGTTATACCTCTAAAGCAAGTGTCCTAACATAACAAATTGTAAAGATAAGCAACTGAAATAATTATATATATTCTTTCACTTCAACTCTTATTTTTATTTCCCTTTCATCAGACTATAAGGCCCTGGGACAGAAACCCTCTTCTTTCATTATGCATAAAAGTCCATACCTGTAGACAACACTAAACACACCTCTTTCGGTTTATCTATTGCAATATTTTAACCTACCTCATGCAGAAAAGGCAAGACAAATGTTGGCCAGAAGAAGCACGTTGTTGCTAGATAATAGCAGCTGGTGCATGACAAGGGATATAGGTGGCAACTCATTAACCAGTGGCAATTCATTGATGCAGTTTACACCGCTGTGATTGTGTCAACATAACTAACAGGACTCTGCCCCTAAAGTAACACATTTGGAAACTCTCTACTTCTCTGAAAGTTAGTTTTCCTTTGTTTCATTACAACTATCATTTTCAAAGCACTTCATCGTTTGCATGAAAACAAACAACTCAGTTGAATATTTTTAGAAACTGTACCCCAGGATCAAAACTTGGGTGACATTTTCCTATCTTCCATTACAGCACTGCACAGATTAATTTCTGTTTCTTTTGTAGGGTTTTGGATTGAAGAACAAAAAAACCATAAACTTCTTAAATGAGTCATATGATAAGTGATAGTTGAATCAAATATTGTACCCAACAAAATTATACAAAGGATGCACCTACAATATCATTAAACTTAGCTATTATTGTCATACCTTGTATTTCTCTTTGGCTTTTTCTTTCCCAAGAAGTTTAAGAACTTTATCAGCTAGCAGCATACTTTGTTGATTTTGAAAGCCTTCTAAAATACATACTGCAGTGACATCTGGGAATTAAAAGTAGTAAACAAAAATATTGATTAGCTTACTAATGCTTAAAATGCAAAGAATGAGCAATTAATGAGTTATAATGAACGAAGCACTTGCTTCACATATGTTTTATTACCAAATATTTTGAAAACAAACTGATATTCTGTAGCTCTATAGCCAAAAATTCCATTACACATTGAAATACTGGAAATCCAGAAAAAAATAAGTGTAGTATCAGAACTAAAGCAATTTTCTATTTCATCAGAAATCAAATTGCAGATTTTAAACTTCATTTTGAGCAGGGGTCCCCAACCATTTTTGTACCACAGACCAGTTTCACGCTAAACAATCACACTGCACATAGGCGAGGGCAAAGCCCCGCCATAGTTAAGCAACATGGAGGCTAGGTACGGCCACCTGCCTATCTGCTGTCTGAAGCCCGTGCTCTTGCTCTGTTTGCCAGGCAGACCCAGCAGAGCATGTTGAAGGCAGAAGGCTGCCATTGGAGCTCCTAGCAGCACCCACCCCTGCGGCCCAGTCTGGGACAGCCCGTAGCCCGGTACCGGTCCACGACACGGTGGTTGGGGAACCCTCATTTAGAGTACAGTATACTCACCTTCTAAACACTCTTTCTTGTTGTCTAGTTTCTCATATGCTTTTGCACGCCTGAAAAGAGCTTTCACATATCTGGGATTAAGCTCAACTGCCTTCGTGCAGTCTTGGGCTACTTCTTTCCATTTTTGCTGTAGTTATAAACAATAAAATAAATGAATATAGGTGAAAAAATATAATACTTCCACAAAGTTCTAATCACTTTTAACACTACTAGTGAGAAAGCTCAAATATAGTACTTATCCAGAATCAACTTGTCTTCAGATATTTCTCCACAATTTTTAAGTTTTTAAACCAATACTGTGAATCTATGCATATTTACTCAATTGTGAGTCAAGTGTACCTTATTTGCAGATAAGTGCAGCCAGAACCGTGGCCTTAATCATTGTGCAGCCCTTATTGAAGCGTCTGTGAAGTCAATATGGCTTCTCCTAACAAAATTATTTAGGGAATGCAACTTAAAAACTATCATTTCAAAACTATTCCTTCGGAATGGATGTCAAGGAATATAGAAAACCCATTGCATCCAGTGAAAAAGAGAATCATGCAACTGGGCAACACTACAAGAAATGAAAGTGCAATAAAAGAATTTTTAAAAATGATACAGCTGCCAGAAAGAAGAACCAGAATAGATGTCTTTAATTAAGAACTCAGTATTACTTCACATCGGGTAATGTTTTGTGACACCATTGCTTCTAACTTATGGCGACCTCAATGAGTAGTCTATCACTGTAACTCTTGACAGTAAATTTCCAAAGCCAACAGAGGATTTTAATTGTAATTCTAATACTCTATACATTACATCAGCTGGCTGTAAAAAAAATAGTGCTCTCATTGAAGGATTTCAGGGGCCCAGAACTGATGTTCCTTTACATCAGTGGTTCCCAAAGTGGGCTCCACGCCCCACAGGGGACTTCAATTCCCAGATGCCTAAGTCAGTATATTGGCTGATCAGTGCTTTGAGGAATTGACTTAGGCTTCTGGGAAATGGAGTCCAAGAACCAAAGTTTGGGAAACACTGTTTTACATTAACACCGACTGAATAGGAAAAGGAAGCTCTTTAACAATTTCCCCCTGTAATGAATAATCTTATCAATGTTTTGAAGCACAGTTTTATGCAGAGAAGCTTCACTATAGTTTAAGTTGTAAGAAAGTCCCATTGGTTTTAATGGATTTTGCCCAAGTAAATTAGAATTTATCCAGTCTACATCCTATAAAACCGCAGAATAGGCCTATGTAGACAATAAGCAACATATAAGCATCAAAAGCATAAGATATACAGTAGTTGGAAATGTTCAAACTACTAATGTGATTTTGAAAACAAAAGTATGCCAACTTCCATTCAAATGTCCACTCAAGTAATTTACCATATTTCCCGGCGTATAAGACGACTGGGCGTATAAGACGACCCCCAACTTTTCCAGTTAAAATATAGAGTTTGGAATATACTTGCCGTATAAGACTACCTCTCGTCCAATGCACACCAAATAAAAATTAACCCACACTCAACCTGAAGACGCGCAGCCCTCCAAGTCGAATGGGCAGGTTCTGGTGGGGAGCCAATCCACGCTCACGTTCTTCTCCTCGAGGTACAGGAAGATGTGTGCAGCTTGCTTCCCCTTGCTTCATACTCCCCGCACAGAGCAGGGACTCGGCCGCGGCACCCCGCACCATATGCGCCGGATATATGAAGCAAGGGGAAACAAGCTGCAGTTAAGTACCTGTCCTATAAGACGACCCCCGACTTTGGCGCAGATTTTTCGGGGTTAAAAAGTAGTCTTATACGCCAGAAAATACAGTATATACTTTATATTCCAAGAATGATAGAGTCCACAAAAAATCAAATTCTCTACTCATACAAACAGATGAACTTGGTATTTAAATTGCCGATGTACATAGTGTGCTGACATTTTAAAAATTCATACCAACTGCTCATATGCTGCAGCTCTATTCTGGTAAAAGGTAGAAAGGTCAGCATTTTTCTCAGGGGGACACAGACTGATGGCTTCGGTATAGCACTGAATGGCTTGATCATATTTCCCAGCTTTAAAATATTTGTTGCCTTTGTTCTTTGCTGCTTGGGCTCTGTCAAGAGGATTCTGGATGGAAGGAAAATAAAAATATTTACTATTCATATAAATTATCCAGAGAGTAAATATAAAAAACAATCTTGAGAAAGCTTTAAAAGTAGACTAGGCAACTGCAATTATCACCATCCTTCACTACTAGCTAATGCTGGCTAGATCTCAGAGGTAACGTGGGCCAACAAAATCTGAAAGGTAACCATATTGCCAACTCCTTTTAAGTCTCCTAAAATATCTTCCAACTGTTGGTTGCTGCACTCACAGGGATCACTATACTGAACAAGTAAATTACAGAATTTACTCAATATACCTTTCTGACACAAAGACTGCAATCACAAGGGAGACCATTTTAAGAAGTCTCTCTCATGACATTCCCAAAAAAAACATGGCTTCAATCAGGTGAATTCAAAACCTCGGTTTCATTCTGTTTAAGGAAAAAAGTACTATCAGACATCACTCACCTACTTACCACAGGCAAGTGTCCTTTGCCTCCAGCTAAAGGTACTCAAGTAGTGTTTAACTGATTCTTACTGTTCTGCTGTTGTCTATATCTAAGCCTCTGCAGAAGTAGGGATAAGACATCTCCATAGCTTTCTGTGCTCCCTAGGAGGTCGAGAGAGAGAGGCAAAGCTTTCTCCCCCTTAGAAAACACTTCAGAGCATAGATGAGCAAACTGAAACCATATGACACACATATCAACCTTTGAAATACACTCCAGCTTCTTTTTTTTTTTAGTTTCATTGTATTTGTGTGTTTGGCAGCCTGTCAAGACTCCACAGGATCCTGGGTACAAAGAACTATTCCTCCAACTCACCAGTGTTGTCCACCCCTGTTTTAAAGAAAGCAAGGTGATGCACCTTTCTTCCACTAACTTGGAGGTAATACTCCTCATGTTTATTTGGTGGGAAGGTAGCAGCGCTCCGTGCGCTTCGGTGTCTAGTCATGCCTGCCATATGACCATGGAAACATCTGCAGCAGCAGACAGCGCTGGCTCTTCGGCTTTGAAACAGAGATGAGCACTGCACCCTAGAGTTGGATACGACTGGCTTTCAAGCAAGGGGAACCTTGATGGGAAGGTAAGCAATATTCTGTGCACACCAGTGTCTAGTCATACTTGCCACATGACCACAGAAACATCTCCAGATGCTGACAGTGTTGGTGTCACCAAACTCTAGAGTCAGATACTACTGACATCCCATGTTGGGAACCAATTGGTTAAACCAATCACAGGAAGGGGTCCACACAAAGCACCACAGCAAGTTAGGAGCATTTGTTTCTGAGGCAGCTTCTAGGGAGAGGAGCTGGTTCTTATGAACTTCTTCTCCCAGGTAGAACTCTAGATGACCCTAGCACAGTGATGAACAAATCGATGGACACTGAAGAGTTTCTCAGATACTGACTGGACCATCTGGAAGCCACTTAAATAGACTTCAAAGCAAAGTAGGAAGATCAAAGAATAGCCAGGTAGAATCTGGCTATTTGGACACATGACAAATCTTCTGTGGATGTAGGGAAATTTAATCAGTTCACCATCACTGCCTTAGCATCCGCAGGAGGCTGTGGGTCTCATCCTGCAACTAGCAGCGCTGCTTTCCTAGCAGATGGAGCCCTGAAGCGGCCTCAGATCCTGACTGTCCCTGTACCACTCACTGCACAGCAGAATATGCATGCTGTTCAGTATGCATCAGCACATGCCAAACAAGCAAATGTAGCTCTTTATCAAACCTACTATTTGGCTGGCATTGCCGCTCCAGAACAACACTGAGATGTAATGAACAAAATAAAGTAATACAGCACCAAGTCCATCTGCCTCATGGATACCATTCACCTAGCTAGCAGCTAAAATCAAAGAAAGGTTTTCTGCAGGCCTCTCAAGCTGCAAATATTAAAGCAAAATCAACACACACAGCCAAATCAATGAACACTGAAGAGTATCACCTATAATGACAAAGATACTGACTGGACCATCTGGAAGTCACTTAAATAGATTTAAATGCAAAGTAGGAAGATCAAAGAATAATCAAGTAGAATCGGCCTATTTGGACACATGACAAATTTTCTGTGAGTGTAGAGAAATTCAATCAGTTCACCATTCATGTGGATGAAATTTACACTTCACTGCATGCACAAAATATCTAATAAATGGTTAAGATAACATTATTGAAATAACTCACTTTTGATATAAAAGAATCTATTTTAGCTCATTCTGAATTTTACCTATACAGTACTTCTTATACATCTCTAATTTTAAACTGTGCAATGCTCTGATACGAATAAACAAATTAAATAAGATATATATCAGGGATTGGCAACTTAGGGACTGCCATGATGTGATGATGTTTCCCAGAGATGTTTTAATATGTTTCCAGTCCACACAATCACATGCAGTGTAATCACACTGACACCAGATGCCCACCTATGCCAGTGCAGATATAGCTGCCAAAGCTGATAAAACATTCATTGATATATATAATTTCATAGCACCACAGTATGGTGTTGAAGGGAGTGCACGATGGCCTAATAAAATCTGGGAAGAAAAATAATGGCATCAAGTCTCATAGCTGAAGGGGAGGGATAACTGCCAACCTCTCAGCACTGCTTCCTAGAGATGGACAAGACTGGCTTTCTCTTTGCCAGTTACTCCTACAGAGAGGACTTCCATTTTTAAACATATCAGAGAGTAAACAAATACAAAAAACACTGCAGCACCTTAAAGGCTAACTGCTGTATTTTGATGTTTGCTTTCATGGATCAAGTCCACTTCGTCAGACATAAGAGTGAGACTTCATGGCATCAATTTATACACTCTTGCGTCTGACGAAGTGGGCTTGATCCACGAAAGCAAACATCAAAATACAGCAATTAGTCTTTAAAGTGCCACAACATTTTTTCGTCTTTTTGTTTATTCTCTGATGTGCTCCCAGAGACTAACATGGCTACCAGTTTAAAAAAAAGTTAACTATTTTTAAACCTAACTGCAACAAGTTTTTAACTAGATTTTTAATTGGTGCAGGTGGGAGGTAGTTTTTCAGTGTTTTAGGAATTTTAAGAGTTTCTATAGTTTAAATGTTGGGGATTTTATGTACGCTGCCTAGAGTCGCATGCCGATTAGGGCGGCTTTACAAATTGAAAAAACAAACAAACATGTCACAGTCTGGCTTAGTAGCTGACAGTCTATGATGGCGAACCTTGGCATTCCAGGTGTTCTTGGACTTCAATCCCCAGAAGCCCAAGTCTCTGTACTGTATACATGCAGTAAACCCATTCTTGTGGATCCAGAGACTTGGGCTTCTGGGAATTGAAGTCCAAGAACACCTGGAGTGCCAAGGTTCACCATTGCTAGTCTACAGGTGAAACTCGGAAAATGTCATGCAATATTGTGCAAATGTTCATTCATTTCACTTAAAAGGCGAAAGAAATACATGAGATAGACTCACTACATGCAAAGCGAGAGGTATCATGCCTTAATTCGTTATACAGTGGACCCTCGAATAACAACGTTACTTGGTTCCCCAAGTAGCGTCGCTATTCGAATAACGTATTTGAATAATGACAAAAAAGTCGTTATTCGAATAACGATGGTAAAAATACCATCATTATTTGAATAACGACGTCGTTATTCGAATAACGTCGGTAAAAATACCGTCGTTATTTGAATAACGTCATTATTTGAACCACATTGGGAGCGTCGTAGTGTCGTTAATCGAAAATGACGCTATTCGAATGCGTCGTTAATCAAGGGTCCACTGTAATTGTGATGATCATGGCATACAATGTACATGAGATTATGTGATGATTATGGGGTACATGAGATTGGGGGGGGGGGGGGTGTTGGGGTTTTCATAAACTGTAAGCCATAAACATCAACATTATAAAAAAGTAAGGCTTGAACTATCTCGCTTTGCATGTCATGAGTATATCTCATATATTTGTTTCGCCTTTTAAGTTGCATTACTGGACTGAATGAACATTTGCACGATATTCTAATTTTCCCGAGTTTCACCTGCATATTAACCAACCCTGAAACATTCAAAATGTTCTTGTAAAGTCGTCCAAGGCCAGGTCAGGCAAGGCTTCACACACCAGGAGAGGAAAGATTCCTTCACTTGTTTGAAGCGAAAGTCTCCCACACAGAGCTCTGGCCCAATTGTGTGTGTCTCTGTGTGGTGTGGTGGGGGTGTACAAGTTCCTATGGTTATTCTTCAGGGTGGGGGTGCAAGTGGAAATACGATGCATAGAAGGCGACCTGCGCAGAAGGGCTGCGCAGTGCCTCCTTTCCCCCACTGCCAAATTCCGGGGGTTTGGCAGTGCGGGGCGGGAAATGGCGCAAATCGGCGCCGAAAACCGGGAAATCCCGGCCAATCCGGGAAGGTTGACAGGTATGGATTAATAATATCCCCACACACATCACATCAAAAAATAAAAATATGGCAAGGAAATTCGGTGCTCCTGTTTTCCCACACAAAACCACTAACCAACACCCAGGCGCCCCACCCCCCTCTTTTCAAGGAAGCGCGTGCCCCCTTCCTTCCTTCCACCCACCCACCGCAAGGCGCGCGCAGCCCCACCAGTAAACGGTCGCCTCAGGCGGCTGTTTTCCCCTCGCGGCGCTCCCTTTAGCCAGGCCAGGAGCAGCTACGGTACTTGAAGCCACGCGTCCAGAGACTGGAGCTCTCAAACTTTGTTTACACCCGTTGAGGGAAAAAATAATATACCCTCGTGTTGGCCTCGCTCTACTTCCTTAAATCAGCTCTGCCTTGTTAGCTGGGAGGCTGGCACGTCGGCAGTTCGAGACCCGGGTACTGCATGACGGACTGAGCGCCCGTCTCTGTCCCAGCTCTTGGGGGGACATGAAAGGAAAGCCTTTTTTACCAATTTCTGACAGACGCACACGGCGGCCACTTTCAAGCAAGAGAAAGCAAGCACCCCTCTCGACATCCTCTGAAGAGGGATGTGAGAGCCTCAAGTCTGCCGGTTCGGATCCAGGAAGAACTTTTGTGGCAAGGACAAAACAGGGGAGGTGAGTAAAGGATCCTGCCCCTCCCTCCCCATCCAAAGACCTGGGCCTAGAGAGGAAGAAAAAGGAATCAGCAAGGCCCAGCGCTACTGCTCACTCCATGCAGAGAGGCCCACAGGGGAGGTGAGTAAAGGATCCTGCCCCTCCCTCCCCATCCAAAGACCTGGGCCTAGAGAGGAAGAAAAAGGAATCAGCAAGGCCCAGCTCTACTGCTCATTCCATGCAGAGAGGCCCACAGGGGAGGTGAGTAAAAGGATCCTGCCCCTCCCTCCCCATCCAAAGACCTGGGGCCAGAGAGAAGGACACTTCCGGAGACCCCCGACCACCCCCAGGAGATACCATCCACAACCACCATCACAGCGAGGTCCGAGCCGGCGCCTTTGACCGACTCCATGCGGCCGAAGAGAGGCAAGAGCTGCTGTGTGCATGCAAAGGATAAGTAATCGAACTGAAATAATATAGTTGACTAAACATAGATGGCTTATGGCAACTGACATAGTGACTGTACAAGAAACTGACTTACATAGAGACTTGATATAGTGGACTTTTTCTTTCTTTCTTTCTTTCCCTTTCATTAATTAGTTCAACTTTTACTTTGATACTATGTGATAAACTGTGATATTGTGCATGATAATACTTTGTTTTAAAACTGTTTAAACTGTGATAACATGTGTGATGGGAAAAGACTGGCGTAGAGACCGGCAAGGCACACCACAAAGTTTGCCAAGAGAACCCTATGGACCAAAACAAAAGGCAAAACAAGGGGATGCTCAGCACAGCAGATCTGAAAAGGGGGAGGGATACGAAAGGAGGAGGAGAAATACAGTGTTGCAGGGAACAATACTGCATAGGGACATGGAATGTGAGGTCTATGAATCAAGGAAAACTGGAAGTGGTAAAAAACGAGATGGAAAGAATAAGCATTGACATCTTGGGCATCAGTGAGCTCAAATGGACAGGGATGGGTGAATTCAGCTCTGGAAACCATCATATCTACTACTGCGGGCCAGAAAACCTTAGAAGAAATGGAGTAGCCATAATTGTCAATAAAAGAGTGAGAAAAGCAGTAATGGGATACAATCTCAAAAATGACAGAATGATGTCAGTCAGATTTCAAGGCAAACCTTTCAATGTCACTGTGATCCAAATATACACACCAACCACTGGTGCAGATGAAGCCACAATGGACCAGTTCTATGACGACTTACAACACCTCATAGAACAGACACCAAGAAATGATGTCCAAATTATATTAGGAGACTGGAATGCCAAAGTAGGAAATCAAAAAGTGGAGGGAATAACAGGCAAATTTGGTCTTGGAACACAGAATGAAGCAGGGCAAAGATTGATAGAGTTCTGCCAAGAGAACGCACTGGTCATAGCAAACACTCTCTTCCAGCAACACAAGAGGCGACTTTACACATGGACATCACCAGATGGCCAACACCGAAACCAGATTGACTATATACTCTGCAGCCAAAGATGGAGAACCTCCATACAGTCAGCAAAAACAAGACCTGGAGCAGACTGTGGCTCAGATCACAACCTACTGATCGCAAAATTCAGGCTTAGACTAAAGAAAATAGGGAAAACACGGAGACCAGAAAGATATCACCTAGACAGCATCCCTAAAGAATACACGGTGGAGGTGATGAACAGATTTAATGGCTTAGACTCGGTAGACAGAGTACCGGAAGAATTATGGACGGAGATGAGGGACATCATGCAGGAAGCAGCAAAGAAAACCATACCAAAAGAAAAGAAGAGTAAGAAAGCAAAGTGGTTGTCTGATGAGGCTCTTAAAATAGCAGAGGAAAGAAGGAACGCAAAAGTCAAAGGAGAAAGGAAAAACTACAACCATTTGAACACAGAATTTCAAAGAAAAGCAAGGAGAGATAAGGAAAACTACCTAAAAGAACAGTGCAGAGAAATGGAGGAAAACAACAAAAGAGGCAGAACCAGAGATCTTTTCAAAAAAATTGGGGAAATCAAGGGAACATTTAAAGCAAAAATGACCATGATAAGGGACAAAGACGGAAAGGAGCTAGCTGATGCAGAAGAAATTAAGAAAAGATGGAAAGAGTACACAGAGGAACTTTACAAAAAGGACCTCAACACTCCTGATAATCACAATGATGAAGAAATTGAACTTGAGCCAGACATCCTGGAGAGTGAAGTCATAAAGGCCCTAAAGAGCACTGCAAACAACAAAGCTAGTGGAGATGATGGTATCCCAGTTGAATTTTTCAAAGCGCTAAAAGATGATGCCATCAAATTACTGCATTCAATATGCCAGCAGATTTGGAAAACAAAACAGTGGCCACAGGATTGGAAAAGATCAGTATACGTCCCAATCCCAAAAAAGGGCAATGCCAAAGAATGTTCAAATTATCGAACAATCGCGCTCATCCCACATGCCAGCAAGGTGATGCTCAAGATAATACAGGACAGACTTCAGCAGCATGTGGAGAGAGAATTACCAGAGGTGCAGGCTGGTTTCAGAAGAGGCAGGGGGACTAGAGACCACATCGCCAACATACGCTGGATCATGGAGAAAACAAAGGAATACCAGAAACAAGTTTACTTTTGTTTTATTGACTATACTAAGGCATTTGACTGTGTGGACCACAACAAGATGTGGCAAGTAATTAAAGAGATGGGAATACCAGAGCACCTCATATGCCTCCTGAGAAATCTGTACATGAACCAAGAAGCAACAGTTAGGACAGAAGATGGAATAACAGAGTGGTTTGGAATAGGAAAAGGAGTAAGACAAGGCTGCATTTTGTCACCATGCTTTTTCAACCTATACACAGAGCACATAATGCGCAGTGCAGGGATGGAGGAATCACAATATGGGATTAAAATCGCTGGGAGAAACATCAATAATCTGAGATATGCAGACGATACCACCCTAATGGCAGAAAGTGAGGAAGACCTAAAGAATCTCTTGATTGGGCTGAAGGAGGAGAGTGCAAAAGCTGGCTTGAGACTAAATATCAAGAAAACCAAGATAATGGCAACAGGCCCAATCAGTTCCTGGAAAATAGATGGGGAAGAAGTAGAAGCAGTGACAGATTTCACTTTCTTGGGATCAAAGATCACTGCAGATGGGGATTGCAGCCATGAAATAAAAAGGCGACTGATTCTTGGGAGACAAGCGATGAGAAACCTGGGGAACATAGTGAAAAGCAGAGACATTACATTGCAAACAAAAATTAGAATAGTCAAAGCAATGGTTTTCCCAGTAGTAATGTACGGATGTGAGAGCTGGACAATTAGGAAGGCTGAACGCAGAAGAATAGATGCCTTTGAAATGTGGTGTTGGAGGAGGGTTTTGAGAGTCCCCTGGACAGCGAGGAGAACAAATAGGTCAATCTTAGAAGAAATTAACCCTGACTGCTCATTGGAAGGTCAAATAGTAAAGATGAAGCTAAAATACTTTGGACATCAAATGAGAAGGGAGGATTCACTTGAGAAGGCATTGATGTTGGGAAAGGTGGAGGGCAAAAGAAGAAGGGGGAGGCCAAGGATGAGATGGCTAGATGGTATTATAGACACAATGGGCACAGAGCTGGGAGGGCTGAGGGGGATGGTGGAGGACAGAGGTGCCTGGAGGAAAATGGTCCATGGGGTCGCAAAGGGTCGGAGTCGACTGTGCGACTGAACAACAACAACAATGCTCAAAACCAAAAGAAAATGAAGATGGAGGAAGGAGCTCGCTGGACAAGGAATAATATGAAAGGAGCATGTGATTTAATTTTAATTTAATGCTTATATACGATATACGACTTATATAGGATACGACTGAGGAACTCCCACCTTCCTTGTGCCACTTGGGTAAAAAGGTAAAGGTTTCCCTTGCTCGAAAGCCAGTCGTATCCGACTCTAGGGTGCAGTGCTCATCTGTTTCTAAGCCGAAGAGTCTGCAGACGCTTCCGTGGTCATGTGGCAGGCATGACTAGACACCGGAGCGCACGGAACGCTGTTTACCTTCCCACCGAGGTGGTCCCTATTTATCAACTTGCAATTTCTTTCTTTCGAACTGCTAGGTTGGGAGGAGCTGGGACAAAGACGGGAGCTCATGCCGTCCTGCAGTCCTCGGGAATCGAACTGCTGACCTTCCGCTTCGTTTTAGCTACTTGAGCCACTTGGGAGGGACCCTGAATTAGGCTGAGGGTTTGAAGAGCCGAAATGCAAGGCCAAACATGCTCAAGCGGGGGGGGGGGGGGGGGGCTGCTGACACGGATAACACATTGTGTGTGTGTGAATGGGGAGAGATACAGAATCCGGCTCAGTTTTACTGGCCTGTTACACAAGGCGATGTATCAGGCACATGTATCGACGAGGACTTAAATTATTGGGCCCACGACAAAGCCATGGAAGTGGCGCGAAAGAAGAAGAAGCCGGTGCTCTTCTCACCAGCTCGTCGCCGCCGGGCCCGTTGGGGCGTCCTTCTCCGGAGCCGTCGGAGGGCCCCGGGCTGGCCCTTCCTTCGGGGGTCTTCCGATCGCTGGCGCCTTTGCCTCCTCCGCCCCGGCCGGCTCGCCTCCGCCGGCCCCACAGGTAAAGGGCGCCGGCGCCAAGCAGCAGCGGCGCCCCCACCGCCAGGGCCAGCTGCCAGCGCGGTAGGCCCGAGCCGGCCCCGCCGCCCCCGGCCGCGGCCTCCACGGGCTTCGAGGCGGCCATGATCCCCTTGTTCGCCTCTTGCGCAACCCAAGCAGCAAAGGAGCCCAGGTGAAAGCGAGCGAGGTGGGAGGGGGGGGGAGGTCAACCGGAAGCCAAGCGCGTAGCGGGGAAACGGCCCGAGACGGCTTCCGCCCGCTGAGTACCGTCTTGCTCGCTCAAAGGCGTAAAGCTCCAGCGCCCCCTGTGGGCAGAAGCGGTAGGCCGTCCACCGGGGTGGCCTTAGCCGGAGGATGGGGAAAAAAAAATACCACCGGTGCCACCTGCTGGCAGGAAACGGCGTCGCCGGAGCCGCAGAGCAAGTTGTGTAAAAGAATTCTGAATGGGGTAAGAAAAGGGAACGTAGCACGTCAGATGGATCCTTCCTGCGAGAGATGCACCTCCCTGGCAGAGCATCTAAAGCAGGGGCCCCAAACTATGTCCCAGGGGCCGCATCCGGCCCCCACGCCAATTCATCCAGTCCGCAAAGGCCTCGTCGCTCCTGGAAGCGGAAGTAAAAAGTCCCCGTACGGGGGCATTTTACTTCCACTTCCAGGAGCAACGAGGGCTTTGTGGGCCAGATGTATTGGCGGGGGGGGGGGCGGATCCAGGCCACGGGCCATAGCGACCAGCTCCCTGAACCACATGACCGACCAGCGGCCTAAAAAGTTTGTGAACCCCAGGCCTAAAGCGTGATGGTGAAATTTGGCACTCCAGGCGTTATTGGACTTCCAATTCCTAGAGGCCCAAGTCCCTGTAAATCCACACAAATGGGTTTACTGTACTACTATGATGGCAAACCTTGGCACACCAGGTGTTCTTGGACTTCAATTCCCAGAAGCCCAAGTCTCTGTGAATTCGCACAAATGGGTTTACTGCGCATACACGCAGTAAAACCATTTGTACGGATTCACAGAGACTTGGGCTTCTGGGAATTGAAGTCCAAGAACACACGCAGTAAACCCATTCATGTGGATTCACAGAGACTTGGATTTCTGGGAACTGAAGTCCAAAAACAGCTAGAGTGCCAAGATTCGCCATCTCGGGCCTATAACAATAGCAATTACTGTATACTTATATAGGTAAGGTCTCCCTTGATCAAAATCCAGTCTTATGCAACTCTAGGGTATGGTACTCAGACAAAGAGCCAACACTGTCTACGTCTGCAGACGTTTCTGTGGTCATATGGCAGGCATGACTAGATACTGGAGCACATGGAACATTGTTATCTTTCCCACCAAAGCGGTACCTATTTATCTACTTGAAATTTCTTGCTTTCAAATTGCTAGGTTGGCAGGGGCTGGGGCAGACAACGGGTGCTCACTCTGTCGGATCTCGAAAGGCTTACCTGCCAAACTTACGGTTGTCAAGTCCAGCGTCTTAACTGCGGTTCCTTTTTACACTTATATACCACCCCATATGTATGATCAAATCAGTGAATCCTAAAGGAAATCAACCCTGACTGCTCCTTGGAAGGACAGATACTGAAGTTGAAATACTTTGGCCATCAAATAAGAAGAGCAGACTCGCTGGATAAGGCTCTGATGTTAGGAAAAATTGAAGGCAAAAGGAGAAGAGGGTGGCAGAAGATGAGGTGGTTAGACAGCATAGTTGACATGGTGGGTATGGATCTGGGCAGACTCTGGTAGATGGTGAGTGACAGAGGAGCCTGCTGTGTTGTGGTCCATTGGGTCACAAAGGGCCAGACTCGACTGTGCGACTGAATAACAACAACCAGCGCTTAGTGCACTCTCTGGGCAGTTTACAGGTAATTAGCATTTTGCCCCCAGCATGCTGGGCACTCATTTTACCAACCTCGGAAGGATGGAAGGCTGAGTCAACCTTGATCCCTGTCAGGATTGTACTCACAATGTTTTGGCTGCAGTACAGCAATTTAACCACTGTGCCACCTTACGGATCAGATTATACATTTTCACATTTTTAAAAAAATCAAATCGATTTGTCTGCAATCAGAACTTATCTGGCATTGGACCACACATATATCCTTCTATTTTCCACTTAAACCATGCACACTCCTATACCTTCAATAGAACCTGACATTCTCCTCAGCCTTGATTGCACATGCCAACATGTTGGTAAAGCAATGTGAAAGCCACTACTGACCTTGAATACATGGCTTAAGTCCCTAATAGCACTTTCTGTCCTCATGATGTTTGACTCACTATGTTCCATCCCGGGCACAATGTTGAGCATGACATGGCAGAAAGGGAGCACAGTATTATGATGAATTATTGCACCCACATCCCAACCATCATCACAAAAGAAGTGAGTGTGCCATGTAACATGTGACACAAGGGGCAGGGGGGATTTGCCAGCCATGGATGCATTGCCTAGCACAGGGATAACATATGCAAAACTAAAGGAGGACGGGGACAAGAATACAAGCAAAGTGCAGGAAGCCTAAAATAAGTTACAGTAGGGCCTGAAACATTAAAAAATGGACAAGTAGCAGAATGCAGCATGAGAATGCCCTTTATTTATTTCTGATTCTCCCCATTTTTTGTTCCTCCTGCCAACCTAGCAGTTCGAAAGCAAGAAATTGCAAGTAGATAAATAGGGACCACTTTGGTGGGAAGGTAACAGCATTCCATGGGCTCCGGAGTCTAGTCATGCCTGCTACATGACCACGGAAACGTCTGCAGAAGCAGATAGCGCTGGCTCTTCGGCTTTGAAACAGAGATGAGCACGGAACCCTAGAGTCGGATATGACTGGCTTTAAAGCAAGGGAAACCTTTATCTAAACCTAGTCATATAAAGTAACATAAACTATCTGAACCAAAACAAGACAATAAAACTTGTTATAAGTGTTTGCTCACCTGCAAATAAAATGAATCCTTTATTGCTTCAGCTTGTCTGATTGCAGCATTTAATGGTGGGAGAGCATTGTATTTTCCTCCTATTTTCTTGCCTATAATAGTCAGCGGAGGAAAAATAGGATTGGGTATTGGGGAAGATGGTAGCATATGTTTGTTTGCAGCTCTAACTGAGTTGGAGTGAGGATTTGCTGTGGTTGAAGAAGGTGCTACTGGTGTTTGCCTGGTTGAGATTTTTACTGGTGGGAGATGCACACTGAACATTGAAGGTGGATTTCCTGGCGGTCTTAGTGGTGGGAGAGAAAAATTTGCCATTGAATATGCATCTGTGAAACTCTCCTAAGAATGACAAGAAAAGAAATACTTCAGTATTTGAGCTATTTAATACTCCAATCACTCCCCCTTGCAACTTTTGATAGTACTGTATTTACCAATGAGCACTAGACAAAAATGCTATTTAAGATCAATCCAAATCCTGTGACTAGGAAGAACTCCAGGAGTACAACCATTCATCCAGACATTTGGATTCCTTCAGTGAGGTCACTGGAGAGTTGTGATTTTTCTCTAATACTGTATGTGCATTCAGCACAAGTTCCTGAATGTGCAGGTTCAAAATTAGTATATTAATTCACAGCTGTTCTTAGATACTGTTCTTCTATCTGATTTTGAAGTGGAGATAGTGCTTACATTCTAAAAATGGTTTCACAGCTAAATTCACTCTTCGACCCTGCCATTAATCTATATCAGTGATGGCAAACCTTTTAGAGACCGAGTGCCCAAACTGCAACCCAACACCCACTTATTTATCGCAAAGTGCCAAAACAATAACAGGGGAGTGTTACTGTTGGGGACAGTAACAGGGGAGCACGGGAGTCCCCGTGCTGTGTGTGAGTGACGTTCCGAGTCCGACAGGGGAGGAAGGGAATGCTCCTATTGGGCGGCTGGGCAAAGGGGCGGGGTGAACTCTGTGCTGGGGGAGGGAGGAAGCGCTCCCATTGGGCTGCTGGGCAGAGTGGTGGGGCAAACTCTGTGCTGGGAGAAGTGCTCCCATTGGGCTGCTGGGCAGAGGGGCGGGGGGAACTCTGTGCTGGGGTGACTGCACAGTGCCCACAGAGAGGGCTCCAAGTGCCACCTCTGGCACGCGTGTCATAGGTTTACCACCACTGATCTATAGACACCATTTTCAGACAAAGGTCTCCTAACACTATACATATGCAACTCTTCTACTGCTTTTTCCTTGACAGTTCTTCTGTAATGGGGAAATGAAATGTTAGGAATATGAGAGTGGCTAAAGGGGGAATATTTCATTGTTTGAAACCCCTGAAAAGCTCAGCAAAGGAGACAAAGTGATGGTGTTAATAAATTTATATATTTATTTACTTAGTAAAGGGACCAGAAAGGGACCAAGACAGTTTAGAAATGCTTAAAAGACGTATAGAACTGAAATAATTGTAAAATACATTATTAAGCGCAATTAAATATATACCAATATTATATAATCATCTTTAAAATGTTAAAAATGACAAAAGCACACCTTAAACTAATAAAATATGCTAGGCACACAATTTCCCAACCATCAACCTCAGGGACACCAACTCCCTAGATGATGGTTAAAATCAAGGAAGAGCTTTTTGCAGGCCCCTCGAGCTATAGAAAGGCAGACCAGGCTAGGCTAAACTTATGGAGAGTAAAAACAGCACACCTTGTTGAATGGATGAATGCCAAAGAATGTCTCCCACCAGAACAAGATTCCAGCTAGACCATCTGAAGGGCTCAAAATAAAGTCGGAAGATCATAGAATAATCAAGTAGAATGGGACTACTTAAATATAGGACAGTCAATCAATACAGTATGTGTATGCAATTTATGCCCCACCATGTATATAAAAGAAGATCTAGTCTATGGTCAAAATAAAGCTACTGTATAGAAGTAGCCCACTTCTGGTCAAACGTAATCTAATAATTTCTTCTTATTTGCTTCCTCTTTTATCCCATCAGGTGTCGGAATCATTTAAATTAGTTTGTTTTATTTTTATTTCATATGAATCCATTTTAAATTGTCCATTCTATGATAGAAATTAAAAAATATAAATTAAATTACTCCAAAAATCTGATAACCATAAAAAAAATAGAAGGCATGTTTGAAAAGAGAAGAAAAGCAAAAACCACGAGGCAAACCCAGAGGAAGGTGGAGGGGTAAAATCGATGACATATTACAAGAACACCAAATAACATCACTAGAAATGCCAAAACAAGAGCCTTGTATCTCCCTCGGCAGCCAAAGGGATAAAAGAAGTAAAGAATTAGAAGTGGGGCTTTCAATTCAAATATTAAAGGCCAGAAAGGGGGCAAAAGTTACTTTATAAAGCAAATTAAGATCCATATTGCACTAGGTCCTGAACATGATCAATACCTAAATTACATACTGGAACAAAATCAAAGGCTGTGCCTTCCAGGCATGTAATTGTGGGCATCTTTCCATCAGTATTGACAGTTTGTGCACTCACCAGCAAGAATATGAATAAGGCCACAGTACACTTACTGTCTTGTGACATTGGGATTTTGTATAATGGAAAGGTTAGAAGCAAGTCAACATTTTTAAAATAGATCATCAGGGCTTGGTTTGCAGATATATAGACAAGACCAAGGGCATCCCCAGGCCAAGACATTTGTTGGGTTCGTTGGACTTTTCTTCCTGCGTGGCTCCCTAAGTCAGCAGTGCTGTTTCACACACATATTTCCCGTTTGTACATGGACTATGAAGAGGACGAAGATGTCTCCTTTGCAAAATGGATGAGCAGTTTCTGGGGACACAGCGTGGCAGATGAACACAAAGAAGAGAGTAGAGCTCATAGGAAACTTCAGGCAAGAACCTTTGATGAAAGAAGAGCTTCTCTTCCGGTAAGATTGTGCAGAGGAATTCAAAAAGAAAGCAGGGAAAGGGAGGGGACAAGAATTTGGTATGATCATCAGCTATAATGACAAACATATTGAAGCAAGGTTCTTTTTTTTCTATTTCATGCAAAACAAGAGACCATGGATCTAAGATATCCAGAACTTTATAGTTAAAAAACAACAGTATATTGAATTATGCTTACTGAGTAACCCATGACCAATGAAGGAAAGTATTTTAAGTGAGTCAGATTTCTGTGATAAAATCTATTTATAGATTTAAGATATAAAACAATTATTTTTCATAGGCTAGGCTATCTTCCATCCATATGACAAGACTTCATCGTTCTACCCGGATCCCATCAACTGGACATCTGAAAGGTAGTAAAGAATTGCAGAAAGATGAAGATACAAATTGCGATTGCCATGTGAAGGCATGCAAAAAGTCTTCAACTAGTAGTTCTTCTCATGGGGCAAGTAGACCAAACAGCCAATCAAACTCTATCCAAGAGTTTTCGGAATCCTTTGAAAGGCAACTGCATTTGAAAAACAAGCGCTCAGTTTCTTTGGTAAGTAACAACCATTTTCAAATGCCATGAAATCTGTGATGAAATTCATGTTATGTTTATGCTTTGCATGTGCTAGTCCAGGGGTCAGCAAACCTGGCTCTCCAGATGTTCTTGGACTTCACTTCCCAGAAGCCCTGCCCCTGATCAGCAGGAATGTTGATATGGGCTTCCAGTAATTGAAATACAAGGACACCTGGAAAGTTTGCTGACCCCTGTGCTAGTCCAAACGAATATTGTGATCACCACAATATTGTGATCATTTCAATAGAAAATATTTAATTTAATAATATAAATTATGTTTATAAACTTGGTGATAGATCAGTTAAACTCTCTTCAACAACTGTTTCCAAGCCCCCATACAATCGCCTCCCCTCATTTAGATTTTTGCATTTACCAGCCTCATTTTTCTCAGCTCCTTCTATCAACATTCTGAAATGCTCATCAATGTTTTAGATCGTACAATACTCATTTACTAACTCATTAGCTTTGCTTCATGTATAGAATTTGCATTTGCTTATTTTGAGATATTAAAGTTAACACCCATATTATTATGTTGTCATGTACGTTATCATAGGGCAGAAAGAGGCAAAACATCAGCATCATAGTTAGCAATAGAGTTCCCTGAAGAGTAAAAGGAATTGTTTTCTTTCTACAAAGTTTTGTTATTCCATAGCTAAATTCCATAAATTAGTTTGCCTTGGTTTGGTCATCAATAGATAAATATGGGATTCTTGATGATCATGCAGCCAATAAAGCTTTGGTAAAAACATTTAGAGGAATAACATTTTATTATCTTCTAAATGCAAAGTGGTGTCTCGTCTGTTCTACTATTAGAGTTGCAGACCACATGGTATATAGCAGGTAGCATCAAATGCAGCTTGGATAAACTATTGTTTTGGAAGACAACTCCCAGAATTTGTCACCTACACTGCTTAGCAGCCATTCTGAATGGGGAAGCATGAAAATTACAGTCTAATATACCGTATTTGTCAACGTATAAGACCACTTTCCCCCCTTAAAATACACATGAAAAACAGAGTGCACTTTATACTCTCATGTGTCTTATATGCTGGCAAATATGGTAATAACTTTTCTAAGCTGTGGCTTTGCTGTAGGATAAGAAAGACCAGATTTCAGTTTCCTGAACAACCATTAGCTCACTGAGTGATTTTGAGACTGTTCAAATCTTTCTCAGCTTTCTGTGAATAAAAATAGGTACCATTAATGCTATACTGAGCTCTTTGATGGCAAGACATGGAAAAAAAAGTGAGATAATGATGATAGTGACATATTGTGGCCTTTCCCCACAGTTAAAACTAAGGTTTCTAAAATGATTTGCAGTTGCATGATTTAGTTTAGTAGTAAGCAGAATTGATGTTTTATATCAACATCCCACCAGGGGGCTGGAGGCATGTTTGCTCCCTGGACTTATAGCAGTGCACCGGTGTGCGGTGGTGCCTGCAATCACGTATTTTTCAGGGCTTTTGGACAGGCTCTGCCGCTTCCTATGGCGGCAGGAGTCTTTGCTGAGCCTGATCACTCAATTTAAAAAAAATTCCATGGCTGTCTCCACAGCTAATCCCCGGTGCTTGGAGAGTTCCATTGGTGCATGGCATTGACGTCAGTACCTGGGTTCCTGGCGCTGAATCAGGAAAGTACCTTTAGTGTTTGGGAATCGAGACAATGGAAACAGCCGCAGTTAGGCTTAACGCATCTTTATTGCATGGACTCCAGAACGAACATGTGGTAATGGTGGACAAACAGCTCATTTTATATGGTTGCTATACATTTGAATGTGGCTCCTCGGTAGCTCATTGGCTACTGTCTGCATGACGTCACCCTTAGTCACGCCCTTCTTGTCCAGGTGAGGTCGTGGCGGGAATCTTTCCCGTGGCTGTGGGTATTTGGAGAATTTGTACCATGTGAGCTGGACGCTCGCTACTGCCCCAAGTGGTCACTAGCTTGCGTCCCAGTGCGGTTGGTTACATTGTTTCTTATACATGATAAGGATTGTTACTTTCACTCATTCGTATGGTTAACTTGACTTAAAGGCACATTACAGCAGTTACATTCTATACACAACAGTACCAAAGAGCCAGGAAACCAGTCGGGTTCTGCCTGAGTGGGTGGCATATATAAATATGACTATTAAATTAAAAATTTAAACTGATGTCAGCACCACATACTAACAGAATTCTCCAAGCACCAGGGATTAGCTGTGGAGACAGAGTGGGGGAGCCACAGAAAATTTTAAAAATGGAGTGATCAGGCTCCACAAAGGCTCCTGCTGCCCTGGGAAGTGGCAGAGCCTGTCCAAAAGCTTGAAAAAAACATGTGATCACCGCTGCTGCCACAGTAAGTGATGTATCGTGACTTCCGGTGGGAGGGACAGGGGGCGGTCCTAGAGGTGGCCGGGTGGCCACCATGGGCCAGATTAATGGTATGCATGGGCCGTATTAGGTCCACAGGCTGGGGGTTGCAAATGGCTGCCTTAGTGTATATCAGAGAATAAACAGAATAAAAACAAAAATGTTGTAGCACTTTGAAGGCTAATGGTTATATTTTAATGTGCTTGGGGGGTACATTAGAGTAGATTCCATTTATAGGCAATCCACACAGGCCTCAACATTCAGACTCTGTTACAGATAGCAGTAAGATTTAATTTTAATTTTCAGCATCTTTTTCTTTTTTTCCAGGAACCTGAAGGTATGAAAGAGAGGAGAGAAAGAGAAAAGCTGCGCATTCCTAGGAGCAGGTTTCTTAAGAAACTAGGAGAAAAAAAGGAACAGAAAACAGAGCACGAAGAAGGCAAACAGTCAATAACCCCATGAAATATAAGCATAGACTGAAAAATGCCTGTATAAATGATTAGAGATTGATTTTTGTATTCAGAGAGCATGTAAAATAGGTTCTGACACTTGGCACTAAACTGTACTTTGTAAGTAACACATCATTGGATGTAAAACCATATTAAGTGTTCCACATATATTATTCAGGCACAGTTTTGTACAGTATCTGAAAAGTAATATTTGTAAATAAGAATAAGGACATGTTTGGCTCATAAATAATAATAATTGTGTGCCACTGAGTCAATTCTGACTTATGGTGATCCTTTCCAAGATTTACTAGGTAGAGTACACTGAAGAGGTGTACTATTCACTACCCAAACCACTCAGGTATCCATAAATACCAATCTTAAGAAGAGAATAAACTAAGAGATGCAAGAGATTACTGCTGTGACAATCATATATTTTTGCAGTCTTGTAATGACAGATTATCCATAATGTACAGTTCAGCCCAGTTTTGCTAGTTAAAGTAGAAGTGACAATACATGTTGCAATTATAATTAAAATTATTGAGCTATATAATTTGCATGGTTAACATTTTCTTCATTAAATCTAAGATTTTTCACTATGAATCAAACAAATGTGGACCTTTAACCATTTTTTTGTAGCAATTGTCCCTCAACTTCCCAGAACCATTCATCAGAATTTCAGACTAGATCAGGAGTGGGGAACCTGCAGCCTTGAGGGGAGCCTGGGCTTCTGGGAATTGAAGTTCCAGAACACCTGAAGGACTAGCCTGTTTCCTCTAGGCTAGAGTTTCTCAACCTTGGGCCTCCAGGTCAGTAACGGGATTCAATTTTTTTTACTACCTACTATGTGGGTGTGGTATGGTGGGCGTGGCGAATTGGGGCAAACCTGCTGAATCCCGTCACTGCTACAGGTGAACTTAGACTTCAATTCCTAAGAGTCCAGGCTCCCCTCAAGCTCACAGGTTCCCCGCCCCTAGACTATAATATCTGTAGTTTTCAGGTGACAAGATGAGATGTGAGACAAAGGTGGTTTATGACAATGACAAGGGGGCACCCCCATCCCAACCATCCTGTTGGGTGGGGCACCCCCATCCCGCTTCATGATCCACCCCATTGTAAGATGTATCACAACATGTTGGCCCAAGGGTTTTCTGTTGCAGGAAGATGTACTGGCATCTTGCTGAAGCAATGTGCACCAACATTTTTTTCTGGTATCGCATAATGTTAAAATCCTATGGGTTGAATTGCATAATATTAAACTCCATAGAGATACATTGTAACCGGTACAGACTTCAGCTAACGTTATGTGATACATCCCATAGGATTTTAACGTTGTGTGGTGCAATTTACCCCCAGATTCCTTAACGTTATGCGGTTTTAGCGTTATGTGTTGCAAACGTTATCCGAGGTATTACTGTATCTTCTAACTGAGAAATTGGCATCTTATATAGTTTTGCTCTCAGATGAAACCATTTATTTGTTTGTTTACCACCCATCTGGGTGTTTCCCCCACTCTGGGCAGTGTACATTATTACAAAAGTCTATACAAACAGCAACAATAATAACCACAAGACTGAAACCTCACTGGTAATGTATGAGGTAGACAATAAATGAAATACAAAACTCAACTGCTGAGTGGCATTAGGGAGGATGTCAATAAAAGCCTCTTTAAAGAGAAAGGTCTTCAGCTGTTTTTTGAACATGCCCAGGGGTGGGATCTGATGCAGATCCATAAGTAAAACATTTCACAGTCTGGGTGATGCCACTGAGAAGGCTCTCCTTCTTGCAATGACTTTCCTTATAATTCTGGGTGTTAGGACCTAGAGCTGCAATGTTTGGAAAGACTGAGTGATGCGGGCAGCTGTTTGTTTGTTTGTTTATTAGGTTTGTATGCCACCCCACTCGCAGAGTGACCCTGGGCGGCTCACAGAGACACAAAATATACAGTTACAATTTATAATTACAAAGTTGCATAACATCACAAAAAACATATCAGCATATCATCATCACAAAACATCACAAATCACAGTATCAGTATCAAAAAGCATCAATATCACAGTAAACAAAGCATTACAAAAGCAAAGTCACAAAACATCATTTGCGAGAACGCAATATTTATATGACAAAGTCCGGACAGTCAAAGAAATCAACGCACTTGTCCTCCTCCTGGCCGATGGAAAGGGCCAGGGGGCGCGACAGACACACACACACACACACACACACACACAATAATCCATCTTCCTCACTGGGACTAATACATGTTTCCACTAATAATACTTTCCAATCGAACCTATAATGCCTTATCCCATTTCACTTTTCTATACAGTATTGTCTTTTCAAAATTCATATATCTTCTTGGTCTAAACTACATGTTATGGTGGGTGGGTGGAGCTGCATTTTAAATGTGAAATTGTTAGTAGATTTCTCTCTTAACAGTCCCACGCAACCAGGTACTGTATCTAGTTTCAGAATTGTGGAGGGAGAAAAGCATCTTGAAAAGTAAGCCATCATGCCAAGAGACACAGTTTTAAGTCAGGATTCCTAAAATGTTTACTAGAAAGTAAACATCCATAGGATTTTGCCATCCTTCTTCCCATTTTATCTTTAACGTGTGTTACTTTACTTTCATATAGAACAGCCCAGGCTTCCTACAGTCATGTGTTGTTTGTCACTGAATGATCATTAAGTGCATCCCAAAGATATTTCCCATAAACCCATGTCTCCCCAGCTATGGATGGCAAAGTAAAATCCATGGCTATGTCCCTTTAAAATATCTCATAGGAAAAAAAAATTTTACTCCGTTTTCCCATGATCATTCTGTTGATTTTGTTGTGCAGACTGTGGCAAAAAGCACACCAAAAACTTCTGAACAGGGAGTTGCCTTGAAGAAGAATTCATGCTAATCTGAGACAAAGGAGTTAAAGCTGTTTTGAGCTCTGAAATGTGTTTTCTTTATTACTAGTCTCAGTCTTGTGACATTTATCTAAACTTAAAATGCAGGCTTTTTGTACATAATCTATCTTTGAAAAGGTAATGCTGTACTTTGCAAGTTCATTATTAAAATAAACACACTATTTGGATTTGAAGTGTGATAAAATAATCAAAATGTTAGGACCTGTGGAAAATGTTTCCTTTTGTACACCATATTGCAAATTTAGTTTTAAAATTTTCAATTAGATATTGTGTTTCTAAACGCTTCATTTAAAAAATAATATACGGTGCATGAAATAGTCTGTTTTATTATTATGCTTTCTTGCTAATTCTAGTTTATGCAGATGTAAGACTCCCTGTGATCAGTAGGATTTATTCCAAGATATATCACACATTTAACATGCCTGGGAGAGTGGGAGAAGGTCCCATCAGGGTTAATCTGTGATTCAACATAAGAAAGCTTGAACTTTAAGTGGCGGGCAAAGTAATTCAAAGTAGTACCAGGAAGAAGCATAATCTACTATAACATTCAAAATATTCTGCAAAATTCCAATCCTTGTTAGTTTGTTCAAGCTAAAGGCCAAAAATGGACTATAAAAGTTTCCTGTGTTTCTTTGTCTGATTAAAGCTAGAATAGTACAGGTAGATGGATCACCAGGGGTTTCACCCCAGACGGACAGAGCAACTATAGATCTAGTAGATACAAAAGAGGGCCCCCCTCCCTACTAACAGAATGCCCCATTCTGGGTCTTTCAGTTAACTAATGCCAGCAGAAGAACCTACATAGGTATCAGGGAGGTATAAATGTATCCATGTCTTCCATGACAATCCAGGAGATGAGCAGGGAGACAACAATATGACCTCAAACCTCCTCAAGGTCTCAACACTGAGTGGTGATGGTGGTGGTTAGGACTAGGGTCTACTGTGCCAGCTCAAACCAATAGAACTCTTGAGTGAACGAGAGAGCAAATATTTTGATATCAATGTTCAAGGTGATTTATTTTGTAAGGAAATCTATTGGTGTGTGTAAAAGTGTTTCAAAGTTACATGCAACTTTTGTCAAGTCAAATGGAAAGAGAGCCAGGTTCCAGATAGGAGAGTTGGGAAGAAAATGCAACGTTTTGTCTGTGATCTGATATTTAACTGCTCATCCCAATATTCTGCAGAGATACTGTTATTTGATAGGAATGCCCTTGCTCTCTCAGCTGTAGTGGCCCAAGGTTTCCTCCTATTTCAGGTGGGAGAAGAAGCACTTCTGCCAAAACAAACTATTGTCAATTCTGCCGCCTTCTCCACTTCGCTGCCCTGCTATGAGTGGGTAAGGAGGCTCTCAGAAACAGAGTGTAGCTTTCCACTGAATCAGAGGAGCCCAAATGCCTGGTTTTCTATATTAATTTCTAAGAGCATTATGAACAGAATGTCCTGGGAGTTGGCTTGTGCTGCCTCAGACCAGGGGCATGACCCGTTCTGGAAAGATTTGTGCTGGTTCTTTTTTGGATACAAAATTCCATAAAAGCAGATGGCATAGTATTGCAAGCTCTCCTTATTGTCATGTGAAGTACATGAGTGTGGCTTTGTCTTGAATAGGCAATAAAGAGCTATTGGCCTTATTTGTTGACATGGAATCACTATAGTTGCCTGCATTTTTGGAGTGTCAGGAGTGCTGGCTGTGGGGTTTCTCCTGATGAGCAGTTGCATTTACCAATTTACCACCATATCACATCTAGAACCCATCAATGCCCTACTATGAATGGATAAGGAGACTCTCTGAAACAGCATTAGAATCCCTTCTGTAAGGACAGTGTGGGATTCACTGCCCCCTGAATCGTATCTATACCTATAAAACGGTGCGTTAACCGTTGGAATGTGACAAAGGATGTTTAGCCAGGCCCTACTAGCCCGTAATGGGCCTCCGTTCACTCGCCCGAACCCGGTTCGCAGGTAACTGTCGGGATGAAATTTGCACCAGTGGGGCAGGAGCCCCCCGGATGCAAACAAAAAAAGAGAACTTCATTTCCCAACGTTCCTTGCGCTGTGCCACACCAAAGCCAATCAGGCTGAGCGGCGCGAGCAAAAGGAATGTTCGGAAACGCACCACGGCCAATCAAAAATAAGCTGCAGGAAACAAACCGCTGCACTAACTAAAATCGCGCAGGCCAAACTACAAGCCCCAGCTTCCTGCGCGCCATGAGCGCGCAGAATGCTGAGGCAGCCAGTGCGTGAAAAATAAAAGTAAAAAACACAGCGCATCACAGCAACATGGGCCGCGGTAAGGAAACCCCCGCTGCCGCTGCCCTTCCTTTCCACGGGCCAGGCATTGAGCCCAGCCCACGGAAAAGAAAGACACCCCCCCCCCGGTCACTGCCTTTCCTTTCCACGGCCCAGGCATCGAGCCTGGGCTGCGGAAAAGAAAGAAACCCCCCGGCCGCTGCCTTCCCTTTCCACGGGCCAGGCATCGAGCCCGGCCCACGGAAAAGAAAGACCCCCTTGGCCGCTGCCTTCCCTTTCCCCAGGCCAGGCATCGAGCCCGGCCCATGGAAAAGAAAGACACACACACCCCGGCCGCTGCCTTCCCTTTCTACGGGCCAGGCATCGAGCCCGGCCCGCAGAAAAGAAAGACCACCCCCCCCCCCGGCTGCTGCCTTCCCTTTCCATGGGCCAGGCATCGAGCCCGGCCTGCGGAAAAGAAAGACACCCCCTGCCACTGCCTTCCCTTTCCACGGGCCAGCCACCAAGGCTAGCCCACGGAAAAACCCCCACCCCAACGCCGCATGAAGCGGCGAGACAATTTCTGTGGTCCGGCCACCCAGGCTGGACCACGGAAATACCACCACTCCAACGCCGCATCAAGTGGCAAATGGTATTTCCGCGGTCCAGCCCCTGAGACCGGCCCACAGAAATACTACCACCCCAACACAAAACAACACAAACCAAAAACAGTCAAAAATAATCAAAACCAAAATAAAAACAGAAAAGGTAAACACAAAAACATCCAAAAACACAATCCAAAAACAGTCAAAAATAAAAATTTAAAAAACCACAATTAAAAACTAACCTCATTTGCATAAACATAAAACAAAAACCTTCCAAAACCATTTTAAAGAGCCCAGCACCGCCGGGCAAAATATGCTAGTTACCTATATTAGAAGCTTCATGCCATGTAATGAGGGGGCCAGCCCTGCCCTCTGTTTAAACCAGTGTTTCCCAGTGTGGGGTCTAGGTCCCACAGGAGGTTTTCAATTCCCAGAAGCCTAAGTAAGTACATTGGCTGAACAGTGCTTTGGGGAATTGACTTAGGCTTCTGGGAATTGAAATCCAAAAACCAAAGGTTGAGAAACACTGGTTTAAACAATAGGTAAATCCTTGTAAATATGGGATGACTCTGTACTCACATCTGAGCTTCAATTGCTGGGGGAGATATAATGTACAAGGAGTCTAAATCTAATGCAATAAACCTAATGAGAGTAAATTTACAGAATCAACAGGATATATATTAATGATGATCCACCATTCAGTAGTTGATCCTATGGGGCCACTCTAATTGGGATTAACAATTGGCTTTAGGTCCCATGTTTTCTTTCTTGAGTATACTGTAATACATACTTTTCCTAGCTACTTCTGCAAAAATAAAGTAATATTTCCTTTCCAAGGACACATTAGTACATCTTCAGCAACCATCTTTTCCATTTGGTAAGCCTCTTTAAAAAGACATTCTTCCAACCTACCTGACGCTCTATCTTGGATACCTGTTGCTTAGTAAGTCTCTCCATTGTTTGTAGTGAGGTGCATTTAGGTTTTGATCAATTATACAGATCTTTGGAAAGATTCAGCTTTTACTCCAGCACCATTTGCAGAAAATTGTTATTGCTCTCTACTCATTGCTCATGGTGTCCTTACTCTTACGGGCTACAAGAAAAAACAAAAAAGAAATTGTTTCTTAGCTTTTGTTTCCATTTGAAGAGATATATAAAAATGGTTCACAATCACAGTCATTAAGAATTTACTTTCCATTGGAATCCCACAGTAATAAATTGATTCTCGGTGAAACTAGAAAGTGTTACTTGTTGGAAATGATTTTAAAATATCAGCTGGAGAGATCAAAGCCTGAAATGCAGCCTCTTGTGTAATCATTATAAGTTTATTCCATGTTTTTAAGATATTACAACACCATTTTTAAGGTGACACTTCTTGACTACAGTATCACTTTGGAAATCAATTTGTTTCAAACAAGATGAATATACAGTGAATATTACATTAACGGAGGGATGGAATCAAACTGTTCATTGTTACTGAGTAGAATTGGATCCCACTTTTTGACTGGTATCCTCAAAGGAGCCTTTATGAAATGTAGACCCTACTGGGCATGGCTTGATTAACTGAAGTTGAGAGGTTTACCAAGTTCAGGTGCAATGTGTAGTAAAGCTAGCATGTGTTATGAAATTTGTCTGAATCCATTTTATATGCAACTTTGTCCCAGATGCTCTTAATTATTTTGGAGAACATTAAATGTTGTCAATATATTGTTGATTTTTTCCAAAATCTGCAGAATTCACTCCAAAATCACCTATTAATCCAAAATGTTATTTTCATGCTTGTTGTTATGTGCCATCAGACTGTTTCTGACCCAGGGAGATCCTGACAAGGTTTTTAAGATTTGCAGTTCAAGGGGTATTTTACCACTTCCACCTTCCCCAGAAGTTTTCATGGCTGAGAAGGGATTTGAACCCAGGTGCCCCCAGTCCTAGTCTGATACTCTGTCTAACACACAGATTGTCACTTGTCATGTTTAGAAGTTATCAGATTAAAGGTAAAAGATCCATGCTGGATCAGACTGAAATCCTGACTAGTCCAGTATTCTGTGGCACAATGGCCAAACATTTTACTATACTACATTTGATCTGTAACTTGAGCAATCCTTGTATCCACACTAGAGATGTTTATTTTCCCATGGTAAGGATCCACACTGGTCTTTGGATTGCTTCAATTTGTACTCACAGTCTTAATGATTGACACTTGTGTTCCCACCCACTTCCCCACCTTTTCTAGTGATCATCATTCTGTGTTGCAACTAATTTCCTTTTTGTTGTTGTTGTTGTTAAATAAAGTGAGTGACATAGCAAATGCATCTGTTGCATTTTAGTATATTTATTGTCTTTCTAACTGGCTGAAATCCTCTTGCTTAGTGTAGTGTGTCATACTAGAGCAGTGAAGGTGGGGAACCTTGGCACTCTAGGTTTTGTTGGACTTCAATTACCAGAAGCCCAAGTCAGCAGTCCTGCTGATCTGGGCTTCTGGGAATTGAGGTTCAAGAACACCTGGAGTGCCAAGGTTCCCCATCACTGTACTAGAGTAATCCCATTGATTGAACGAGGATTTGGTGAGTCTCTTCTTTTATAAATTCCATTGATCTAATTTGCCTACTCTAGTATGATTTACTACACGACACAACAGAATTTCAGCCATTTTCTCACTGTCAGCCATTCTGTTTTTAATGTGAAGAGATTATAGAACATTTAAAAGTTCCTAATATTACTACTTCTTTAATACCACAGTTATTTGTACATTATATACCAACACATGAGATTACCTTTTGAAAAAACAATTTTTTCTGAAGTCTCTTTTCTCCATAAGCCATCCTCACTAGATGAAATAAAGAGGGTACTGAAATGTTGAAGTTATTGTCACATATATAAGAAGATCACAGGAGACCTGCATCAGCAGAATTATTAGATCATCAGTGATGTCATCAAACAATGAATTTATATATATTTATAATTTTTATTAAATTTTAAAAAGAAAAAACAAATTTACATAAACATAATAGTTAAAAAAATGACAATAATACATAAAAAGAAAAAAATACAAATCAATCATTTCCATACATCCATTCTCTTAACCATTTTACTTATACTGTATATATGTATATCATTACTTATTCGATTTATTTACATTAATATGGTATTTCAATTTTCTTATAACACAAATACATAAAACATCCTAGTGTACTAACCCTATGTCTTTGAATCTACCAGTTGTTTTCTATTAACTAATTATTCTGCCAACTCATTACCTCCGGAACAGGAATGTCTCCTTTATTTTTTCCAATGTCTATTGCAGAAATGTTTTCCAAATATCTCAAATTTTGTTTTGTTTTAAAATCCCTTTTTTATATTTAAATCTCATGTGAGTTTTTCATTATGTGCCATATCCCAAATATCAAAATACCATTTACTCAAATCTAGATTCAAACCACCTTTCCAATTTTGGCAACCTGTTGCCTTGCTAATGTTAATAAAATAGCTAATAAATCCTGTTTATTTTCATCCAAATTCAAATCCTCTAAATCAGTCAACAATACAATTTTCCCATTCAATTTTAAATTAATATCTAAAATTTTAGCTATTTCTTGTTCAATTTTGTGCCAAAAATCAGAAACAATTTCACATGTGTTTATACGTCCCTGTTTCCCGTTGACATCTCCAACAGTTTTTTTTAATTGCTGTAATCTATTTGATTTAGTCGAACTGCCGTCATATACCATCACCACAAAATTTTATAATTATGTTCTTTAACCTTCGTGGACAGGTTTCGCATAATCCTTTCCCCCCACTTTTTCTTCTAGTTTTCTTCAGAAATGCTTATATCTAGATCTGTTTTGGTTGAGTCCGGCACTAAGAAGTACTCTGACCAGAAGGATCGGGTCAAACACAAGTGATTTATTATCAGCTCAGGAAATCGGACTGAAGACTATGTACAAGGTGGCTTGCTTATATACAGTGAGAATGGCAGTTACACAAATGGATCCATTTTGGCGGGCCTCCGGAAGGCGGCAAAATACGAAGTGATGAATCAGCACCGTTTAAGACAGCTCTTTGAATTTGGCGCCTACCGGAAAGACGCACTTCCTGGCTTTGCCGCTTGGCGCGGCTTGAGTTTAAACATAAAGCTAAACACAGTTCTAATAAATAATGCTTGGACACAACATCCCTCCCCCTCAGCAGGGAACAAAATTTCCCCAACGTTTTGGTGGACCACAGGTCCGTTTAGGGTGCCCAGAATTCCCAGATCTTAGGGAAGGGGTCTTTGGGCCGACTCGCTGGGCTGCCTGGGAGAACCAGGTCTTGTTGATGACTCTGTGGGAGTTGTGGCTGGCTCTGAGGGTAGGGGTCGACTAGGCACACCCTCGCCAGCTGAGTCAGCAATGGGTGACTCCGGTGGAGTTCCCGGCGAGGGAGGTACATGGGAAGAAATCAAAGGTTCACTCAATGAAAGATCTGGCTCTTGAGACTCATTTGTTGGTCCTACCCCGGGGGACTGGCTCTTTAGACTCACATGTCATTTCCTCTCTCTCCAAGCCTGTACCTGTCCCCTCCAGAAATTCCCGTTCTGGATTCAGATTTTGCCCTGGTACTCGGGGCCGCATTTGGTCTACGTGTCTCCTCCAAGTGGTGCCATTGTCCATAATGACTTTGTAGGACACAGGTCCCGTCTGCTCTAGGACCTCACCCGCCAACCATGGAGATCCGGGTGCGTAGTTGCAGCAGTGTTATGTATGTACAATGTTGCTTTAAGAAATGTATGATTGTAACCTGACCATAATTACATTGTAACCCAGCTGTTAAAGGAACGCGGGTAAGCTGTCCATAGAGGGCAGCTGCGAGCATTCAACTCACATGGTTCACATTCACCAAATCACCAACAGCCGCGGGAACCTTTCCCGTACTATCACTACCTGCAGATGCTGGGCGTGACTGGGACGACGTCACGCCGGTAGCAGCCAATTAGCTACCGTGCAACAAGATTCAAATGTATTGTGCTACTGTATATAATGTGATGTACCTCCGCCATTACCACATGTTCATCCTGATCATCAATGAATAAACCTGTGTTAGTCCTTCCTACAACTCCTTCTTTGTCTTCCGTGCAAGACACTAAATTGGCGACGAGGATGGGATCGATGGCGAATCCCAAGGTCAAGCCGTACCAGTTCGATGTCAGCGAGCCCGATCTATGGGAGCTCTACGAGTGCCAGTTTCGGCATGCGATGGAAGCCGCAGGCGTCGACGATGACGCGAAGATGCGCTCCCACTTCCTGGCCCAGGTGGGGCCGACCACGCTGCGTATCCTGATGACCCTGGTGGCCCCCCGGAAGGTGGACGAGGTTCCCATCGACCGTATCCTGGAGAGGCTGGGCGAGCATTTCCAGCCGCCCGTCTCAATCTTCCCAGCCCGGGTCGCATTCCACAGGCGAGACCAGCGACCGGGCGAATCCGTGTCCGCCTACGTGGCGGCCCTCAGGCTTGCAGTGGTGCACTGCCAGTGGGATGACCTGGACCAGGCACTCCGAGACCGCATGTTGTGTGGTTTGAGGGACGAGGAGCTTCAGAGGAGGCTGATGACCCGCGACCACCGCCTCACGTTCAACGAGGTACTGCGGGAGGCCCAAGCAGCCGAGGAGGCCAGGAGCGGCGTCAGGCTGTTCAAGTCACGAGGGGCAACGTCCGAGAGGGCCAAGTCACCAGTACAGGCGGCCCGGCGGACACCAGCGAAGATGGCCTGGCGGGCCCCCAAGCCGCCCGCCGGCACACCAACGTCGTCCGAGGAGTCGTCCACGACAGCGGACCCCTACTCCAGCGAGGACGACGACGTCCAGAGGATCAAGAAGCGAGGGGAGAAGCGGCAGACCCGCGAATGGCAGGACCGCCGCTGCGACGGTTGTGGGGCGCCCCACGACCGCACGAGGTGCCCGTTCCAAAAGGTCGAGTGTCACAACTGCGGCCGAAAGGGACACATCGCCCGAGTATGCAGGCGCGGGCGAGTCGAGGACAAGGGCAGTTCCAGCCATTCCCAGATGCACCAACGAAAGGCGGCCGGCACCAGGAAGGTCTCAGCCAGCTACAACGAGGAAGGCGTGAACCGCGTGGGCCTGGAGCACCGGCGGTTTTTCATAGAGGTACTGTTGCAAGGGGTCCCAGTGAGGATGGAGATAGACTCGGGGTCATCTTATTCCATCCTGTCCCAAAAAGAGTTTATGCGTATTCCCCCAGAGAAGTGGCCCAAACTGCGGGCCATGAGATCTCACCTACGGGACGTGCAGGGAAATGGGATCCCGGTGCTGGGGGTGGGGAACTTCAAGGTGAAGTTCAAGAACTACTCCGAGAAACTGCCCCTAGTGGTCCTCAAAGGAGGGAGGTGCTGCCTTTTGGGAACGCAGTGGTTTGCTCCCCTGGGGATCGAACTGTCCGGCATTAACGCCATCGAGTCTGACCCAATGCGGGACGTGTGCAACGCACACCCGGATGTTTTCAAGAAGGAGCTCGGGAAATACAAGGGGCCCCCGGTTTCCTTTCAGCTGGACCCAGAAATCCGGCCCATCCGCCTCAAACCAAGGAGAGTGCCCTTCGCCCTCAAGGACAAGATTGAGGCGGAACTGGACAAATTGGTGGGGCAGGGGATTTTGGTTCCAGTTGACTCGGCGGAGTGGGAAACGCCGATTGTTACAGCCCTCAAGTCAAACGGGGAGGTCAGGATTTGTGCGGACTATAAATGTACGATAAATAAGGCCATTTGGCCAAATGCATACCCGGTGCCCGTGGTCAGCCATTTGCTGGCCACACTACATGGGGGGAGGTGTTTCGCCAAGCTAGATCTAGCCCAGGCATATCAGCAGCTCTCTGTAACCCCAGCTGCTGCCGCCGCGCAAACAATCGTGACGCACAAGGGGGCGTTTAAGGTAACGCGCCTTCAGTTTGGCGTGAATTCGGCCCCCGGAATTTTCCAGTCCCTCGTGGAACGCCTTTTAAAGGGGCTCCCAGGCGTCCTCCCATACTTCGACGACGTGTTGATAACAGCGGGGAGCGGATTAGAGTTAGCAAAGAGGCTAGATGGGGTCCTCTCAGTGTTCGAGAGGGCAGGTCTTCGATTGAGGAGGGACAAATGCGTATTCTTTGCAAGGGAGGTCGAGTTTCTAGGTTTTAAGGTAACTCCAGATGGAATCAAACCCTCTGAGTCCAAGGTTGCGGCTGTAAGAAACGCCCCTCGCCCCACCGCGAAACCGGAGCTGCAGTCATTTCTAGGGCTCCTAAATTTTTATCATTCCTTCCTGCCTCGGAAGGCATCGGTTGCGGAGCCACTGCACGCGTTACTTAAGAAGGATGCAGTTTGGTGGTGGGGGGGACAAGCAGGAGAGAGCATTCAGAGAGCTCAAGTCACTCCTATCTTCGGATGCTGTCCTGACCCACTTCGACCCGAAAAAACCAGTAGTATTAGTCTGTGATGCGTCCCCAGTGGGGGTGGGGGCGGTCCTGTGCCACATGTTGGAGAGCGGAAGGGAAGCCCCGGTGGCGTACTACTCAAGGTCCCTCTCGAAGGCAGAGCGCAATTACGCGCAAACAGATAGGGAGGCCCTAGCCATAATCGCGGGAACAAAGAAGTTCCACGATTTCCTATACGGCCGCGAGTTTACAGTAGTGACGGATCATAAGCCGCTTTTGGGGATCTTCACTACCGGCAAACCCACCCCGCAAATTTTATCCCCCAGGATGCTGCGTTGGGCTATTTTCCTCAATGCCTACCAGTATGAGCTGGTCTATCGCCCAGGCAAGGAGATCTCCCATGCGGACGCCCTGTCCCGATCCCCTCTCCCTAGTCTAGGGGACCCCACATGCGAAGTAGAGTAGGAACACCAAGTCCTGTTGATTGAGTCCCTCGACTCACCCTCAATTGTCCCGGCCGACCTTGCCAAGGCCACGGCGGCCGACAAGATGCTGGCCCAAGTTAGTTCCTGGGTGAGGAAAAGGTGGCCCACTTCTCCCCCCGAGGAACAGTTCAAGCCGTTTTTGCAGGCGCCGAGTAGAGCTTTCCCTGGAAAGGGGCTGCTTACTCTGGGGCCAGCGGGTAGTTATCCCAGAGAAGCTGAGGGCCAAGGTGCTGAGGCTACTGAACACCAGCCACCCCGGGATCGTGCGCTCCAAGGCTCTGGCCAGGAGTTTCTTTTGGTGGCCCCAGATAGACGTGGACATAGAATGCTTAGTGGGCACATGTGAGAGCTGCCAGAGCTCTCGGCCCGAGGAGTCCCGGTTACCCCATAGGGAATGGGATACGGCCCGCGGGCCATGGTCCCGGATTCATGTCGACTTCGCTGGCCCTTTCCGCAGGTCCATGTTCCTACTGGTAGTCGACTCCTACTCCAAGTGGTTGGAGGTAATCCCCATGAACAGCACTTCCTCTGCAGCAACCATTAAACAGTTGCGCAAGCTTTTTGCCTGTTTCGGCCTGCCAGACGTCCTTGTTAGCGATAACGCTAGTACCTTCACGTCGGCAGAGTTCAAGACGTTTATGGAGAGAAACGCCGTCAGGCACATAACCGCTGCCCCGTTTCACCCCGCCACAAACGGTCAGGTAGAGCGCCAAGTGCGCACTACGAAAGACGCACTGCGGCGCATGGGTCCCGGTGAGTTGAACCTGCATCTGTGTCAGTTCCTCATCTGCTACAGGACAACCTCCCTAGCTTCAGGTTTTTCCCCAGCCGAACTCCTCATGAGGAGGCATCCGGTAACACTTTTTGACCGGATGGATCCGTCCAGGGTGGAGGATGAAGGGAGAAATATTAACATAGGGGGAGAGAGCTCCAAAAAGTTTTCGGTAGGGGACCCGGTTCACTGCAGGAACTACGCGGCCTCGGGGCCAGCGTGGGTACCAGGGACAATTATTGAGCAAACGGGGCCGGTATCCTACAGGGTCGAGACTAGTTCAGGTCTACTCTGGAGAAGGCACGCCGACCAACTCAGAAGGTGAGTCACCGGTGAGGGGGAATCAGCGTTAGGGTCCTCCCCCACCCACGTTACCCAAGGGGGAGACACGGAGGCACCCGGGGATACAAATGCATATCCTCGGTTCTCAACCGCAGAGGAGGATACTTTGGAGGAGAAGGATGAATTCGATTATGAGTTGCAGTACCAGGGGGATGTCGCGGAGTGGTCCCCCACCCGTCCTAGCGAGAAGAGGGGTTTCAGTTCAGCCCCTGGTACTTCTAGTTCCCCTAGCCCTTTTGTTTTGGAATACACCATAGCCCCAGCTCCCCGGAGACCATCACCCCCAAGACAGGCAACAGGGGGGAGTCCACCCACCACAGTCTCTAGAACTCCAGGGCAGGTAACCGGGGGTGGCGAGGCCACGAGGGCCTCTTCGTCGGTCCCGAAATTCGTACTGGGGGGGACCCCAAACTCCTCAAACGGTAGACAGGGATTCACTTCCCAACTGTTCATTCCATTCCCGTCTCCCAATGCAAGGTTACCGCAGACTCCACGCCGAGCCACTAATGAGTCCCCCTTTTCCGTTGCAGGACAGGACTCCGCGGAACCAGGAGCCTCCGGCTCCCCTGTGTTAAACCAAGCGGCCGCACGCCCCAGGCGCACATGCGGCAAGCCACAATGGTTGAGGGACTTCGTCCCATCCTAGGGGGGAGGGATGTTATGTATGTACAATGTTGCTTTAAGAAATGTATGATTGTAACCTGACCATAATTACATTGTAACCCAGCTGTTAAAGGAACGCGAGTAAGCTGTCCATAGAGGGCAGCTGCGAGCGTTCAACTCACATGGTTCACATTCACCAAATCACCAACAGCCGCAGGAACCTTTCCCGTACTATCACTACCTGCAGATGCTGGGCGTGACTGGGACAACGTCACGCCGGTAGCAGCCAATGAGCTACCGTGCAACAAGATTCAAATGTATTGTGCTACTGTATATAATGTGATGTACCTCCGCCATTACCACATGTTCATCCTGATCATCAATGAATAAACCTGTGTTAGTCCTTCCTGCGACTCCTTCTTTGTCTTCCGTGCAAGACACTAAAAGCAGTGAACGGCTTGCTCAACTGAAAATCCCTTAGTGTTGGTGACATCGATGTTAAGACCTCTGTCTTCTACATGATGCGGGTCTAAATGGTCTAACCCCTTGAATATATTTACATGATCATTCTTTATTCATGTCACAGCATTGCATAGTTTTAGAACAAGGGTTCCCAACCTTTTCAAGCCGGGAGCTGGGCCACGTTCTCTCAGTCAGCTTCAAGGGCCGGACGGCCATTTTGGCCTGCCTGCATGATGGGGGGTGGGTGGGGTCAATCACCATTTTGTCCCAACAGCTTCAAAGGGCCAGCCATTTTGTTTCTTTGATTCCCTTGGAGAGGTGGGGGCACATGAAATGGCCCCTGGGGCTAGATCCAGCCCACCAGCCATAGGTTGGGAACCTCTGTTTTAGAATCATGGACATTTATAAAATATAAATAAAATTCAAACAGATCAAAATATTAAAATTGGCTAGACTACTTTTGACCAAAAGCAGACAATTTCAATAATTTTATCTTGGCTTTTTACCAGATCTTTTTTATACATGAAGTAGAGCATATATTAATAATAATTGTGCCTGTCGAGTTGATTCTGCAACCTTTTCCAGGGGGTTGTCATTGTTATCGTCTTCTTCTTCTCTGCTGCTGCTGTATGTGAATCCAAATATAGGCGATCATCATGGTGATCAGCCATCAATCAACCAATCAATCAATCAATTTAATTTGTACCCCGCCCTACTCAGCACAAGGACGACTCAGGGCGGCCTCACAACATATAACAAAAATTACACATTTTCAAAATTACAAATTACAGAACACAATTCAGAAAACGTAACATACAATTAAGCAAAGTTCATACCAAAAACAAAGTTAAACCCACAACCCCAAACACAGCCAGGGCTCCATGTCCAAAATGTACTCCAAAGAAAACAACATTGTCCTCTTTTGGGGGAGCCCTACGCGATGCACCAGCCTCGCGTCTCCGGGGCCGATGGAGTAGGTCCCGGAGCAGGCAACGCAGTGGCGGCAGCTTCGGCGTCTGCTCCTCTCCCCCCCCCCCAGCAACAAGCACGGGAGGGCGAGGGCAACACAGCTGTCCCGCATCTCCGGGGCCGATGGAGTGGGTCCTGGAGCAGGCAACATGGTGGCAGCCATGAAAACTGTCCTGGGAATATAACTGATGAAGCTGATCCCACCATTGGATTCAAGTGGGATTTAATCCACTTGGGGACCTTCTCCCTTCCCTGTGGATTTAGGCAACCAAGCCATTAGTCCTCAGAATTGTCAGGTTAATTAACCACCGCCTGGCACTCAGCGTTGAGTCACTGGCAGTATGGTCTTCTTTATTAACAGGATAACCTGGTCAGACTGGCTAGGGTTTTCTAGGTAGAGAATATATAGAAGTGGTTTTACCCTTTTCTTCTTCTGCATATAACCTGGGATTATGTAGCTTGTCCATAGTTACGCAAGCTGACTCTTCTTCTAGGAGGCACAATGGGGAATTGAACTCCCAGTCTTTAAACCACCAAGCCAGCAAGGTGGAGCATAAATTGCACGCACATAAATGGTGTGTGGTGGTCCATGGGGTCACAAAGGGTAGGACTCGACTGTGTGACTGAACAACAACAAAATGCTGCATTGATTGAATTTCTCCACATTCAGTGAACATTTGTCCTATATGTATGTAGAGCCATTTTACTTGATTATTCTTTGATCTTCCTTTGCTTCAAAATCTGTTGACTTTCAGATGGATCAGCTGGATTCTTTGCCTCCTGGGAGATACTAGGATTGCTATATTGTTGTGTTCTAAGGGTTTTACCTTCCACATGGATTACAATGTATCTGAACCAATGTAACCTTGCCTATAGCAACAATGTAACCTTCAGCTGTATCATATGAACCCTGCATGAGGACGCGAGCTGATGACCACCAGCTGGCAGCAGCGAGCGTCCAAGCTCTCTTGGTCAGAATCATCAAAGGCAACAGCGCGGGAAGCTTTCCCGCCACCACCTACACCTGGACAAGAAGGGCGTGACTAGCAATGACGTCACGCAGGCAGTAGCCAATGGGCTACTATGGCACCACGTTCAAATGTATTACTACTGTATATAAAGAGCTATCGATCCGCCATTACCTCATGTTCCCTCTGTCCACGATGCAATAAACCTGAGTTAACCCAGCCCGAGGCTGTGTCCTGTGTCTTGGTTTTCATACACCAAATTGGCGACGAGGATGGGATAATGGATTCCCAAAGCGCCAGGACACAGAGCGGGTTCAATATTATCAAGCCGCAAGACTGGACCATCTTTAACATGGATTTCAAGGCGGCCTTGGTGGAACTCAAAGTCAAAGACGACGAGGAAAGGAAGAGGGCCATCCTCACCCGGATGCTGGGTGTAGAGACCAAGCGGACGCTGGTGGGCATGATCGAACCGAAGACGTTGGATGACTTCAAAACCGACGACATACTGAAGTTGCTGCGTGAGCGTTTCCAACCCTCGAAGGCAATGTTTCCTGCGAGGAGTGCGTTTTGGAGGCGAGTCCAAGCGCCGGATGAGTCGGTAGAGGCGTTCGTGGAGGCCCTGAGGGTAGCCGCCGTTCCCTGCAAGTGGGACAACCTGGAGATGATCATGAGGGACGTCGTGCTGTGTGGCCTGAAGGACAAGGAAGTGCAGCGCCGCCTGATGAACAGGGAGCCGCCACCCACGCTGGCCGAGGTCGTAGAGACCGCGGAATCCGCGGAGTCCACGAATGCGGGAGTGGACGAAATACACGAGTGGCGTGAGTGGCGCCCTAGGGCCAGCAAAGCGGAAAGCTCGGTGCGCGGCAAGTCAGGACAGCCGGTGCACGCGACCCGGCGAACCTCGAGATCCTCCACAGATGGCAGCGACGGCGAAGAGGTACAGAAGGTCCGGAAAGGGGGGCGCCGCTGCGATGGTTGTGGGGCGGCCCACGAGCGTGCGAAGTGCCCTTTCAGGAAAGCCGAATGTTACAGCTGTGGCCGGCGCGGGCACATCGCCAGGGCATGCAGAAATCGGAAAGAGGGCCGGAGGCAGTCGAAAGACCGTTCGGCCAGACCGGACCATCCAGCGAGACCCCAAGATGGCGCCCGAACCACGAGGAAGCAGGACGGCGTGGGTCGCGTCTCGGACGGCAGTGAGGACGACGCCCCCGTGTTCAGCGTGTCCGCGGGACAAAACCATTACTTCATTGAGGTAATAGTACAAGGGGCCCCTGTTAGGATGGAGATTGACTCGGGGTCCTATTATTCCATAATTCCCCAGAAAGAGTTCTTGAAGATCGACCCCCAAGCGCGGCCCAAACTTAAGACTCTGAGGTCCACGCTACGGGACGTACAAGGGAACAGCATTCCAGTGCTGGGGGTCGGAAAATTTCGGGTTCGTTATAAAAGACATTCCGCAGAACTCCCTCTAGTCGTTCTCAAAGGGGGGAATTGTAGCCTCCTAGGGACGCAGTGGTTTCAGCCCTTGGGTTTGTTCATAGGGGGGGTGCATGCCGTGGGCGCGGATCCGATACAAGCAGTGTGTGACGCGCACCCCGCCGTTTTTGAAAAAGGACTGGGAAAATTCAAGGGACCCCCTGTAGCCTTCGACCTGGACCCGGAGGTCCGCCCGATAAGACTCAAACCGCGCAGGGTGCCTTTCGCACTAAAGGACAAGATAGAGGCGGAACTGGACAAATTGGTGGGCCAGGGGATTCTTATTCCTGTTGATTCCGCGGAGTGGGAAACTCCAATTGTAACAGCTCTGAAGGCTAACGGGGAGGTGCGCATTTGCGCTGATTATAAGTGTACCATTAACAAGGCGATTCGCCCCAATGCATATCCGGTGCCAGTGGTCAGCCATCTTTTGGCCAGGCTAAATGGGGGAAAGTGTTTCGCTAAGCTCGATTTGGCACAAGCCTATCAACAACTCCCCGTAACTCCCGCCACGGCCGCGGCACAAACGATAGTCACACATAAAGGAGCGTTCCAGGTGTCGCGTTTACAGTTCGGCGTGAACTCGGCACCCGGTCTTTTTCAGTCGCTTGTGGAACGCCTCCTGAAGGGGCTGGAGGGGGTGTTGCCTTATTTTGATGACGTATTGATAACAGGGGGGAGTGAGGCCGAACTAGCCAGGAGATTGGATAAAGTGCTAACTGTGTTCGAGAAAGCGGGGCTGAGACTGAGGAAGGACAAATGTGTTTTTTTCGAAACCGAGGTCGAGTTTTTAGGATTTCGGATCACACCCGAGGGGATTAAGCCGTCCAAGTCCAAAGTAGCAGCCATTAAGAAGGCCCCTCGCCCCACATCCAAAACCGAACTACAGTCATTCCTGGGGCTCCTCAATTTTTACCATACATTCCTCCCGCGGAAAGCCTCCGTGGCCGAACCGCTTCATCGGTTACTGAAAAAAGAGGAGACATGGATGTGGGGTGACGAGCACGAGAAGGCGTTCAACGAACTAAAGCAACTGTTAACATCGGATGCAATCCTTACGCACTTCGACCCCAAACGGCCGGTGGTCTTAGTCTGTGATGCATCACCGGTGGGAGTGGGGGCGGTGCTGTGCCACGTGTTGGATGACGGGCGGGAGGCCCCAGTTGCGTTTTATTCAAGGTCCCTGTCCCAAGCAGAGCGAAATTACGCACAAACCGACAGGGAGGCATTAGCAATAGTAGCGGGGACCAAAAAGTTTCACGATTTTCTGTATGGCCGCCCGTTCACAATAGTGACGGATCACAAGCCCCTGTTAGGGATCTTCACGGCAGGCAAGCCAACGCCACAGATACTATCTCCGAGGATGTTGCGATGGGCCATTTTTCTTAACGCATACCAACACGAGTTGGAGTACCGGCCCGGAAAGGAGATCAGCCATGCTGATGCGCTTTCGAGATCTCCTTTGCCTCTGTCGGACGACCAAAAAGCCAGAATAGGAAGAGACCGCCAGGTGTTGCTAATCGAGGTTTTAGACGAACCCCCAATAGTACCGGCTGATATAGCTAGGGCGACAAGCAAGGACAGGACGCTGGAGAAAGTCAGCTCATGGGTGCAGAAAGGGTGGCCAACATCGTCCCCAAGCAAGGAATTCGACCCATTCTTTCGGAAGAAGCTAGAGTTGTCCATAGAAAGGGGGTGCCTGTTGTGGGGCCAACGGGTGGTGGTCCCGACACCCATGCGGCCGAGGGTTCTCAAACTGCTGCACGTCAGCCACCCGGGCATCGTTCGCTCAAAAGCGCTGGCCCGCAGTTACTTTTGGTGGCCACAGCTGGACGAGGACATTGAGCACATGGTAGGCACTTGTGAGGCGTGCCAGGGGTCCCGACCAGAGGCGGCCCGCCTCCCGCATAGGGAATGGGACACAGCGAGGGGGCCATGGTCCAGAGTGCACGTAGATTTCGCTGGCCCTTTCCGAGGAACCATGTTTCTCCTGGTGGTGGATGCATTCTCAAAGTGGCTGGAGGTCATTCCTGTAAAGAGCACGTCCTCCACCACTACAATTAACCAACTACGGAGAGTTTTTTCAACGTTCGGTTTACCCGACACTTTAGTCAGCGATAACGCGAGTTGCTTCACCTCCTCAGAGTTCGGGGCATTCATGGAGGCGAATGCCATTCGGCATGTCACGTCCGCGCCGTTTCACCCGGCCACGAATGGCCAAGTGGAACGGTTGGTGCGTACAACAAAGGAAGCGCTTCGGCGCATGGGCCCTGGGGACCTGAACCACCAAGTATGTCAGTTCTTATTAGCGTATAGGGTGACCCCCTTAGCGTCAGGTTACTCGCCGGCAGAACTATTGATGCGGCGGAAACTGACTACACTCCTGTCCAGGCTGGACCCCACAAGAATTGAGGACAAGGGAAAAAACGTGGGGCTGGCAGTCTCGAAAGGTTTCGCCGCCGGCGACCCTGTGCATTGCAGGAACTATGCCAGCGCGGGGCCAGCCTGGGTGCCGGGGACGGTTGTAGAACAGACGGGGCCAGTGTCGTACCGGGTCGAAACCCACACCGGTCTCCTCTGGAGGAGGCACGCAGACCAACTGAGGCACCGAGTCAGTGGGCCAGTCAGTGAGGATTTCCAACAAGATTCAGCGTTAGGGTTCTCCCCCACCCGCGTAACCCAAGGGGGAGACAGCAGCGGACAACAGTCCCAAGCAAGGGGGGAAGGAAGAAGCAGCGGCCCCGACTCATATCCTTTTGATAAGCCAGTTCCGTCAGAGGCCGGGGAAGGGGGAGAGGAGTTCGCGACCGCTGCCCCCGAATGGAATTTTGGTTTTGATTTAGCAAACCGGGGGGGTTTTCAGGAGTGTTCCCCCACCCATCCAAGCGAGAAGAGGGGTTTTTCGTTAGTCCCCAGTGCCCCCGGTTCCTCCCTAAGTAAGAGCACACCTCCCAACAACGCCGCGGAGCCGCGGCAGATCACTAACGAGTCTCCCTCTCAAATTACAGGACAGGAAACCAGGGGACAAAGAGAAGGTAGCAAACCCGGGGAGAGGCAGCCCGCATCGAGACCCCAGCGTGTTCGAAACAAGCCATCTTGGCTGAAAGATTTTGTCTCCTAGGGGGGGAGTGTCTAGAAGCATGGGCTCGAGACATTGTCTCGTCCTAGGGGGGAGGGATGTTGTGTTCTAAGGGTTTTACCTTCCACATGGATTACAATGTATCTGAACCAATGTAACCTTGCCTATAGCAACAATGTAACCTTCAGCTGTATCATATGAACCCTGCATGAGGACGCGAGCTGATGACCACCAGCTGGCAGCAGCGAGCGTCCAAGCTCTCTTGGTCAGAATCATCAAAGGCAACAGCGCGGGAAGCTTTCCCGCCACCACCTACACCTGGACAAGAAGGGCGTGACTAGCAATGACGTCACGCAGGCAGTAGCCAATGGGCTACTATGGCACCACGTTCAAATGTATTACTACTGTATATAAAGAGCTATCGATCCGCCATTACCTCATGTTCCCTCTGTCCACGATGCAATAAACCTGAGTTAACCCAGCCCGAGGCTGTGTCCTGTGTCTTGGTTTTCATACACCAAATATATGCTCCCCAAATCTCCAGATGATATTGCAGAACCAAGGAAACTGGGCTTCAGTTCCTTAAAATATTCACTTTACAACTATGTGAAAGTCTGGACATCCTTTAGCAGTGAAGATCAATGTCATACTGGAGACATATTCTGCAGATTGCAGACATATTGAGTTTGAATCTATTGCAGAAGCCAATAGTACACAATGATGCATGGTTATGCAATAGTGCCAGAGAAATATTAGAATCCAGTCGAGTTAGAATCTTAGAACTGCAGAGCTGGATGGATCTTATGAATCATCAAATCCATCCTCAGCCAAAGAGGCACAATGGTGAATTCAGCTCCCAGCCTCTGGCTCTGTAGCCAGAAACCTAAACCACTGAGCTAGATACAGACAGAACAATAAAGATACACCGCTACGTGTGAGTTTCTTGAGTCTACATTTTAAACACAGCATCAAATCACAGTATAAGAAAAAATCCAAAGAAAGTGAAGGACATCTTATGCAGTCAGGCTGAAAGTAAATTATGTTTTAAAAAGTTTCGGCTAGAAAGTGCTGATTTTGATGGGAGTTGAAACATTGCAGTCCTCCATGATCAACAGTTCTGGTTTGATCTTCTGAGCTCCTCATTATTTTGTTTGTTGTATACTGCCTTGGTGGCTTTTATGAAAAGATAGTCGAAATTGTTTCTGTTAATAAATGTACTTATGGTAAATACTGTAAGAGGTTTTGGTAATAATAACTCAAATTAGAGAATGTATATAAGTTTACACAGACTTATCTTGATTCTTTCAAAATATACCTGACTAGGTAAAGATAAAGGTAAAGATTTCCCTTGCTCGAAAGCCAGTTGCATCCCACTCTAGGGTTCAGTGCTCATCTCTGTTTCAAAGCCAAAGAGCCAGTGCTGTCTGCTCCTGCAGACATTTCAGTGGTCATGTGGCAGGCATGACTAGACGGAACACAGTTTACCTTCCCACCAAAGTGGTCCCTATTTATCTACTTGCAATTTTTTGCTTTCGAACTGCTAGATTGGCAAGAGCTGGGACAGGGGAGCTCATTCCGTCCTGCAGTACTCGGGAATCAAACTGCTGACCTTCTGCCTCCCAGTCAGTGTCTTAGCCACTTGTGCCACTGACTATGTACCGGAAAATGACTTACTGTATCCCCTTATCTCTCCAGTGTATGTTGAGAATTTGAGAGTAATTCTTTCAACACATCTTATCTTTTTGAAATGCAAATTGTTAATTATGATATGTCTGCATAGTATGAGATTTATCTTGCATCTGCTCAGTGTAATACACAGTCATATAACACAAATAGTAAGTTTGTTAAAAGAATGTAATTATTTAACACTGTGACATTACTATTGCATGTACTTTTAATTCAAAAGCCATCTTTTTTTAAAAAAAAAATCATGTCAGAAGCAAACAAAGGTGCTTTCTGGGTTGAAAGGATCTTTACTGGAAGAACTCCTTTCATGTCCCCTAGATCTTTTTCCACCAAAGTGGTCCCTATTTATCTACTTGCAAATTTCTTGCTTTTGAACTACTAGGTTGGCAGGAGCTGGGACAAAGACCCGTCCTGCAGTACTAAGGAATTGAACTGCTGACCTTCCGCCTCCCAGTCAGCATCTTAGCCACTTGAGCCACTGCAATTCCTTGCTAGAGAAGTGAGAAAAAGGCACATAGGTATAAAACAGGCAGAGTGAACAATTTGTCTAGCTGGGCCAAACTTGACATTAAAAGAAAATACATATTCTCGATGATTAATCCATTCCCCTCCCCATTTCCTCAGAGAGATATGTCTTAGTTATCAGATGTGCAATCAAGCTTGTGTTTTTCTTCCGGTGATCAATTGCAAAACACAGCATGCTGGAATGAAAGATGCAGAGGGGAAGAAATGCAGTGCTATGATAAATAGATGTCTCTCATCACTCAAGGGAGCACCGCTTCTAAATAAATGCTAAAAACAAACCATGAACCCTGGGAAGCTCTTTTGAAACGTCCCCAGCAACAAAACTGGATGATGTACCTGGACGTCAATACAGAAGGCCCAGATTTTATTGTAATGTGAGACATCCTGAAACACACACACACACACACACAAACCCAAAGGAGAACAAAAACTGAAGTGAGAGAGGAGGCAAAGGAAACAGTGACAAGTGACCAGAGAACACTAACCTATTTGTTGCAAGAAATAGAGAACAAACCTGAATGGAACAGAATGGAATGAAATGGTTCCACACAGTGGCATGGCACCATTTCTGCTCTTCATTTCTGAATTTTAACCATGGCTTCTGCTGCGTAGGTAACGGTAAAGGTCTCCCCTACTTGAAAGCCAGCTTTGTCCGACTCTAGGGTGGGGTGCTCATCTGAAGGGTTAGCTCAGTAGCAAATATGTAATGCCACAATGTTTGTTTTGCATTCATCTGGCTTACTGGTTAAGACGCTGAACGTGATAACTAGAAGGTCAGCAGGTCAGCATTTCGAGACCTGAGTGCTGCATGACAGTGTCAGCTCCCATCTCTGTCTCAGCTCCTGCCAACCTAGCAGTTCGAAAGCAAGAAATTGCAAGTTGATAAATAGGTAACGCTTCGGTGGGAGGGTAAACAGCGTTCCATGCACTACGGTGTCTAGTCATGCCTGCCACATGACCATGGAAACATTTGCAGACACAGACAGTGCTGACTCTTTGACTATAAACAGAGATCATCACCACACCCTAGAGTTGGATACAACTGGTTTTCAAGCAAGGGCAACCTTTACCTTACTAACCATTTGCCTCTCAACAGGGCCAAACTTCACAGTACAGTGGAACTTTGGTTGATGTAATCAATGCATTTCTTACAGCAAAAATTACTTTAACTGAATTTCCCATAGAAATGTATTGAATGCTATTTCCCATAGGAATGCATTGAAATCCAATTAATCCGTTCTGGAAAAAATTCCGTAAACCGAGCCACTATTTTCTATGGATTTTCTTTTGTTATGCGATTTTTATGTTACCCAAGCTGTTTGTTAACCGAGGGTTCCACTGTAAATCTGAATACAAATCAGGGATCTTCTGTTATTACCAGTTGTAAAAAGCCACACTGATTTGTAAGCTGATCTATTATGCAAGACAACCATTGTGTGCCTGTGTGTCTGTGTGCCTGATGTGTGTACAAATTGATGCCACAAAGTCTCACTCTTATGTCTGACAAAGTGGACTTGATCCACGAAAGCAAGCACTAAAATACAGCAGTTAGTTTTTAAGGTGCCACGATGTTGTTTTTGTTTTTGTTTACTCTGTGATATGCTTGAAACACAGACTAACACGGCTACCACTTCAGAAGTTTTCAATCAAAAATAAAAGTCTGCCAAAGAAAGGACCATTCCAAGTGTTCCCAGAAACACAACTAGGAACCCGTGGTTTCTATTGGAAACACCAGGGAGAGAAACATTCCTAAAGAAACAGATGTTCTATAACTCTGGAAATGCCACGAAGCCCTGTTATTTGGAAAGTGGGAAACTTTCAGTAGGTTTTCCTGAGGAAGTTGAGGGGTTCCTTGTTTAGAGGGAAAATAAACAGAATCCAGCCGTGCGACCCTCATCAGAAATTCAAACCAATGCTGGAAAGAGATGATACCTATTCCTGGTCACTTTAAACATTCAAAACTTTGCAATCTTTCGTAGTTCAAGACTACTTCCTCAGGCTAAACGTGGAATGGAGTACAGTGGACCCTCGAATAAGGACGTTATTTGGTTCCCCAAGTAGTGTCGCTATTGGAATAAGGTTGTTATTCGAATAACGGCAAAAAGTCATTATTCGAATAACGGCGGTAAAAATACCGTCGCTAATCGAATAACGATGTCGTTATTGGAATAACGATGGGAAAAGTACCGTCGTTATTCAAATAACGTCGTTATTCGAACAATCACATTGGGAGCGTGGGAGCGTCGCTAATAAAAAATGACGCTATTTGAACGCGTCGTTAATCGAGGGTCCACTGTATGTAGTCCAGCCAGGCTCATTCTTAGGTATATAATGAGACAAACAGCAGTTTATATCTTTCTACAGTTTAGAGCAGGAATTCTCAACTTTTTTAAGCCAGGGGGCCGGGTCATTTTGCCCTTCTTCAACCACATGACACTTCCCGGTGTGGTGGAGACAGTGGGCCCCCCACATGGAATGGTGCCATGGGCCGCATCCGGCCCACGGGCCGCAGGTTGAGAATCCCTGGTTTAGAGACAGGAAACCAGATTTGCATACTCCCCTTTCCCTTTTTTAATGTGACTTGGAATAGGTGTCATCTTAGAGGAGAGGACGGGCTCTGGGACTGGCATCAGGGGATCTGGAGTCGGCCAATGGGGGATTCTGGTTAGGTCCATGAAGGACCATTTTCGGTTGGACACTCCACCCCCCACCCCTCAGTGCCACATCACTGAAGCTGCAGCGCCTGCTCTTTCCTGCCCCAGCAGGAGGAGGCTGTCCACTCACTCGCCCACCCGCGGGAGGAGTCCGCCTCGGAGACGGACTTTGCCTCCAGCCCATCAGGAGGCGAGGGGAGACCCCGAGCCGCCAATGGCAAAGGAGAGCCGCCGGGAGGGTCCAGCAGCCCGGAGACGGAGAGGCACATCTGGGCAGCTGCCGAAGGAGGCGGGATGAAGGCCACGGGTGGAGCATCCTCCTTTGCCCAACAGCGGCTGCTAGCAAGGGGAAGCGATGAGATCGGCCGCACGTCCACACACTTAACTAGGGGAGAATCCTAAACGGAGGGAAGTTCCTTTTTAAAGTTCCAAGGAGGGGAGCACATTTTTTTTAAAAAAAAAATCAAAAATATAAGTTGCAGAGACAGAGATCAATTAGGTAAGCCTTTGCCATAATATTCTACCAGCGGGTTTCTATTTTTTAAAAAAGTTTTATTTATTTACTTATTTTTTTGTTTTGATTGGTTTTCACTGATTTATGTGAAAGAGGGAGAGTAGAAGTGCATCTTTGGCTCCTGGTTTAAAGTTTTCTTCTTGTTTCAACATAGCTCTGGACGGTCTTTGGCAGCATTATGCCAAAATGTCATTTATGCTGAATCAGAGAGTAAACAAACAAACAAACCCGCTGTAGCACCTTAAAGGCTAACTGCTGTATTTTAATGTTAGCTTTCACGGATCAAGTCCACACAACGTTTTTTGTCTTTTTGTTTTGTTTTATTTACTGTCTGATATGTTTGCACGGACTAACAAGACTACCACTAAAAAACTGTATTTACGCTAAAGTTTTCCTTGCTGCGTTCAGTGGGATGTCTTCCCTTGAAGTGAGTTTGGAGATGCGGCTAAAGGATGTTTGAGCATCTTTTGCTGGATTTTCTTCTTTTTTCTAGTTGTGGCCACAAATTGATCCAGTGAAGGAGTTCTCTTGTGCAAATCCCACCAAAAGAAAATGGGACCCTTGCACAGCCGGAATTGGGCCAGCAAGCGTCTAAGGATGAGAGTTCCTGAGGGCTTACCTTTTCCTAGGTTGGGGCGTTTGGTAAATGGGAAGAGATGAGATCCAGCAAGTGGATTTTGAGGATAGCAGGCAACTACCTTTTATTTATTTATTTATTCATTTGTTTATTTATTTATGATGTGGCTCAAGTGGTTAAGATGCTGAACTTGATGACTGGAAGGTTGGCAGGTGAGCAGTTCGTGACCCAAGTACCGCACAATGGAATGAGCTCCCGTGTCTGTCCCAGCTCCTGCCAACCGAGCAGTTCAAAAGCAAGACATTGAAAGCAGATAAATAGGTACCACTTCAGTGGGAAGGTAAACAGCATTCCGCGCATTCGAGGCATTCCTGCCACATGTCCATGGAAATGTCTGCAGACGCAGACAGCATTGGCTCTTTTGCTGTAAACAGAGATAAGCACTGAAACCTAGAGTCGGATACAACTGGCTTTTGAGCAAGGGTGACCTTTACCTTTTATTTTGTTTGTCTTCTTGTCTTCATACATTCAGATTTTGATGGGAATACTGAATGTCCTAAAATAGCCGGGGTGGTTTGAAATTCTGACTCTATGACAGATCTTTTCAGCTGTGATCATTACAAACATGAGGTCTATGTAATTCTATGTCATATGCTCTTAAATACAGTCCTGTAGATTGCTTACTTCTCTACCTGAATGCTTGACCTATTCTGACACGCAAGAATGTTCCGAAACATAGTTAAAAACCAGGGATTCATGACTATCTCCACCCTGATATTTTGAGGTGAGGTATACACCTCCCTCTCTGATTTGGGCCATGAACTATCCCTTTAAAACTGTAAACAATTTTCTTATATTGAAAGTTGTACAAAGTTTTCTTTGACAATCCTTGTCTTGGAATGGATATTTGAATGTTGTTATTACATCTTTGCCTTCAAATACCTGGACTGTTCAAGCTGAATCTATAAACCAAAGTTAACCCTTCTGAGTTAAGTATTGGGATGGCATCAAAGAGAAGCTGCTTTCACACTCCCTGGCAAATAGGAAGGGGAGGAATGGTGACTGTTGTTGTTCAGTTCCGACCCTTTGTGACCCTATGGACCATTGCCCTCCAGGCACCTCTGTTCTCCACCATCCTCCTCAGCCCGCCCAGCTCTGTGCCCATTGTGTCTATAATACCATCTAGCCATCTCATCTTTGTCCGCCTCTTCTTTTGCCCTCCACCTTTCCCAGCATCAAGGCCTTTTCAAGTGAATCCTCCCTTCTCATTTGATGTCCAAAGTACTTAAGCTTCATCTTTACTATTTGCCCTTCCAATGAGCAGTCAGGGTGATTACAGCCATGAAATAAAAAGACACTTACTTCTTGGGCGGCAAGCTATGGTAAACCTAGGCAGCATAATAAAAAGTAGAGACATCACCCTGCCACAAAAATCCAGATAGTTAAAGCAACAGTCTTCCCAGTAGTAATGTATGGCTGTGAGCACCGGACCATAAGGAAAGTTATGCACAGAAGAATAGACGCTTTTGAACTGTGGTGCTGGAGAAGACTCTTGAGAGTCCCCTGGACTGCAAAGAGATCAAATCAATCAATCCTAAAGGAAATACATCCTGGAAGGACAAATACTAAAGCTGAAGCTCAAATTCTTTGGCCACCAAATGAGAATAGAGGACTCACTTGAGAAAGCCCTGATGCTGGGAAAGATCAAAGGCAAAAGGAGAAGGGGGCGGCAGAGGATGAGATGGCTAGATGGAATCATTTATGCAGTAGATATAGATCTGGCCGGGCTACGGAGGCTAGCAGATGACAGAGGAGCCTGGTGTGTGATGGTCCATGGGGTCACAAAGGGTTGGACTTGACTGTGCAACTGAACAACAACAAAAGGTTCCATGGAATTTTTGCTTCTGTGTTAGCATTTTTATGATCATTCACCCAATTTCTGGATGAGCTGAGATTTCAACTAGAGACTTCTAATCTCTACTCTAGTTTTGCATTAAACTGAATGAAGATTTTAAAGGTTACTCTTGCTCGAAAGTCACTCATATCCGACTCTAGGGCTCAGTACTCATCTCTGTTTATAGCCGAAGAGCCAGTGCTATCTGTTTCTGCAAACATTTCCGTGGACATGAAGATTAGACAACAGGAATATTTTAAAGATAGCCCCTTTGCAGCTTTTGTCAGTTAACTCCACTACCACTTCTTCACAAGCTTCTAATCATACATCACAGCAATCTGTTATCAGTGGCAAAGCAATAGAAGAAGATAACAATAGCAATACTATTTTTAAGGAAATAAATACATTTTCACTGTCAAAACAGTGTGACCAAAATGTTTATTATTTTTCATACAATTTTAGGGGATGTTGCAAAACACAATACCTTCATTGTTTCTATTAACCTGTGATGAACACAGCAAATTTGTTTTTCAAGAGCTCTGCTCACAGACAAGACGCAAAACAAAAGTCAAAATAAAACAAAAATAAATCAATCAAGATGACATTGAATTCTGAGACTCCATCAATATTACAAACCTGCTGAGGTGGACAGAAAATGAGAAGGAAAACAGTCATCAGTTCCTTAAAAAAACACACACAACCTTTGGGTTGTTGCCCTTCCAGGGTTTACACAGGAATTTAAAAAAATGATACAATCACACAGTTGTATTACAAAGCACAGGAAATGGCTGGGGGCAAAGGATTAAGAAACACCTTTTATAGCTTCTGATTTTATAGCAGTTTGTTTGTTTGCTTGTTGCAGTTATATTCCCATTAAATAATGTAAAGGTAAAGGTCACCCTTGCTCGAAAGTCAGTCGTATCTGACTCTAGGGTTCAGTGCTCATCTCTGTTTATAGCCAAAGAGCCAGTGCTGTCTGTGTCTGTAGACATTTCCATGGTCATATATGGCAGGCATGACTAGACACCAGAGTACACAGAACACTGTTACCTTCACACTGAAGTGGTACCTGTTTACTTACTTGCAATTTCTTGCTTTTGAACTGCTAGACTGGCAGGAGCTGGGACAGAGACAGAAATGTGCTTTCTCCCAATTTATCCTTATATAACAACCCTGGTAGTTCAGGGTTAGAGTGAATGATTAACACAAAGTCACCAATTGAGCATACCAAGAGGGCATTTGAACTCGAGTTACCACATTGGCTCTGCAGTTTTTAGATAAGGGTGCCCTCAGATTCTACCTCCCAAAAGTGGAATACCTTGCACAACTGTTGTTAAAATGTGTCACCAAGATATTACTGACTTATGACTGCAGTGGCTCAAGTGGCTAAGATGCTGACTGGGAGGCAGAAGGTCAGCAGTTCGATTCCCGAGTACTGCAGGATGGAATGAGCTCCCATCTTTGTCCCAGCTCCTGCCAACCTAGCAGTTCGAAAGCAAGAAATTGCTAGTAGATAAATAGGGACCACTTCGGTGGGAAGGTAACAGCGTTCCGTGCACTCCGGTGTCTGTCTAGTCATGCCTGGCACATTGTGGGAGTACATTATAACTTTTAGCCTATAATAATGAGCTGTGCAGCATTTAGTTAGCAATTGTAGTTAGCTCTTCCTGCGCTCAGCCACAGTTTCCTGAACTAGCAATTGTTTCCTGCCTCTGTGCAGAGTCTAAGTTTCCTGAGTTAACAGTTGCCTGGCAACTTCATGTATTCTGTGCTTTTGGTATCAGCTTTTTACTGCTGAAATAATATCGTATCTACTGCTGAATTTACAGGTAACAGCTTTTGCAAGGGTACCGCCACAGAGAATAGGCTTTGGGCCTATTCTGGAAGGATATAAGCTACTGAGCGTGTACTAGTAAAAGATATAGGTCATGTTCCATATATGGTTATGCTGTAGAGAATGTCATATTATTGGCTGAATACCACTCACCTATGCTTTCGTATACATCCTGTGTATGCTTTCGTAGACATCCTGTGTAACCTGTAACTTCAATAAAACTTGCTTCCCCGGTGCTGGAGCAGAGAATTTTTGACATCAGTCAAACCTATTTTGCAGAAAAGATATCCCAGCACTTACCGGTAAATTTTGGTCATAGTTAACGTTGTAATCTTTATAAGGGCCAGAAGGCATGTATAGAGGGAAGGAACGGGAAGTACAGTACACAATGATGTTGTGTATGCAGAATGCATGCCAAGATCGAAATACCTTTCTTTAAAGAACAGGAAACTATTTTGCTATTACTAAATCCCGAGCAAACATTTTAAAACCTGCTCCTGGCTAAACAAATGTACAATATTAGGAGCAAATTCTGTCTGTGGCTACAGTATTCAGGATATTTACTAATTGGAAGAAAAGGGGGAAAGTATGATAATTCTAGAAAGACAAGTTTTGAACCATGCAGACTGTAGGTTCAGAAAAATGTTTTTCAGAGAAGCATATTTTCTTGTTCATATTTTGTCTATTTAAAGCAGGGGTTGGCAACCTTTTAAAGTCGGGGGCCGGGTCATACTCCCTCAGACAGTTGAGGAGGCTGGGCTGGTGGGGGACCTGTTGTAAACACTGCCGTAAAATACATCCGCAACTGTTGTAAATGCTGCCACAAAACACATCCGTGACTGTTGTAAACACGCTTGTGACAGCCACAGATGCGCTTACGGCTGTTTCCGCCACTTCTGGTGGCGGTGGGGGGAGTGAGGGTGGGGTGGGGACATATGATTTGGTGCCATGGGCTGGATCCAGCCCATGGGCCGTAGGTTGCTGACCCCTGATTTAAAGCCTTAACTTCTGTTCCATTTAGTAATAAAGAATTTTCACCAGACCCTGCAGTGTAACCAGTACTGTTTGTATAACAAAGACATAAAAGAAAAGTGGGGGGGGGGGGCTTGTGGCATCTTTTAAGATTCACAGTAGTATGAGCTTTCATAGATTACAAGGAAAATAGTAATTTTTAAAGCTTTGGGAATGGGGAACCACTTGAACCCAAGACTCTAGGTTATTTGCATAACCTATAATTGTATTGTTAATGATCAAACACAGCTCACTTGTAAAGATCCTGTGGGACTTTAAAATTCAAGAGACAGACATCTGGCTAATAACACACCTGAGATAACTTGTGGAAAAGAAGAAGCCCTGGTTTATTGACATTGCTATACCAACAGACAGTGTTGCAGGGAACAATACTGCATAGGGACATGGAATGTGAGATCTATGAATCAAGGAAAACTGGAAGTGGTTAAAAATGAGATGGAAAGAATAAGCATTGACATCCTGGGCATCAGTGAGTTAAAATGGACATGGATGGGTGAATTCAGCTCTGGAAACCATCATATCTACTACTGTGGGCAAGAAAACCTCATAAAAAATAGATTAGCCATAATTGTCAACAAAAGAGTGAGGAAAACAGTAATGGGATACAACATCAAAAATGATAGAATGATGTCAGTCAGAATCCAAGGCAAACCTTTAAATATCACTGAGATCCAAGTCTATGCACCAACCACTAGTGCAGATGAAGCCACAGTTGACCAGTTCTATGAGGACCTACAACACCTCATAGAACAGACACCAAGAAATGATGTCCACATTATCTTAGGAGATTGGAATGCCAAAGTAGGAAATCAAAAAGTAAATGGAATAACAGGCAAATTTGGTCTTGGAACACAGAATGGAGCAGGGCAAAGACTGATAGAGTTCTGCTAAGAGAACGCACTAGTCATAGCAAACACCTTCTTCCAGCAACACAAGAGGTGACTTTACACATGGACATCACCAGATGGCCAGCATTGAAACCAGATTGATTACATACTCTGCAGTCAAAGATGGAGAACCTCCATTCAGTCAGCAAAAACAAGACCTGGAGCAGACTGTGGCTCAGATCACAACCTACTGATCGCAAAATTCAGGCTTAGACTAAAGAAAATGGTGAAAACAATTAGACCAGACAGATATGACCTACACAACATCCCTAAAGAATACACGGTGGAGGTCATGAACAGATTTAATGTCCTGTACCTGATAGACAGAGTACCAGAAGAATTATGGACAGAGACGCGGGACATCATGCAGGAGGCAGCAAGAGAAACCATACCAAAAAAAAAGAAGTGTAAGAAAGCAAAGTGGTTGTCTGATGAGGCCCTTAAAATAGCAGAGGAAAGAAGGAATGCAAAAGTCCAAGGAGAAAGAAAAAAATACAATCGCCTGAATACAGAATTTCAAAGAAAAGCAAGGAGAGATAAGGAAAACTACCTGAACGAACAGTGCAAAGAAATGGAGGAAAACAACAAAAGAGGCAGGACTAGAGATCTTTTCAAAAAAAATTGGGGAAATAAAAGGAACATTTAAAGCAAAAATGACCATGCTAAGGGACAAAGATGGAAAGGAGTTAGCAGAAGCAGAAGAGATCAAAAAAAGATGGTAAGAGTATACAGAGGAACTCTACAAAAAGGACCTCATCACTCCTAATAATAACAATAATGAGAAATTTGAACTTGAACCAGACATTCTGGAGAGTGAAGTCAGAAAGGCCCTAAAAAGCATTGCAAACAATAAAGCTAGTGGAAATGATGGTATCCCAGTTGAATTTTTCAAAGCCCTAAAAGATGATGGAATCAAACTACTGCATTCAATATGCCAGCAAATTTGGAAAACAAAACAGTGGCCACAGGATTGGAAAAGATCAGTGTACGTTCCAATCCCAAAAAAAGGCAATGCCAAAGAATGCTCAAATTACCGAACAATTGCGCTCATCCCACATGCCAGCAAGGTGATGCTCAAGATAATACAAGATAGATTTCAGCAACATGTGGAGAGAGAACTACCAGAGGTGCAGGCCGGTTTCAGAAGAGGCAGGGGGACTAGAGACCACATTGCCAACATAAGTTGGATCATGGAGAAAACAAAAGAATACCAGAAACAAGTCTACTTTTGTTTTATTGACTACACCAAGGCTTTTGACTATGTGGACCACAACAAAATGTGGCAAGTAATTAAAGAGATGGGAATACCAGAACACCTCATATGCCTCATGAGAAATCTGTACATGAACCAAGAAGCAACAGTTAGGACAGAACACGGAATGACAGAGTGGTTTGGAATAGGAAAAGGAGTAAGACAAGGCTGCATTTTATCACCCTGCTTATTCAGTCTATACACAGAGCACATAATGTGCAATGCAGGGATGGAGGAATCACAATGTGGGATCAAAATTGCTGGGAGAAACATCAACAATTTGAGATATGCAGACGATACTACCCTAATGGCAGAAAGTGAGGAAGACCGAAAGAACCTCTTGATTGGGTTGAAGGAGGAGAGTGCAAAAGCTGGCCTGAGACTTAATATCAAGAAAACCAAGATAATGGCAACAAGTCCGATCAGTCCCTGGAAAATAGATGGGGAAGAAGTAGAAGCAGTGACAGATTTTACTTTTCTGGGATCTAAGATCACTGCAGATGGAGATTGCAGCCATGAAATAAAAAGACGACTGATTATGGGGAGACAAGCAATGAGTAACCTGGGGAATATAGTGAAAAGCAGAGACATCACCTTGAAAACAACAATTCGCATAGTCAAAGCAATGGTATTCCTCGTGGTAATGTATGGGTGTGAGAGCTGGACCATTAGAAAAGCTGAGCAGAGAAGAATAGATGCCTTTGAGATGTGGTGTTGGAGGAGAGTCCTGAGAGTCCCTTGGACAGCAAAGAGAACAAATAGGTCAATACTGGAAGAAATCAACCCTGACTGTTCATTGGAGGGACAAATAGTGAAGATGAAGCTAAAGTACTTTGGACATCAAATGAGAAGGGAGGACTCACTTGAGAAGGCCTTGATGCTGGGAAAGGTTGAGGGCAAGAGAAGAAGGGGGCGTCCAAAGATGAGATGGATAGATGGTATTGTGGACACAATGGGCACAGAGCTTGGCAGGCTGAGGAGAATGGTGGAGGACAGAGGTGCCCGGAGGAAAATGGTCCATGGGGTCGCAAAGAGTCGGAATCGACTGTGCGACTGAACAACAACAACAACAACATACCAAGGGATGCACGAATTGAAGACAAACAACTGGAGAAAATCACAAAATATTGTGATTTGCAAATTAAAGTTGACTTATGGAAGAAGAAATTTGTTGTTGTACCCATAGTAATTGGAGCCCTTGGAGCAATATCTAAAGGATCCCCTAAATATTTTGATGTTTAGGATTTATTGGGCTTGAATATCCTAACTTTACAAAAAAAAAAACAACTTTACTAGGAATTACCTATACACTTAGATATTACCTTTGTTAGATCTTGAACTGTTAATTTTATACCACGCTTTGACTGTGAATCTAATGGTAGATTGTTTATAACAATAATAATAACAAAAAATGCAATTAAATCAATTCTGACTCATGGTGACTCTTACAAGAGTTTTCTAGGAAGAGAACACACAGAAGTGGCTTACCATTAACGTCTTCTGGGGGCGTCCTGTGACAGTACAGCTTGCCCTAGCTACATAGCCTGGCTCTTCTCTTTGGAGGCAGAGTGGGGAATTGAACTCCCAGCCTCTGCTTTGCAGTCAGACACCTAAACCCTTGAGCCATCCAGCCTCTGAGGCACAGATTAGCATTACAAAAAGTAGATTCTTAGTAAGTATGGTTTAATAAGAAATGTTATTTATCCTTAGGTTTTCATTTAATAAAGATGGGAAATTTTAAAGGTCACGCCCTTCCTGGGAGTTTTTTCCTACTCTTTGGCTTGTGGTGGTCAGTGAAATACCCATTGAAGTACCTTTGTCGAAGGAAAAAAAGCACATCTTCCATTAGCTCCAAAGTCGGATTTCAACGTTTAGAATTTACTGAGGGGATTATCAAAGTTGGCTTTGCTCTCACAGGTAAGTTGATTTTGTTGGGCTGAGCTTCCAAACGCTGGCATTAAGATTCGAGATGTATGTAACAAAGTAATCAATAATCAACATGCTGATGGTAGTGACATGCAGAAGTCTACTATTAGTGTGATTTGTGCCTCTTATCACACTTTTGTGCAGCTTTCTTGCTCAAGCAATTGGAATTTAGTTCTCTAGAGTAATTCTCTCACTTTTTGGTGGTAGAGAGAAGCCAGAGTGATGAATCTCACAAAGTATCACACCATGACATACATATAATGGAGATAGAGGCTGTAATTGGTTTAGCCACTCCTGTTTGAAATAGACAGCAAAGCACAAACATGCTGTTTGCAAACGATGAGCTAGGTTTTCCACAGTTTTTTTAAATTACTTTTCTGGTTTGTCTGCAAAAAAGAGAAGCCAGAATGCTTCTGACATCACAGGAAATAAACCATGGAGGAAAGGTGGTTTGTTTGCTGCAAGTTAGGGGAGGAATCAACTAGACCACACCAGAGCATTGGCATACTGACTACAAGAAAAAATTATTTATACTTTGAATATGCCAAGTGACAAGAACTTTATTGCACCTCTAATATACCTGTATCTTATTGCAAACTTGATATTGAAGAAGTATGTCTCAAACTATACTACATGTGTCAAAGGTGTATTCATTGGTCTAGGATTCTATTGAAACTGCTTGGACAGAAAGCCTGACCAGCAAAACAATGAGGAGGAGCACTACCTGTCTGAGCATCACTGTTGCACATTTGATGTTCCTCCTTGAGAATCCTTTGTCTTTGTGTAGACTGGGGTGGGCAACCTACAGCCTGTGGGCCGGACCTGGCCCACAGTACCAAATCACCTGGCCTGTGCTGCCGGCGGAAGCAGACACATTTAATATAGCCATAAACACACCCACAGCTATTGTAAACAGCCACTGATGTGTTTTACAGCAGTGTTTACAGTGTGGGGAACCACCAGTCTCGCTCCCTCAACTGTCTGATGGTGCATGACCCGGCCCCTGACTTACAAATGTTGGCAACCCCTGGTGTAGACAGTGTAAATGTCACACTGCACTACTGCTCACAGCCTGAGCAGTTTGATTGAACATTATTTTGGTCTTTGTTGGTGTGGAACTTTCATACAGTGGTAAAATTTCAGAGGTAGCTCAATAGGTCCCACATGAAAACAGCGCCATCTGCTACTGTTATGTATGTTGACTGTGTTTTCTGACAGGAGCAGAATGTATCTTTTCTCATGTATCTATTCTTATGCAAATAAGTGGATCGAAAAATGTGCACACTCTGTTAGCCAATGGGCTTGTTGTATCATTGTTACTGTTACTGTTTATAGTGTATATAAGTCCGAGTTTTGCCCCATCCAAACTGTGTTCAAACCCCACTAATAAAGAGCTGGATTTCACTACTTCACTCGTCTGCTTCTTCATTCCTTGTACACTAAACTGGCGACGAGGATGGGATGGCGTCCCCACACGGCAGCAACATCGGCCCATTCGATCCAGCGCATCCAGAGAAATGGGCAACATATGAACACCGATTCCGCCACGCAATGGCCTCACAAAAGATCACCGACAAAGCCCAGAAGCACTCCTGTTTCCTCGCTCAGTGCGGTTCTGAGACGCTTGAGCTGGCAACCCACTTCGTTCTCCCAAGGGACGTGGATGTGGTGCCGCTCACAGAAATCATGTCTGCACTGAGGAGGCACCTGCAGCCAGAGGTCTCGATCTTCCCAGCCAGAATGGCCTTCCACAGAAAGGAGCAGCGACCCAGTGAGTCCATTGCAGACTACGCCACCGCTCTGTGCATTACTGCCGCCCCGTGCAAATGGGACAACATTGAAGAAGCACTCCAGGACCGTCTGCTGGCTGGCATGAGGGACGAAGATGCTCAATGTCGTCTCATGATCAGGAAGACGCTAACTTTCAAGGGTGTTGTAGAAGAGGCGGTAGCGTCTGAGGCCGCACGGTCTGGGATCAAGCTTTTCCGGCATCACCACTCCACCACCAGTGCCACTGACTCAGCTGTGCAATCTCTGCAAAATTCTTCCTCATCCTCTTCAGCATCACCTGGCTCCACCTCTTCATCGGAGTCCAGCAACACAGAGGGAGAAGTCCGAGCAGTCCGACGAAAGCACCGAGAGCACTGTGACAATCAGGAGAAGAAATTCCTTCGCAATTGTGATGACTGCAGAGCTCGGCATGACCGCAAGAAGTGCCCCTTCTGCACCGCAGAATGCCACAACTGCAGGCGAAGAGGGCACATTGCTAAAGTATGCCGACAGCGAAAGCAAAGAACTCCAGCACCTGAGTTCAAGAAGAGTCATCACCACAACACGTCCATCGCCAAAGTGTCACCCGAGCCTTAGCCGTGCCAAGTGGGCATCGTCAGCGAGCATTTCTTCACAGACCTGAGCCTGCAGGATGTCCCCTTCAAGATGGAGGTGGATTCAGGTACTACCTTTTCCATAATCCCACAGCGGGAGTTTTTGAGAATTCTCCCTGCCTCTCGGCCTAAGCTCAAATCTTTTAAAACTTCCCTCCGGGATGTGCAAAGTTGCCAGATTCTGGTCCTGGGGGTGGGTAATTTCTTGGTCAAATTCAAAAACATTTGCTCCTCCTTGCCATTGGTTGTAGTTAAGCAGGGCACTAACTGTCTTATTGGGACCCAATGGTTTAGGCCCCTGGGAATCCGGCTTTCTGGCATCCACACAATAGACTCTGACCCATCCGGGATGTTTGTGCTGCACATCCTGAAGTATTCAAAAAGGGTTTAGGTTTATACAAAGGACCCCCTGTTGACTTTGAGCTTGACCCAACCATCCAGCCCATCCGGATGAAGACACACCGGGTACCCTTTGCTTTAAAGGAGAAGATAGAAGCTGAGCTGGACAAACTGGTGGAACAGGGCATCCTAGTGCCAGTGGACTCCGCAGAGTGGGAGACACCAATAGTGACTGCTTTGAAAAGTAACGGGGAGGTCAGGATATGCGCTGACTACAAGTGTGCCATCAATAAAGCTATTCGCCCAAATGCATATCCTGTGCCCGTGGTAAGCCACCTTCTTGCCTCCTTGCATGGAGGAAATTACTTCGCAAAACTTGACCTTGCCCACGCTTACCAACAATTAACTGTGTCTCCTGCTGCTGCCATAGCCCAGACCATAGTAACACATAGGGGAGCATTTAAGGTAACTAGACTACAATTCTGGGTGAATGTGGCCCCCGGTATATTTCAATCTCTTGTAGAACGTATTTTGAAAGGGTTGCCTGGCATCTTGCTATATTTTGACGATGTCCTGATCACCGCTAAGGACACCGTCGAACTAGCGGCCAGGCTCGATCGAGTCCTGTCACATTTCGAGAGGGCCGGTCTACGTCTCAGAAGAGACAAATGTGTGTTTTTGGCATGGGAAGTGGAGTTCCTGGGGTACCTCATTATACCCCAAGGTATCATGCCCTCTGACTCCAAGGTGATGACCGTGCAGAATGCACCCAGGCCGAAATGTTAATCTCAATTGCAATCAATCAATCAATCAATCAATCAATCAATCAATCAATCAATCATTTTAATTTATATCCCGCCTTTCTCGGCCAAAGGCCAACTCAAGGCGGCTAACAGCATATACAAATAGCAACAAAATAATAATACAGAGATACAATAAATTTACAATAGCGAGCAATACAAGTAAGCATGGTATCAAAATACAAAAACTACATAATTACATTATAAACTACAGTTAAAAAAACAGTATAATACAACAACAAACCCAGCATGGAAAAACCCCATGTCCGCTGGAGAAAGTCACAGGAGCTACCACTCCCCCCGGCAGCAAAGGCAGCCACGGCAGTTCAGATTGTCCCAAGGGCTGCAAAAGCTGCAAAGACGGAGGCAAGAGCCTTAAGGACAGCATCAGCTCCAGCCGAGACAAAAAGGGGGGTTAACTCGTTCATTGCTGGCCGGCCACTGGTCGAGAGCCCTGCCGGGCTCGGTGGTGGCTGGAGCGGGTTTTGAGGGCGGTGACGAGCCCTCCAGGTGCCGCTCGTTCGTTGCTGGCCACCCACCGGTTGAGAGCCTCACCTCTGGCCCGACTGGCCAAAGGAGGGGGAAGTGGGAGCCCCAGAGCCGTGGCGGCGCAGTCTTTTGAAGCTGCCCGCCGCCCTCCCGCAGGTGTAATCCCTCCCCTCTGGCCCGAATGGCCAAAGGAGGGGGGAGGGGGAGTCCCGGAGCCATGGTGGTGCAGTCTTTTGAAGGCGCTCACCTTCCTCCCGCAGGTGGAATCACTCCCCTCTGGCCCGACTGGCCAAAGGAGGGGGAAGCAGGAGTCCCAGAGCTATGGCAGCGCAGTCTTTTGAAGGCACCTGCCGCCCTCCCGCAGGTGGAATCACTCCCCTCTGGCCCGACTGGCCAAAGGAGGGGGAAGTGGGAGTCCCAGAGCCGTGGTGGCACAGTCTTTTGAAGGCGCCCGCCACCCTACCGCAGGTGGAATCACTCCCCTCTGGCCCATCTGGCCAAAGGAGGGGGAAGCGGGAATCATTTCTAGGATTGTTAAACTTCTATCATACTTTTCTCCATCGCAAAGCCTCAGTTCCCGAACCATTACATCGGCTTCTTAAGAAAGATACTGTTTGGCACTGGGGCCATTGCCAGAAGAAAGCATTCCTAGAACTTAAAAGGCTGCTATCTTCGGATGCTGTATTAACTCATTTTGATACCAACAAAGAAGTTGTACTTGTGTGTGATGCATCCCCTGTGGGGTGGGAGCTGTGTTATGCCATGTACTAAGTGACGGGAGGGAAGCCCCCATAGCATTCTATTCCCGTTCGCTCTCAAAGCCTGAGAAAAATTACGTTCAGACAGACAGGGAGACGTTGGCAATCGTAGCAGGCACTAAGAAATTCCATGATTACCTTTACGGAAGGCCTTTTACCATCATAACTGACCACAAGCCCCTCCTTGGAATTCTTGTGAATGCTTCAAATTCTGTCCCCAAGGATGTTGTGTTGGGCAATTTTCCTAAATGCATATGATTTTACTTTGGTGCACAGGCCTGGCAAGGACATCAGCCACGCTGACGCCCTGTCATGTTCTCCACTGCCAGGGGTTGGGGAAGCCGATTGCGAGATCGAAAGCGACCACCAGTTCCTCATGATTGAAGCATCTGACTGGCCCCCGGTCGTTCCCTCAGATATAGCCAAAGCTACGGCCAAGGATGTAACATTGACTAAAGTAATGTCTTGGGTACAAAAAGGCTGGCCTGTCTCTCCTCTAGCCGAGGAATTCAGCACATTCCACCACAAGCATTTGGAATTGTCAGTGGAACTAAGTTGCCTTCTATGGGGCCAGCGGGTGGTCATTCCTGTCACTCTCAGGAAAAAGGTTTTACATTTACTTCACACAAGTCATCCGGGAATTGTAAGTTCCAAAGCCCTTGCCCGTAGCTACTTTTGGTGGCCTCAACTGGACCAACACATAGAACAAATGGTTGGCACTTGTGCCAGATGCCAATTCTCTCGCCCAGAGCAATCCCACCTTCCCTCTCAGGAATGGGATTCTGCCAGGGGCCCGTGGTCCAGGTTGCACATAGATTTTGCAGGTCCATTTAGGGGTGCCCTATTTTTGTTGGTTGTGGATTCATTCTCTAAGTGGCTGGAAGTGATTAGGGTGCCTAATACCACTTCAGCCACCATGATAATGCACCTTAGAAGGCTGTTTGCAGCATTTCGACTTCCAGATGTGCTGGTGTCCGACAACGCGTCCACGTTCACATCTGCAGAATTCCAATCCTTCATGGAAAGGAATGCAATTAGGCACATCACTGCCGCCCCATTCCACCCAGCCACCAATGGCCAGGTGGAGCGGCACGTGCGCATAACTAAAGACGTGCTTCGGCGTATGGGAGAAGGGTATTTGGAGCTCCAGCTATGCCAGTTTCTTTTCACATATAGGCTCACCCCCCTTGCCTCAGGGCTGTCCCCTGTTGAATTTCTCCAGCAAAGGAAACTGTCATCCTTGCTGGACAGATTGGATTCCTCTAGGGTAGAGGACAAAGGCACAAATATAGTGATCCAACACCAGAAGGGTTTCTCATCCAGAGACCCTGTACATTGCCGCAATTATGCAGCTGGTGGTCCTACATGGGTGCCCGGGTTTGTGATCGATCAAACTAGTCCTGTTTCTTACAGAATCAAAACAACCACTGGTCTGATTTGGAGGAGGCACACGGATCAATTGAGACCCAGAGTACTGGACCCACAAGATGAATACAGACACTCAACGTGAGGGTTGGCCCCACGTGTTTAAACTCAGGAGTCAGCAGCCAGCCAACATTGACCCAGAGGTGCGTTTTAGGGACTGACTTCAAGGGGAATTTGTGGAATGCTTCCCTACTCCGGCCAGGTGTACCCCTACACTGTCCCAGCCTAGCACTCTGGTTTCCTTTATTGATGATGACCAATTTTGTTCGGAGTCGCCCTCCACTCTTAGTATACACAGGAGGGACCCTGAGTTTTCTTATTCATCCACAGAATTAGATTTTGGTTTTGAGCGATCCCCTGCTCCTCCATCTGACAAACGGGGCTTTAATTTGGGTTTACAATCCTCCCCCTCTAGTAAATCCCTCACTCCAGTCAGGTCACCCATCCTACGAGCCCCTGAGGTGGCTCAGCCAAGCGTCCGACCCAGAAGGGAAACTACACCGCCATCCTGGTTAAAAGATTTTGTTTTTACCTAGTGGGTTAGAATGTTATGTATGTTAGCTGTGTTTTCTGACAGGAGCGGAATGTATCTTTTCTCATGTATCTATTCTTATGCAAATAAGTGGATTGAAAAATGTGCACACTCTGTTAGCCAATGGGCTTGTTGTATCATTGTTACTGTTACTGTTTATAGTGTACTAGCAAAGGTTGCCCGGCGTTGCCGGGCTGTTTTAAACGGTGTTGGAAAGTTTTTGTTGTTGTTGTTGTTGTTAATGTTTGTAAAGAAGAGGTTAGTCTATAATTGAAATTTTTAAAATTGTTATTTATACAAATTTTTTGGTGGCCTGTTATAAACTGTGATGAGTTTTGTTTGGTGTTTTGGTTTTGTGGATGAAAGAATAAAGGATGATATACTTTTTCGAAAAACTCTTGGGGTCTTTGGTGTGGGGCTATTGTGTCTTTTTGAATTTTTTTTATTATTGTGGGCAGCAAGTGCTGCTGGTAGGGGTTATCTTGTATTTTGACTGTTTTTTCTCTCGTGGCCTCTGGGGAGCTTCTTCCAGTAAGTAGTCTCTTTCTTTATTCATTTCTTTTCCAGTAGTTGTTGTGTGAGGTCGTCTGGTGGTGAGTTGGCTGTTTGGATTTTGTGGTGTTTGGCTGGGTGCTGGGTGTGTTTGGAAATGTTTGTTGTTGTTTACTTTTTTGGTGTTATTTTTGTTTGTTTTTGTGTATTTGTGAATGTTTTTGATTGTTTGTTTTTGTGTTTTTTGGTGTCCTACCGGGGGGGGGTCCCCCTCTCTGCCGTCTCCCCTGGCTCTGGAAGGCTTTGGGGGACAGACCCCTTTTGTCTCCCCAAACCTTCCAGACTCATGGGACCCAGGAGAAGGGATCGAATCCAGGCTACCCTCTGATATTAAAAGGGAAATCTCAATTGTGGTTTTCCCTTTAATATCAGTGGGGTGTGTGTGTGTGATCCCCCTCTCCGCCGGCTTCCTTGGGTTTGGGAGGGTTGGGTTGAGAAAAGGGGTCTGTCTCCCCCACCCTTCCGGACCCAGGAGAGCCATCGGAGAGGGGTTCCCCCCCCAACTCCGTTTTTAAAGAGAAGTAACCGCTTGGTTTCTTCTCTTTAAAATGGGGCGTGTGTGTGTGTGGAAGGGGAATCCCCTCTCTGCCGGGTCCCCTGGGGTCAGAAGGGTTGGGGAGACAGACTCCTTTGGTCCCCCCAACCCTCTCAACCCCAGGGGATCCAGTAGAGAGGGGGAGCACAACACCCCCGCCCCCACCCAGTGATATTATAGGGGAAAGTCCAATTAGGAGCTTCAGGCGCCGATGGGGAGGGGGGCTTTGGTTCCCGTGGCTTGTCGGACTTGCTCTTCGGGTGTTTTTGTTTTATTTTTTGGGTGCCGGCTTCCTCAGCGTTCTGCGCGCTCATGGCGCGCAGGACACTGGGGCTTGTAGTTATGGGTTTGTGCTTTGTGTTTGTGCTGCATTTTTTAAAATGGTTTTCTTTTGATTGGCTGCAGTGCGTTTCCAAACGTTCCTTGCGCCGCGCCGTGCGAGAGCCTCTCAGCCTGATTGGCTCTGGTGCGGCACGGCGCAAGGAATGTTGGGAAAGGAAGTTGTTTCCCTTTTTTCATGTTTGTGGGGCTGTTGCCCCACTGCCTGTTTTCTCAATCCTTTGTTGACCTGCGGACCCAGATCGGCCATTTGCACGAAGGGTGAGTGCAGGCAAGTAGGGCGAGGCATAGCAACCTATAGCCAGTTCCAACGGTTAACACTTGGTTTTATAGGTTAAGATATAAGTCCGAGTTTTGCCCCATCCAAACTGTGTTCAAACCTCACTAATAAAGAGCTGAATTTCACTACTTCACTCGTCTGCTTCTTCATTCCTTGAATACTAAAGCTACCCAACTTTGCACAATTGCAAAGTAGCGCGAGAGCGCTCTTGCAAAAGGAAAATGGCAGTTTCCCGCCATTCTACCAAGAAGCCCAAAGTGGCGTGAAACCCTTACAAAAGGGTATGCTTGTTAAACTAAACCAAGCCCTGTGATTGGTTACACTTTTGCATCATGTTCTCTATTGGTTAGTTTCATACATCCCCGGTTATGATTGGTTAGTTACGTCCGTCCGGCAGGTTGCTACCTTGTATCCAGGAGCCACCGCTGGAGAGACACTATATAAGCCCCATGGGAACACCAGGGTGGGGCCAGATCAGATCTGTACTTCCCACACACCAGTCGGGTAGCCGGGTAGCGCTATGCCCTGGGTCCCTCCACTGCTGCACTTCATGGTAGCACATATATTGCCTAAAGATGGGTAAGAGTCCGGAGGGAGTGAATACACTGGGATTGTATAGCCATCTCTGGATCCGGGAACGCCTTGTAAGCTCATCTCTTTGTTAATAAAGCCTGTTGCTGTTTGTTACATCATTGTCCTGGACTAGTGCTTATAAGGGCCAGATCCAACACCAACACAGTGTAGCAAGTCAAGGGTATATTGGCTTGGTTTGAATGATGTCTCCATTTTAGGATGTGAATAGCTGAGCATGACAAATGAGGATGAGAAGCCCATAAAGCTGCACTCCCTTGAAGTGTGGGAAGGATACATGTAAAAGAAAAGCCTTATTCTGGACAAATTGTCTAGAAAATGTCCAAGATGTTTAGGGGGAAATCAACTATAGTACTATTCAGACATTATCAAAGTGTGTACAGCACTTTTAATGTGCTGTCCAGACATTATTTTGGCACTTTTTAGATGGGATAGACTACCATCTCACTTATCCCCATACTGCTTAAGGATAACATAAATAATAGTCTAATCCTCTGGATGGTGTTAAATAGAGAAAGTCTGGTCTAAATCATATTTTGACATCTGGTCTGAGATCATGCACATTCCAGAATCTGGTTCTCTATGTGAGTAGTCCAGCATTAAAAATGTGCATTTGTGACATTTAAGTATTGTACGTGGTTGCTAAGATGAAAATTTGAAAAGCTGCAAGTTATTGGATTCAAGCTTCTGGTTCCTAGCATTTAACAATGCTCAAGAGAAAACATTTGATGTGGAAGTTGATAAAAAATGAATATACAGTATAGTCAAAATTACTGATCTAGATTTTAACTATATGTTATGATACCTTCGATACCTTGGAATAATTATTCAGCAAGGAGTCTACACATTGGTAGACATATCCATGACAACATTCTGCACATGTAAATGGACCTGAGAAATCAAGTCCATAAGCATGCAGTTTTTTAGCCATTTGGATATCTTGTCACTTGCTGGCTAGGCGGACCATGACCTGTGCCCTCCGCTTTCACATGACCCAAGGGATCCATTAGAGCCATGCTGGCGAACCTTGGCACTCCAGAAGTTCTTGGACTTCAATTCCCAGAAGCCCAACTCCCCTGTGAATCCACACGAATGAGTTTACTGCGATTCATCCGGCCTGCGCTGCCCTCGCCGCTCCCGGAAGTGGAAGTAAAACGTGCATTTTACTTCTGCTTCTGGGAGCGACGAAGGCAGCGTGGGCCGGATGAATCTCAGTAAACCCATTCGTGTGGATTCACAGGGGGCTTGGGCTTCTGGGAATTGAAGTCAAAGAACATCTGGAGTGCCAAGGTTTGCCAGCATGGCATTAGAGGATGCTTTGGTGACATAATGGGCAACACTGCTAGTTAGACCGCTCAAGCCCCTGGGTGAGAGCCTTGTATTATGTATATATGATAAGTACTCTTATTATCCTAATGATATTATCATCATCATCCACAAGGAGATCACTAACATATTTTGCCATTGTTCCACACACACTCAGGTATGATAGCTGAGCAGTTTGTTCCTGATGGACCTCATTTGAAACTTTATAATTATGAAATGAAACAATGGGATCACCTCATGAACTGGCAGCATGCAACCATGTATCTCTTCTACAGCATCTCAGGGCTGGCAGACATTGTGACTCATGGCACTAATGCAGTGCCAGTAGCCTTAGACCGAATGATGCTTTCACTCGCCATTTTTGTGGAAGGTAATTTTACTGCACTGTGCTGTTCTGTGCATTAAATATTTTGTGCATGTAGATTTCTTTTTGAATCAAAATTAAATTGAGCAGGCGCAACTTGTTCCTGTTCAGACTAGGCATATGATGACCTCTTTTCAAACGTCTCCCTAAACAGGAGGCATTTTAGCTGCTTTCTAGATGTCAGTAAGCAGGTGGTCTGACACAATTTCACCAGCAGTGAGTTCCATAGGGTTGGTGCCACCACCAAAAAGGCTCTTCTCTGGGTTGTAGCCTTCCTTGCCAGTTTCGGCGTCAGCACCCAAAGCTGACCCATCTGGGAAGAGCATGTGGCGCTAAGAGGGAGACACTCTACCAAGTAGGAAGGTCCCAAACTGTTTAGGGCTTTAAAAGTCAGAACTAGCGCCTTGAACCTGATACAGAATGGAACGGGCAACCAGTGCAGCCCTGCCAGCATTGCTGAGATATGTTCGAATTTCCTCACCCCAGTGATTAGCCTGGTTGCTGCATTTTGTACCTGTTGAAGTTTCCGTACCAGGGTCAGGAGAAACCCCATGTAGAGAGGATTGCAGTAATCTATACGAGAACAATCTTCTGTTGACAGCTTTACTCCAGGGCAGGAGAGATAACTAGGGTGAGGAGACATGCCAAAGAATCCCATGGTAGAGAGCACCAGTGGTGGAGGGCACCAGACCCAATCTAAACAAACACACAACTTTTGTCTTGTCTTGCAATTCTCTGTCTACTTCTCTTTCCCCTTCTTGGCTGACTGCTGAGGAGGAAGCTCTTTATAAGAGACCTGGGTTAAAATATATGCATTTTGCCTATCCCTGCATTAGAGTGGCTATAGCATGACCAAAAAGGACTTAATGGACTTAATGGAGGGGAAACAGATGTAGCTCAGGGATTATAATTAATGCACTTTATTTTAATTGAATAATATTTAAGAAACATAATTGGTTTGTGGTCCCTTATACAGAACAAGCAGAGTGACTGCACTATATGATAAATAATGGGCCTGCATTATTTAAAAACGGGTAGGGTTGGTGGACTAGCATGGTCCTGAACAATATGTTTGGTTCTGAATTTTCTACCCTTGGGAAGTGTTGAGTGGTCTCTCATCTTGCATCATTGACTAATGCCTCCATATCACCAAGGAAAGCAGAGGTAAGTGGAATGAGAGAGCGCCTCCATCTCTCGACGAGTCTGTACACTCCAATCACAGAATAATACACACACAGATCACTTTATGCAAAACCAAAATGTTATACTTCATATTGTAACAGGAATTTTGTGCAGTAAATAAATACCCAAGGGCAAAAATTGCTGACCCTCCTCATTTCCCCACCACCAGGTTTTCTCTTTTATTACCATATCCACGGACGTGCTATGCTAGATCTCCACATTCATCAGTTGCTTTTAGTGGCCATTTTTGGTGGAGCTATCTGTGTCTTCTTGGAAGTGTTCTTCCGTGGTATCATCATCCTTGAGATGTTCCGGACAAGTCTCTGCATACTGCAAGGGAGCTGGTTCTGGCAGGTGAGTGAATCACTGTTTCTTGACTTCATGATCAGTTTCTGCCCAGGAAAAATTTGAGACCAGATGTACTGGCAGCAGCCAATAAGGAACCACAATCGGGCACACCCTGGTCAACGGCAACCTTGTGCCGGCTAAGCTTTCTCACACTAGGTCAGGCAAAAGGAACTGTGAGATGGGTTCACCAAAAGGTGGCTTCATTTCACATTTTCACGTCTGGCCTAGATATGGAAGAAGAAGTAGCAATTGTCGTCATTGTCGTTGTCGTTATCTCATTGTGGACAAGTCAAATAAGTCCCAAGGTAGAAGCAAGAACTGTTTATTAAAATGTATTAATCGACACTTGCATAAAAATGGGAAGCCTCCCTCACACTCAACAGTAGTGTATCAGCTATTCCATCTCCCTCCCTCCTGGATGCTCTGCATCTACTAAGCATATTCAGTTTTCATCAAGTTATCATGTGGGTTTCCCCCCTTGAACTCCCTCGCCCGTGAGATTTTGTTTTTGATTTTGCAAATCTCAGGGCTTCCTCAAGATTATTGATCTCTTCCTTCCACATTTGGGATGAGCTAGGTGCCACTTTGACTATATAAGGAGTGCTGCTTGAAGAACTGGGATCATCCTGAACTGATATGACTAAATTTCTTCAGTTTTTAAATGATTTTGGGGGTGAGTATTTACTGAGACTGTTTGTGTCTGCAGGAAACGAAAACCAAAGGCAGAAACAGAAGCGACTGGATGCCTAGTCATGTCTGTAATGGTGTGTTGCCTTTTTGTGCAGGATTGTTAAATTGAGAAGTCAGAGTACTTACCTAAACCCCAAAGCTACAAACACTAAATCACAAGGAGCTGAACTCTGCACGTAGCCCTTAACGGTGCAGAAATACCAATAAATAAAAACACTGTGACTTTTTTCACAAAACAAAACCCCATACCTTTATTTTTAATCTACCCCATAACATGTGTCATGGAAGAATTAACTGTTGCATTCTCTTGTCCTGGGCATCCCACTATAGCAGGGGTTCCCAACTTGAAAAGGTTGAGAACCCCTGCACTATAGGATTGCAAAATTTACTGTGAAACCTTGGTTTTGTGTTATGGTGAGGTTTGTATTTAGCTTGTACAAAGATTGCTCTTATATGTGGTTCCCAACATGGGACACACATCCCACAAGGGGACAATTTGATTTTTAAGGGGGGATTTGTGAAGGAGTTATAGCAAGTTAATGGCCTTTTAGGCTTCCTCCACATGAATAGAAGTTCACTTTTTGAATAATAAGAATTATATGTCACGGGGTGTGTGGGAGATCAGGATTTTAGAGATGCTTAGGTGGGTCATGGGAAAAAAAAGTTGGGAATCACTGCTCTATATCTTTTGACAATGGCCCTTAAAGTGCAAAATGCCCTTTCCCCCCCTCCTAGTGTCTAGCTGCATTTTAGGAGGGCTTTTCTGGATGTTATGGTCTGATCTTAGGTTGGTGGTATTACTGAAGTGTTTTCAAATGATGTACTTATTTTTAGATAGGATCTCTTTCCCCCATAACTGATTTCACATTTTAATTATAGGTGTTATCTAAGAGGATAGAAATGAACAACCTTAATTTTTAGATATGTGATAATAGTGATCAATTGCTAATGTGTAAATTTCAATTTTAATGTTAATGTTATGGCTTCCAAAGGTGTCATCATGTCCATTTTTGCAGCAAAGAAAATAGTTCTGTTTAACCTCGTAGACCGGTGATGGCCAACCTGGGCACTCCAAGTGTTCTTGAACTTCAATTCCCAGAAGCCCAAGTCAGTATACCTGCTGATCAGGGCTTCTGGGAATTGAAGTTCAAGAACATTTGGAGTGCCAAGGTTGGTCATCACTGTCCTAGACTAACATAGCATTCATAGCATAAATTTTTAAGGGACTTTAGTTTGATTCATCAGAGACATGATGACATAACATCTTGCTGATGTCACAGACACCCTAGCACTAAGTAAGCCAATTCATACATGCTGTGTGATAAGTAATGTCAGTCCCAATTCAAATCTCTGGGGAATCCTAACAAGTAGCATTTGTTCTAATCTCCCTTTAAAATTGCTTCACACTGCCACAACTCCTTTGAAGTCAGTATCAGAGTGTGCCAGGAGGTTGAAGTTTTCTTCTACAGGCATTTGAATTCAACATTTAATATCTCACTTATATCAATTTATTTTTTGCATACAGATTGGTCTATCTGCCCAAACTAAAATGCAGAAGGCTACTGCTCATAGGAGAGGATGGGCAAGTGAATACACCTGTGATCTGTAGGTAGTATTATTAGGACCTGCAGTGATGCAGATGGGTAGATGGGGGATTGATTCAAAATCTGAGGTTGCTATATAGGCCGCCTTCTAAAATGGATTGTTGTAAAGTTGGCTCAGGCATCAATGGCTGGAATCCTCATGCTTTATGCAGTAAGTCACACTAGAGTAGGCCAGTTGAATCAGTGGAGATTTGTTAAATTTCAATGATTCCATTCTATGGGCAATAATTCATCTACTGCCAGCCCCACATCTGACCTGTTATGCCAAGCAACAGGATTTCAGCCTATATAATATGAGGTCCAGCTTGTTATTTAATTAGTTTATTTATTTATCTATTTATTTCAATTTGTATTGCCACCCCCTCGCCTGGGCGACTCTGGGTGGCTCACAACCAAATTTACAATATAAAAACATTCATACTAAAAACCTTTAAAACCCCATTAAAAGACCCAATTAAAAACCATTAAAAAACCCGCCCACCCCATCTGCAACGAGGGAAGTTCAAATGAGCCAGCGGGCTGGTGCCATCTCCCCAGCAGCACCCCACACCTGCCCAGCCAGCCAGGTTTTGAGTTCTTTCCTGAAGGGCAGCAATTCTTTCTGTAACCATAATTCTGCTGGCAGGAGGTTCCATAGGGCCGGGGCGGACACGGAGAAGACCCTCCTTCTTGTGCTAGAGAGGCGAGCCCCTCTAGCCAATGGTACAGTTAGAGAGCCTCTCCGGTCCGCTCTAGTTTGACGGGCAGACATTCTTGGGGTGATGCGGTCTCTTAGGTATCCTGGCCCACTATGCCATCTTCCTTCTTGAACTCAATGTAGTGTACGTGGTTCAATTTCCAGTCCAACCAGTTGCCCAGACATCTTTAGCTTCAATAGCGCAGGTGAATCATCTGCTCTCAGATCAAGCATGTTTACCAAAGTTTGGAAAAAATACTTTTCTATGCTACTGTTCCAGCTGTAGTTTGGCAAAGTAATTTCTTCAAATGCTGGTGTTTTAGCAGTTGGAGTAAAACAGGCTGGGGTCCAGAGCTAAATACTTTGGGTAAATAATTGCTAGATTTGAAATGCAATGGAAAATGAACCTTCAGCAAGCAGGAGAGCAACTAAATGCAATGACCTGCACTTCCAGTTTATATCATATTTCTAGGAAAGAATATGGGACACAACACCATTCAGTGTTGTATTTTTCTCTGGTCCTTATGGACCTTATGGACTAATAAAGAAAATTGTTGATCACTTTTACTTTAAACCCTTGAGAAAGGAATGCATTCTTCCCAATCTATACATTAGGAACTGAATGAAACTCTTCTTATCTGTTCAAGACTGCACAGTAGATGTGTAGTAAGTCCGATATCCACATCTAAGTTACAGCAGACTCTCCTTAAGCACCAGCAACTGTCTCTTAAAACAAGGAAGGTTTGTAAAATTTGACATAGCAAACGACAAATAAAAAACCCCAATATTTCGAAACCAAATGCCTTGTGATTTTTTACAGATTGGATTTGTACTTTATCCTCCGAGCGGGAGTCCAGAATGGGACCAAATGGATCATAATAATATCATGTTCCTCACAATGTGTTACTGCTGGCATTATGCATTTGCTCTCCTTATAATGGCACTGAATTATACTATAGTTAGTTGGTAAGTAAAATATGTTTTACAAGAGCGGTCTGAAGGGCTTTGTGTAACTCATCTGTAAATGCTAATTTTGTTTAAGAAAAAAACATTTAACAAAACTTACATTTTAGGCATTTGAATAATTCCTATTCCTATCTGACTAGATTATGAATCATTTTATTTTTTCAACCATGTTACCATAACCTACCTGAGGCTTTGACATTAGCATCACTATGAATACTACCACTGGGACACACACACACCCTCCTGTTGAGTATACTTCCCTTTGCAGATCAATTTAGGGGCATACACCCCCCAATGGGGCTCATGACCCCCGCAGTGACCATCCAGCACACCCAAGGTACATGTGTGCCACATTACAGCGCGATCGGTGCAGGAGTATAGATTTGTGTTCATCACATACAAGAGGACACCTCTGCTTTATATATATAGAAGGTGTGCCATCAAGTCAGAATTGGCTTATAGCAACCCTAATATGGCTTTCAAGTTAGGTGGCATATTTAAGGAATGGATTTACCAGTTCCACACTCCCAATGAGCTTCCATGGCTAAGCAAGGATTTGAACTGAGGCCTGCTGACTTCTAGTTCTACTGTATCCACTACACCAGGGGTACTCAACCTTTCCCTCACCACAGACCAGCTTTATGCCAAACAACCTTTCCATGGACTGACAAGCAAGGAGCAGGGCAAGACAGCACAAGCGCACAATAAAATATGACAAAGTGCACACTGCATACAGGTGGATAGAAGAAGCCCTGCTGCAGCCCAAAAACAAGGAGAAGGGGGCAGCCATCCATCACCCACACTACCTGACTTGGGCAGTGAGGCATCACACTGCACACAGGTGGTGTGCAGAGTCCCATTGCAGTTAAGCAATGTGGAGGAGGGGCCCAGCCACCTATCCATCCACTGTGTCAGAAGCCTGCGCCCCCCTGCCCCCCTGGTATACCCGGTGGAGCATGCTGAGGACAGAAGGCTGTCACTGAGGCTACTAGCACCCCCCAAGGCTCAGTTGAGGACAGCTCTCAGCCCAGCATTGGTCCATGGCCCTGTGGTTGGGAACACCCCCTGTGCTCCACCATGCTAGCATCCATTTTACTGTATAGCTATGTGTTAAGTCTTCTGTTTTTGTTAGAAATAGCACTTATATACCGCTTCATACTGCTTAGTGCACTCTCTGGGTCGCAAGGTAATTAGCATCTTGCCCCCAACATGCTAGGAACACATTTTAATGACCTCAGAAGGATGGAAGGCTGAGTCAACCTTGATCCCTTTTAAGATCGAACTTCCAATGTCAGCAGTAGTGACTGCAGCACAGCAGTTTAACCACTGTGCCACCACGGCTCTCTAGTTGATAAACAGAGATTAAAGGTAAAGGTTTCCCTTGCTTGAAAGCCAGTCGTATCAGACTCTAGGGTTCAGTGCTTGTCTCTGTTTCAAAGCCAAAAAGCCAGCACTTTCTGCTTCTGCAGACGTTTCCGTGGTCGTGTGGCAGGCATGACTAGACACCGGAGCACATGGAACGCTGTTTACCTTCCCACGAAAGTGGTCCCTATTTATCTACTTGCAATTTCTTGCTTTCGAACTGCTAAGTTGGCAGGAGCTGGGACAAAGACGGGAGCTCATTCTGTCCTGCAGTACTCGGAAATCGAACTGCTGACCTCCCGCCTTCCAGTCAACAGAGATTAGGAGCTGGATATCCCAGCCAGATTTCTTCTTCCACTAAATCTAAGGTTTTTACTGTTTTGGGTATAACATTATGATAAGTACTTAATTTGATCCCTGGCCCAGTGGCACTATTCATAAAGAATCAAGACTACACCTATCTATATAGGTTCTTTTTTAGGTTATATTTTCTTGTTAGCATTTGACCAACTGGAAAGGTGAGAGAGGAGAGTAGAATGCTGGTAGCAGGTGTTAATGTGGCATTTCATGTATGGACACACTGTCCTCAGCACGATCAGTTATGTGGACCTGTATGTTGCACAAAGTATGATTCTTTATTTTCACTTTCCAGGGTAGTTCGTTCAAAAATGAAGCAAGCTCCAACCATGGAAATAGGATTACTGAAAACATCCGAGCGAGACCAGGAGTCAGAAGATGAGCTCTAATTTAGCATCAATCTTATCTCATGGTTTACTGTCTGTTCCTTTCTTTTTTTCCCAATCTGTAGTGGTTTTGTTTACTATATCATTTAGATTTACACAAGCAGTGCATCTAGATGGTAATTTATGAAACTTCTAATGGTACATTGTTTATCCTGAGCTTAAAGTAGAAAGAGAACATTTTACTATTGAACAGGCTGGGGGTGACATTGTCAAGTGAAAATCAATCCAGGCCATTAATAGATGATGGTCTACTTTTCTATTGCTCATGGGTAAATTGGGAAATTTCCACACGTGGCATTGAAAAAACAAACATAGCCTTATTGTTGCCAAAAACTGTACATCTTTTAAAATCAAGCAACTTATACATTGTACATATTTGTTTTTAAGTATGAAGAATAATTACCTTTCTAGTTTTCAGAAAAATGTATTTATGGTAAATCTGAAGTTGTATTGATCTTGTTCATATTATTTTTATCATCACCATTCTTATTTATTATCAGATAGGCATTAATTGCATCAAGGCACACAAGAAGGCAATGTAGAATTGTTTATCATTAGTACCCAGCAAGTTATAATATTCCTGAATTGCTGGGTAATTACAGATATTCCACTCGACTAGTTCCTTCCTTTCAGCAGAATCAATTAACATAATAATCATGTGCAAGATTTGTGCATACTTGAGAGATATAGCACTGTAGATTAGGTAAAAGTAAAGGCTGCCCTTGCACGAAAGCCAGTCATATCTGACTCTAGGGTTCAGTGCTCATCTCTGTTTATAGCCAAAGAACCAGCACTGTCTGTGTCTGCAGATGCTTCCGTGGACATGTGGCAGGCATGTCTCAACACCGGAATACTGTTTACCTTCCCACCAAAGTAGTACGGTACCTATTTATCTAGTTGCAATTTCTTGCTTTCGAACTGCTAGGTTGGCAGGAGCTCGGACAGTGATGGGAGCTAACCCCGTCATGCAGCTGATAAGGCTCAGATTAAATTTCAAATCCTAGCATAGCCAAGAAGCTTGCCCAATCTTAGAAAAGCCATTATGTCTCAGTCTAACCTACCTCACCAGAATGTGAGGGAGGAAATGCATTGCCTTAAACCTCTTGAAAGAAGTGTGTTAAATATTCTTATTCTTCTTGACAGTAGAAATGTATTTCAGTACAGGAACAGATTGTAAGGGTATGTTTGCCATGTACCAGAAGCCTCATATCAGAAACATTTTGTTGCATATATTCAGACTATAGCAGTATATTTCAGAGCTCAATACATCTGAAGGTTAGATAGCTACCTCTGCATTGCAAAAAAGAGGATGCATATGACCAAAAAGAGAAGGCAGGAAAGGACATTGATTTGCATTAAAATTGCATGTATGCACCTAGGTAAAGGTTGCCCTTGCTCGAAAGCCAGTCATATCTGACTATAGGGTTCAATGCACATCTACATTTACAGCCAAACAACCAGTGCTGTCTGTATCTGTAGATGCTTCCATTGTCATGTGGCAGGCATGACTAGACATTTGGAGCACATGGTTTCTTGCATTTGAACTGCTAGGTTGGCAGGAGCTGGGACAGAAATGGGAGCTCACTCCATTATGCAGCACTCGGGTCTCGAACTGCTGACTCAAGTTCAGCATTTTAAGTTCAGCATTTTAACCAATAAGCCACTGCAGTCCGTATGTACTTAACTACACAGATGCAAATTCAGAAATAATTACTCTGATTTAAGTAGACATACAGTGAACTTTACCATAGTGTGGAAGACTATGTCCCAGTAGCTTGGGTACCTCCCAAGTTTGTTGCCCTGGTGCTAATCATTGATGAGCAACTTTAAGACCCTTGATCTTCTTCTGAGAATTCTGTGTTTCTAATCTGGATCTGGACAGGCCATGTGTCTTTGGAAGTAATGAACTTTTAGACACATCCTTGTATTTAATGTAAGCTTGAATATTTACAGTAGCCATCGTAGCAGAAGAGTAAGTCTGCATACACTTACCTCTGAAGGCTGTTTCTACTAGAAGTGTGGATCAGCAGTGATTAGTGCTGATCCACTTATCCATCCCCATATTATTAATGATCTCTTTTTGGAATTTGTTTCCACCAACTTGCAGTTTGTCAATGCAATTAACTTTCTGCTTATAAGGGGAAACATCAGTTAAAACATCCATTTTAATGCAACACAGCTTCTTTTGAAACTAAACTCAGGAAAGACAATACAGTATGGTATTGTGTGCCTTTAGCTTTAATGTTAGTGGCCAGAATTCTATTAGAAGTTATGGGACTTGTGTAGCAAGCAATTTGCTATCATGATTTACATAATTACATTTAAGCCAGTATAAATTCCCAGTAGGATTCTTGCCAGTATATACATTCTCAGGTAAGAAATTCTGGTCTGAAACTCAAAACAGTAAGAAAATTATCAGCAAATTACATAGTGTATATGTGTTTCTATGTTGGAAAATCTCTTCTGTCATTGGACATATACTGGATTCTGAAAGTCATTCTCACTGCTATTTGATATATACTTTTCATGTAATCAGAATTCTTCTTATAACAAAAAACATTAGTAGAGAAAAAAGAATTCTGATTGCTAATCAGTAAAAAATGCTCCAGACTGGCACAGTTGTTTTAACATTATGAACCATTATTTGTATTTAAATGTACTGCATTGTGTACAGTATGTGGAAATAAAGTAGTTTCAGATCATTCTGAAATAAGCAATACTTTGTGTGATGAGTTGCTTTTCTGTTGTTGGCCACAATCCATAATCCACTTAAACTAGTCTACTTGCATTAAAATATCTTTGGTTTATGATAGTTCTTAACCTCATGTTTAAGCACACAGTATTTATTTGCATTTTCTGGTACAGCAATGATAACAATGCAATATATCAAGAACACACAACAGAAAAAGCTACTTCAGTGATTAGAGCAAGGGTAGCAATCATCCAACCCCTCAGACTAGTGAAATCCCAAATGGAGGGTGAATAGTAGACCCCTGAAATTTCAAGAGCTGGTGTCCAGAGTACTTCAGCCTGCGCATTGTGGGCCTTAGTGGAATGGGAAGAACCGTCATCCTGGCCAGATGGTGAAGTTTCAGGTTCCATCATTAAAGTCAAAAGATGAAAATTGCTGTCTTGGCAAACTAGCTAGAAGTGTACCAGTATCACATTCTACCTCAAGGATGGTTCTACTCCAGGGGTTGCCAACCTTTTAAAGTAATGAGCAAGGTCACGCTCCGTCAGACAGTTGAGCTGGTTGGATTGGTGGTTCCCTTTGCCGTAAACGCTGCTGTAAAATGCATCCATAGCTGTTGTAAACACATCCGCTTCTGCCACCAACACAGGCTGGATGATTTGGCACCATGGGCTAGGCTGGCCCGCAGGCCATAGGTTGCTCAACCCTGCTCTAGTCAATCATATCTCTCAATTTCAGTAGATAGAAGAGATAAGAGCAAATCTTCTATTCATTTTTGTTGAGATGTGCTGCTTCGGCTTTGGCTGGGAGTAGAAACACCCAGAAACATGACAGTCTCCATTTCAGGAAAGAGGGAGATTAAATATTTTTGGTACTGTATGCAAAAACCCATTTTATTCATTTATTTATTTTTCATACTTCTCTCGCTGCCCAACTCAACAATGACTCTGGGTGGCTCACAGCAATAGACAACATTAAAAGTGACTAAAAACACATAAAACCCCATTAAAAATTCCAGATGATAAAACCCCATTAAAAATTCCATTCTTCTTATGCTGTATCCAATTCCAAATATTGGCGATCATCATGGTGATTAGCCATGAAGACTGTACTGAGAATATAATGCAGTGGCCTTTCATCTGCCTTCTGCAACACAGCCTAACACCCGTACCACTGATCCAGTTTCTGGTCCTGAGCCCTTTTGGCACACAAAGTTCTCCTCAGCCCCAGGCCACCCTCCATCCAGATGGATTCAAGTGGGATTTAATCCACTTGGGGACCATCATCCTTCCCTGTCGACTTCCCAAAAGCCGATAGTCCTCAGGGTTGTCAGGTTAGTTAACCGCTACTGATGCTCAGTGTTGAGTCGCTGGCAGTATAGTCTATTCTATATTACCCTAGCAGGATAACCTGGCCAGACGCTAAGAACCCATTAATTGCTTTAACTCAATGTACCATCTGGTATGTAAAAGAAGTCCTCAAAGTGGTGAAGTCCTTGTGTCGTGGTAGAATTCCTTCCTCTGATTGTAGATTATGCACTGTGTGATTATTCAGGATATTTTCCATAGTCAATTTAAAAAGGCTAGTAGTCCTTGTATAAAATCCAAAAACAAGCATGAGTAATAACTTTATTGGACTGTTAAAATATAAAATACCAAATAAATTAATGCAGCCAGTTCCTTTTTAAAAACTCATAGTTTATTAATTCTGTAGCAGATACTGGAGACATGTATTGGCAGCCTTCTGACTGATCCTCATGGATGTTCTGTCTACTTCCTACTGTTAAAGCCACAAAATCTTTCAGGCCATCTTGTGTTATTCATCACCATTGGGTGTGCAGAATCCTATCCAAGTGCCACTGTTGAAATAAAAGCCAATTGTCAATCTAAGAAGCCTTTGTGCATGAACTGGGAAGGAGGTGCCATCTTGTTGTTTGCCTCACTCAGCAAAATGTCTTGGGTCAACCATAGCAATATGCCACTATATTGCAAGTAACTGCTGCCAAAATATCTCATCATAAGAACATAAGAACAGCCTTGCTGTAACAGGCCACAGCCCATCCAGTCCAGCATTCTGTCTCACACAGTGGCTCACCATTTGCTTCAGGGTATTATTCCCAAGCAAATGCCTTCACCTGTTTAGGATTCCCTGGAAATGGCATTGAGAGATATCCTGCCTACTCTCCAACCCGGAGGTTGTTCTTATGTATCCATAATTATAGCCATTGATACCCTTGTCCTCCATGAACTTGTCTAATCCTTTCTTGAAGCGGTCAAGACTGACAGCTGTCACCACTTCTTCTGGCAGGGAGTTTCATAGACCAGTAATCCTCTGCGTGAAAAAGTACTTTCTCTTATTTGTTTGAGAACTAGCACCCAAAGGTTTCATTGAGTGCCCCCTAGTTCAAGTGTTATGCAATAGGGAAAACAGTTTTTCCTTATCTACTTTGTCCACACCGTGCATGATTTTATAAACTTCAATCAGGTCACCTCTTAGACGCTGTCGTTCAAGAGTGAAAAGGCCCAACCGTTGCAGCCTCAGATGGTAAGGAAGGTGTTCCAGTCCCCTAATCATTCTGGTTGCCCTCCTCTGCACTTTTTCCAACTCCATAATATCCTTCTGGAGGTATGGCGACCAGAATTGTACACAGTATTCCAGATGGGGCCTCACCATAGATTTATAAAGAGGCAAAATGACACTTGCTGACTTATTTTCTATACCCTTCCTAATGATCCCTAGCATTGAGTTTGCTTTTTTCACTGATGAGGCACACTGGGTTGACATCTTCATTGAGCTGTCCACCAGGACACCAAGGTCCCTTTCCTGGTTTGTCGCAGAGAGTTCAGACCCTATCAGTTTATAAATGGTTTTTTTTGCCCCAACATGCATCACTCTGCACTTACTAATGTTGAAGCTCATTTGCCACTGTTTTGCCCATTCCCCCAATGTCAAGAGATCCCTCTGGAGCTCCTCACAATCTCTCACAGTTTTCACTACCCTGTATAATTTAGCAAAATTGGCTACCTTGCTATTTACTCCTACTTCTAGATCATTTATGAAGAGGTTGAAAAGCAGGGGTCCCAGTACTAATGCAGTGAATCATTAATTCAAGCTAATGCAGTGAATCGTTACTGTGTACAAATTGTGGAACAGTCATCTTCCACATGTAAATCTGCACTTTCCACTATGAGGATGTGGCTGGAATTTTGGTTTTAGACATCACTTCTTGTGGCCATGCTGTCTAGAGCAAGGTATCTCAATCTTGGGTCCCCAGATGTTTTTGGACTTCCATTTTCAGAAGTCCTCATCAGCAGGTGTGATGACTTGGACTTCTGGTAACTGAAGTCCGAGAACACCTGGGGCCCCAAGTTTGAGGAACCCTGGTCTATGGAATTCAGTCCAAATAAGGAACTTGTCCAAGCACTGACATCAGTTCTTTGTTCTTTGAGTTCTCCACTTTGAAATACAGTATCAAGGATCAGGCTCACTGGCTAAAGCAAATGAACAAAGATCACTTGTTTATTTCTCCAGGATGAAACTTGTAACGTAATTGACCATTGAGTGCATTCAGTATGAGAAGTGTTGCAGAGGGAAGAGATAAAATGTTATTACCCTAGAACTGCTTCCATAGCATTCTGCTTATGAATGAACTTTTGCAGGGGTCTGCTTTTTCTGTATCAAGAATGTTGACAGTTCTTTACCAGTTGTGAAGTCCTATTTTAGGTAAAGGTAAAGGTTGTCCTTGCTTGAAAGCCAGTTGTATCCGCTCTAGGGTTCAGTGCTCATCTCTGTTTATAGCCAAAGAGCCAGTGCTGTCTGCATCTGCAGACGTTTCCATGGACATGTGGCAGGCATGCCTCAACACTGGAGTGCATGGAACACTGTTTACCTTCCCACCAAAGTGGTCCCTATTTATCTAATTGCAATTTCTTGCTTTCGAACTGCTAGGTTGGCAGGAGCAGGGACAGAGATGGGAACTCACTCTGTCATGCAGTACTTGGGAATCAAACTCTGACCTTGCAGTCAGCAAGTTCAGCATCTTAACCACTTGAGCTACCGCAGTCCCCTGTCTTATTTTAACTGATGTATTAATGTTTGAAATCCATATGTAAAGGCGGGGGAGGGGAACAAGGAAGATACTAAGTAGCATAAAATATCACAGACAATGTTTTTTTTACAAATGTAAAAAATGTACCTGCCAGTGCTAAGTGGATGAGCAATGCTTAGATCCATAATATTCCATTATAATGTTCTCTCTTTAAACCAGACATAGATTAGGTAAAGAGAGAACGCTTCATAAAGAGGAGGGACATTAGTTCAAGCAGAGAGCTGTCTTCTATTAAAAAAAAACATGGTCATGTTATCTTCAGTTCCTTTATTTTGTTTCAAAAGAACAAAAGTCTAGGAGCAGCTTAAAGTCTTATGCTTTTTTGAGGCATAACAATCCACATACTAAGAAACTTTGCATCTGATCCTTAAAGTGTAACTTTTATTTATTGTGTACTAGCAAGGGTTGCCTGGCGTTGCCGGGCTTTTTTTTGGGTTATTTTAAAAAAATATGAAAAATAGTTGTTGGATGATTTTTGTTGTATGTGTATTTAAATGAGTTTTGTTATTTTTTTAAATAATGTTTTTTTATACGTAGGTAGTGTTTTAAAGTGTTATAATAAATTTGGATTTTAAAAAGAGGAAAGGTTGATATATATTTTTTTCAAATAATGGAATTTTTTTAAAAAATGTGTAAGTGTATGTTTTTTTAAATTTAATGTTTTTGACTGTTTTTAGATGTTTGGTTTTTGTTTTAGTGTTTTCTTATTTATTTATGTTTGATTAATTTTTTCGTTTGGATATGTTTGATTGTTTTAAAAACTAATTTCCCTTTTGTAAATTCTGGGAGATAAAATTGAAATCATGGAGTGTAATTTTTGCTGTAGCCACTGGGTGGTGCTGTTGCACTATTTTGAAATGGTAACTCAGTTGTGGGCTGTGTTTTCTTCCTGTTCTTTTTTCATTGCACATGTGCTCGTCGGTGAGGCTGGAAGTTTAAGGTGTGTGCTCCTTTCTGTTATGGGTTGTGTTGTTGGGTTTTGTGGGGGGTGGGGGGATGTTGGTTGGGGGTATTTTCACAGGCCGGCCACGGCCCGTGGGAATATCCCCATTGTGTTTGTTGCTTTGTTTGTTTTGGTGGGGGTGTGGGCATCGCGGCTCGGTCTTGGTGGCCGGACTGCACAAATCCCCACGGCGTTTTTGTTTTTGTTGGGGGGGGGGGAATCCCAGCGTCGTGTTGTGTGTGGGCTTTCCTTCCTGGGTGCTGGCTTCTGGCCCGCAGGAAGGAAGCCCAGTGGCATGGTGATGGTGGTGGGCTTTCCTTACCGGGGGCTGTATTCCCTGGGTGGGCAGCAGTAAGGAAGCCCAGCGGGGGGGGGATTTCATTCCCGGGTGCTGGCCTCCCTGGGCGGCCCAGGGTAAGGTAGCCCAGCGGCAGGGGTGTGTGCTTCCGTTACCTGTGCTGTGTTGATGTGTGTTTTTTATTTTTATTTTGGCCGTGCCGGCTTTTCCAGAGTTCTGCACACTCACGGCGCACAGGACCCTCGGGATTGTATTTTTCCATTTGTGCTTTGCCTTTGTGCTCGGTTTTTTTCATGCGGCTTGGTTTTGTTTGGCCGCGCTGTGCTTCCCCAGGTTCTTTGTGCAGGGTTTGCAAGGCAATGGAGCTCCTTTTATACCGTTTGGTCATCATTTGTTCCGTCATGTTTGACGCGTTTGCTCCGAAGCTGATGATTGGCTATAGTAACTCCTTATATGGTGTTAAAGTGAATAGGATGCTGGGATCTGTATTTTTCCCTGTGGTTTCAGCGTCCTTGACTCGGCAAGGTTTTAATACGCATGTTTTGATTGGCTGCGGCGCGGCATGGAAAGACTGAGAGCGTTGTTTTTGTGCTCTTAATTGGCTGCCGCTCGAAGAAGCAGGGCGAAACGCAATGCTTTTTGGGTAATGAAGTTCTTTGCGTTTCTTGCCGTTTGTGGGGCTGAGGCCCCCGTGCCGGATTTTTAAATCCTTCATTGACCTGCGTAGGCAATTCGGCCGTGCACACGAAGGGTGGGTGCGGGTCAGTAGGGCGACGCATATCAACCTATAGCCAGTTCCAACGGTGAACACTTGGTTTTATAGGTTAAGATATGTGTACTCATAGTCTGGCCATATTATTCTGCTATGGAAATAGAGCAGACCATACTGCCAGCGATTCAACATCAAGTGTCAGGCAACATTAGCTAAAAACACTCAACCTCTACCTAAGATAAGGATAGAAGTAGCAGCAGACGCCAAGAGAACTAAGCAAGAGAATTACCCTTGACATCCTCTGAATGGATATGTGTCTCAAATCCACTGACTCATATCCAGGAGGAGCTTTATGGCAAGAACAGACATTCGTGAGGGTACACAAGAGCAAAACCAAATTAGAAGTTGGAGGAAGGAGCTCACTGGACAAGGAACAACATTAAAGGAGGATATAGCAGAGGAAGTCAATCTCCCCAATGTCACTTGGAGGGCCCAGATAGGCTGAGGGTCGGAGTGCCTAAATGCAAGAAACTGGAGAAAGCAGAAAACAAACAAGGAAGCAATTGACAGAAAGATAAGTTTTGTAAAGCCAATGAAATAGTAGAATGGAAACCCTTATTTCATTGGGTTGCTTTTCTTTTACTCTTCCTATGATTACATAGGAAGGGACTGAGGTAGCTTAGTGGTTAAGGCGCTGAAATTGATGACTGGAAGGTTGGCAGGTCAGCAGCTCAAGACCCAAGTGCTACATGACGGAGTGAGCTCCCATCTCTGTCCCAGCTCCTGCCAACCTAGCAGTTTGAATCCTTTCAACCCAGAATAATTTCTGACATGAAATTATTATTAGCAAGAAATTGCAAATAGATAAATAGGTACCGCTTTTGGTGGGACATAAAAAGCATTCTGTGTCTAGACATTCTTGTCACATGTCTACGGAAACATCTGCAGATGCAGATAGCTTTGGCTCTTTGGCTGTAAACTGAGATAAGCACCGAACCCTATAGTCGGATAGGCCTAGCTTTTGAGCAAGGGTGACCTTTACCTTTTCTTTATGATCACCAGTGCTATGATCCTGCTATGCGTATGTAAGATTGTCAGTGCCAGCTCTGTCCTGTTTTAAAAAAAAAATGCTCTCTGATATAAGGCACTTTTGAGATAGCCTTCAGTGCTAATTAGTTGATTTTTTAAACCTGCCATAATTTACTATTTAAATTCTAGAACTTCACTGCCATCTAGTGAGTAAAATGAAAATACTATAAAAGAAAGATCAGTGTCCAAAAGTTGCACTGTGATGCATACCTCTGGAGGAAAGAGGAAATGTGGCCAGTCTTGGAAAACTTGGCACCAAACTCTTAAAGAGGATCTTGAAACCATTGATGTTTCTTGGGAAGATGCTAAAGCTGTTGCAAATGACCAAGGTTGCTGGAGAACACTTGCCGCCCAATGTGCTCCACACAGGGCCTACTGTTGTTGATTCTTCTTCTTCTTCCAAATCTAGAGCAAAGATAAAACTGCCAAAATGAAGGCACCTTTTGGTGAATACATTCTGGAGTTCCTTTTGGCTGACCTAGTGTGAGAAGGATTAGCTAGCAACACAAGGCTACTGTTACCAGGGCATGCCTGGTTGTGGTTAAAAAATACCACAATCTTCGAGGAGGCACTTTCTGTTGTTGATGATGATGATAGTATAATAAAAAAGGTATGATCCTGGAGCAACCTCTACCTTTCAGCAGGAGTAGCCCAAGGCATTTTGCTGTCTGAATGCAGATCTAAGTCTGACTTGCCTGTGAGTTTATCTGAACCTCAGTTGAGTATATTGGGAGTTGAATCTTACTTCAATGTCATTGGCGGAAAACTATCTGCTACTAATAGATACCAGCAGATTGGCTTTGAGGTATAGATAGGGCAATTTGTATGGCACAGAGCAGGTTATCTTTGTTGTAAAATATTATGGCTATTGAACCTGTTATTTGAGGGCTACCTGAGAACTGGTGTAGAGAAAAACTCCCTAATAGCTTGGGTATAGGGCAACTGATTAGTCTGCCCGTGCCCGGGCATCCCACTATGGTAATGGAATAGACCGTACAGCCAGAGACTGAGAGACTCAACGCCTAGTGTTGAGTGGTGGTAAATAACCTTGAGAACTTATTTCTGGAAGTCTTTCTTTTAATATTCATATTTTCAAGAAAAGAGTAAAGCATTGGCTGTCTCTGCCTGTCAGATAGTGGGGAAGGTTGGCATTGCTCTCCCCTTTGCAGATCAAAGGCCTGGATCCCATTGTTCCCACTGATACTTAACTCATTCATATGTAAAGGGAATGATGCCCCTTGTTAAGGTGTGATTTCCAATGGAGCTAATTGTGAATTTCAATACAAACACAGTACAGTATTCTACAATGCTGGTAGTGGGCTAGGTTAGGATGTAGATTCTCCCTAGGTCTTTCTTAGGATGTGTATTTCTGTCTCATAAAATGGACTGCCTGTGAGGGACTTCGGGTTGAAGGTTTTATTGTTAGATTTATGGCTATGCAATTGGGTTTTCTCCATTGTGTACGTGCTGTTTTGGGCATCTTACTCCTCATGGGAGGAGGGGGCATGTCCACCAATAATTTGATCCCTCTTGAGCCAATCTGGAGGTCACCTGGACTTTTGGTTGCCTCAGCTATAAAAGGAGAGGTTTTTAAAATCTTTGAGGCTGCTAGTTTTGGCTAGGAACAGCCAGCAGCCCTGGGTCTTGACTCCTGCCACACAATGGGGCCCCTTGTGTGGCCTGGGACCCAGGACCCAGAATATTTTCATATTGTTATTATATCATGTTATGTTGTTGTTGAGTCCGACTATTAATCAGCCACGCCACAGCAGATCGGGGGTTAACCAACAAGATGTTTATTATAGCTCAGTTCTGACTAATTTCAGACCTGCTAAACAGGTGTGAGGTAGCAATTTATATAGGGACAGAAAGGCAGAGCAGTGATACATTTTCCCGTACATTTAGTCAGCGCGGGAAGACCTGTGCGGGACTCAATTGAATACATTGCAATTACAGAATAGGCGCCTTACAGAAAATGGCGCCAAAACTGCAAAGACTTAATGGTGAACCGTAACTTTAATATACAGAAATAATGTTTGGGCGCAACAATTGTTCATTCATGTTTCTCTAGATTGCTGATTATCATAGTTTTCTCCCTATCCTGTATTCTCAATGTCTTTACTTTTTGAAACTCTTTGCATTTCTCATTTATTCTTCATAAGGTTCCTTTCAGTTCTCTGCCAGCTAGATCCTGCTTTTAAATAAATGCAACTTTTATTGGAATGTTCTTTTCTGATGTATTTTTTACAATGCACCCCCTTACTGTTACCTGAAAATCACTATCCTCCTTTTCTTTGTCACAGGAAGACCTGCCAGCCCCAGAGGGGCATTTTGAAATTAAAAAGTTCTTCTACTGGCAGAGCTCCCCAAGAACCATAGAGATTTTAATTTCAGGCAAAAATAAAAATGGTTCATTGAATATGCATTTAATCAACAGTGGCTTGGTGCTGGTCAAAGACAGTTTGCAACCTTTTGCCTGCTACAGAAATCTAAACGTGAGCTTCCCTAACTATATTTTGAAAGTGAGTGAGCTAGAGAGCTGAAGTTCAGACATCACTAAGTCCTTTTATACATTTCTACAAACACAGACCAATCCTATCCACTGTGGTGGTCTACCAGCCATTCTCAATTAGTCACGATCTTCCGAGAGACTTTCCCGGTCTAACGTCCTTTACTTTAAAAAAATTACTGTTACAATGGTTGCCAGAGTGGCTGGCCGCAAAGAAGACATGTGAGACAATCGTGCGGTGAAGTCCAGGCCCGATCTGGGTCTGGTGGCACGTATTTATTACCCTGCCTTGGGGTGATGCGCGTGTAGGATGCGCGTGACCCCCTAATACAGAAGGCTTGTGTACGTGGCGTTTCCGGTGGTCCAGCTACAATGCCAGCTCTTGGAAGTTACCCTGGGGTTAATGGACAACTCGCACCTAATTACCTTGGGCTGGCAAAACCCATTGTTCCTGCCCTAATCTTGGAGTCAATGTGTATTGACTCTGGGTACCTAATTGTTCTGCTGTCTGGCGCGGCTTGTTTGCCTAACTTAATCCGCAGCCAGAAGCGGAGGATTGTGTATTTCTTTTAGAGTCATCATCTTTGGTTTTTGCCCTGTTTCTATCGTAGCCATCAACCAAGGCTTTATGATTTGCCCCCCAAATTAACTAGCTAGCCCGTACCCCAATTGCCTTTCCTGCAATGTCCGGGTGGTCCCTGGATTTGTTGAAGGCCGGGCGAACCCCTGGGGAAAGGTTTGGCCAATTATTCCTGTGGGCAACCCACAAATTATGTTCTCAAAGTCAGGGTGGTCTAACTGCCTTGGAGATACCAGCCCTCACTCTTTAAACAGCCCCAGTCTACTCGGCTTTAATTTTTTAAAAAAATCCTGTTTACTATTGAGGCCCAGACTACTGTGGCTTCTTTTAACCGGGTTGGTCTACTTCCCTCAAGCTGACCTAGGCATTTCATCTCTAGCCTTGCTTCTTGAGTGAGGCCTGGTCTACCTATAATTCAATTGCATAGACTTGGCAACTGAAGCTCCACTTCCAGAGCAGAGGCCTGGTCTACTCCTATTCAAGTGAATGGTATTTGCGGAGCTCAAAGGATCGCAATTGCGACCCTTTGAGAAATGATTAAAAATAGATCTTTGCAGTTATTTACCTGCAAGTGTTGTGAATGAGTTAGTGGTGGTGCTTGGTGGGTATAGAAGCCTAACCTTAAAGTGAATGGCAAATAAAAAATAAAGAGAGAAGTATCTTTATTGGAAATAAAAGTATAAAAAAATAATAAAATGGGTAATTTTCAGATCTGGGGTAACACCACTTTGGGGCACTGCAAAGCTTTGGGTATTCCTGTAATAAAGGTGATGGGACACCCCCATGGGCCCCCACAGGAACCCGAGGATGTCAGGTAACAACCTCACTCCCTAAAGAGGCCAATGGCTATGGGCGGATGAGCCCCTTTAAGTGGGGTGATGACCCCCTCAGTGGAGGAAATGCCACTGGAAACCATCATATTGGGCTCAATGACAAAATGAGCAGAGAAGGAACTACTTCACTATTCTGATCCCCATTGGTCACGGAGGCGGAAGAGGCCATGCCAGATGGTCTGGCTGTGAAGGTGCACCTTGTTAATATCCTCAAGGCTGTGGCATTCCATTGCAGTCCTGGTGTTAAATCTTGCATACTGTATTTCATTTCATATGTGCCGCAGCGTATGGGTCACTTCATGGCAAGCTACATTCCATCTTAAACAAATTCATGCCAGTGGCATTTTACCTGCTTGTCCCAGGAAAAAATGTATACTTGGGTATGAGTAGCAGCCACTGCAGCCACCGAGGGCAACTGATAGCCCTGGTCACTTTTTGGTAGGTTGATGACCAGTTTGAATATGCATGCCTTATGAAAATACATCAAGTACTGCTCCCACCATTCATGCATGATTTGCTTCTTGACCCCACTGAGTAATCTTTTCCATATTATTCATAATGGATAAGCTGTAGAGAATAAGAATGTGTCTTGTACAATGCTATTAATATCATAATAGTAATAATTATTATCTATAAAGAGCAGTGACTTATGAACTTTGATACTCCATCAAGTGTGTACTTTTGTCCATATCTTCTTCATGACTGGAAGCATTTACTTACTGAAAGCCACCCTAGATATAAAAAAACTCAGAAACAGTTAACAAAGAGAGAAAGTGAGGTACGAAAAATGTGATATCTTATAGACTAATAAGTTTTCTTTAGCATGAGCTGCAGTGGCTCAGTGGTTAATAATAATAATAATAATAATAAAGTTTAATTTCTATCCCGCTTTCCTGACACAAGTGCCACTCAAAGCGGCTCACAACATATACAAATACAATAAACAGAGCAAAATATACAATAAGCCATAAAAGACAATACATAATTAATGCAATCAAAACATCAGAATAAGCAAAAATACAATACAAAATATAAATAATTAAGCAATACCACAATGAGAAATTACACAGAAAAATCAACCTCAACCACGCAACAGCCACAAAGGCACCCTATAGTTCAAAGTCTGTGAGGCAGCTGCGTCGGCGGCAATGGCTGCCACCTGTCTCTCCCCAATGGGGCCGATGGCATGGGCTCCCGGGGTGGGACAGGGAGCTGCTCGAGGCTGCTGGCATCATCGTCCCTTTCCTGCTTCCCATTCCCGGGCCGAGCAGCGAGGGCCCCGGGAAGAGGCAACGCAGCGGCGATGGCGGGGCTCCGGCGGCGTCTCCTTTTGAGCCCTCTCTGCAGGCAGGGCTCGGAGGGCGGGGAGACGCACCTGCCTCCCATTCCCGGGCCGAATAGCGAGGGCCCCGGGAAGAGGCAACGCGGCGGCAATGGCGGGGCTCTGGCGGCATCTCCTTTTGAGCCCTCTCTGCAGGCAGGGCTCGGAGGGCGGGGAAACGCACCTGCCTCCCATTCCCGGGCCGAGCAACGAGGGCCCCGGGAAGAGGCAACGCGGCGGCGATGGCGGGGCTCCGGCGGCGTCTCCTTTTGAGCCCTCTCTGCAGGCAGGGCTCGGAGGGCAGGAAAACGCACCTGCCTCCCATTCCCGGGCCGAGCAACGAGGGCCCTGGGAAGAGGCCACGCGGCGGCGATGGCGGGGCTCCGGCGGCGTCTCCTTTTGAGCCCTCTCTGCAGGCAGGGCTTGGAGGGCGGGGAGACGCACCTGCCTCCCATTCCCGGGCCGAGCAGCGAGGGCCCCGGGTTAAGAAGCGCGCCTTGTTAGCTGGAAGGCTGGTAACTCAGCAGTTCAAGACCCAGGCAGTGCATGACAGATTGAACACCTGCCTGTGTCCCAGCTCTTGGGGGACATGAAAGGAGCCTCATTTGGGCATCCTCTGAGTGGAGTTTCTCCAGCAAAAATCCTTTCACGAAATCCTGACACTAAATTATTACTATTATATCATGAGCTTTCATGTATTATAGCTCATTTCTTCAGATGTATGGAGTATTGTACCAATAAATAAATATTTATAAAGACATGGGGAAGAAACAATTTTTTGCCTTTACTAGACCATCACTGATGTATTGTCGTTGGCTGCAACTCGTATCCAAGAATGCATTTTTTCCTGAAGCAGGAAAAATGCCATTGCCGTGAATTTGTTTAAGGTGGACCCCAGCTTGCCATGAAGTGACCCATACACATACACTATGATCATGGAGCCATCTCCTTCAGCACCTATGAAATGAGACATGCAGGATTTAACACCAGGACTACAATGGACTGCTGCAGCTTTGAGGATATTGACAAGGTGCGCCTTCACAGCCAATCCATCTGGCATGGCCTCTCCCACCTCAATGTCTATTGGGAATCAGAATTCATCCTCTGTTCATTTTGTGATAGGACACAATATGTTGGTTTCCAGTGGCATTTCCTCCACTGAGGGGACCATCACCCCACCTAAAGGGGCTCATCTGCCTGTAGCTGTTGGCCATTTTAGGGAGTCAAGTTATTTACTGCTGCCCAACACTTGGCATTGAGTCGCTGGCTGTATGGTCTACTCCATTACTGTAGTAGGTTGTCCAGCCAGGAAAGTGGAAGCCCCTGTCAGGGTTCCAAAGAAGGTAGGGGTGCTCTGGGGACAGTTTGGTTTGCTATAGCAATTATCTCATCTGATCACTATAATGCAATTGAATATATGAATTGTTTAGATGTTTATAAATTAATGTTTAATTTTATAGTTTATATATATTTTCTTTTTGTTGTATGTTGACTCAACGTGTACAAGTGCTATGACCCAAACAATAGGTCAAATGTCCATTGGATTGAGTCCTAAGTCACAACCAGAGTGGTCCCACTTAATCAATGTACAGGTACACACCTGTACAAACATGTACCTATGAAGACTTAATTTTGGCCAAGAAAGTGCTGAACCTGACGACCAGAAGGTTGTCCCAGTTCCTGCCAACCTAGCAGTTTGAAAGCAAGAAATTGTAAGTAAATAGGTACCGTTTCAGTGGGAAAGGTAACAGTGTTCTGTGCCTCTCATATGACCACTGAATGTCAGCAGACACAGACAGCACTGGCTCTTTGGCTGTAGACAGAGATGAGTACCACACTCTAGAGCAGTGGTTCCCAACCTTTTTTTTGGCAATGCCCAACCTAAGCATCTCTAAAATCCTGATGCCTCCACCCCCACCCCGTGACATGTATTTCTTATTATTCAAATAGTGAACTCCTATTAACTTGGTCTAACTCATTCTTGAATTGCCCCTCTTAAAAATCAACACACACACACACACACACACACAATGGGGTGTGTGTGTTGTTGGGAACCACAGCCCTAGAGTCAGACATAACTGGCTTTCAAGTAAGGGAGACCTAGTTGACTTTTCACTGGGTTTCAGGTCAAGGTCCCCCTTGCTCGAAAGCCAGTCATACCTGACTCTGCTAGGGTTCAGCCAAAGAGCCAGTGCTGTCTGTGTCTGCAGACATTTCTGTGGTCATGTGGCAGGCATGACTAGAACCCGCAATGCACAGAACACAGTTACCTTCCCCGCCTCTTTATCTACTTGCAATTTCTTGCTTTTGAACTGCTAGGTTGGCAGAAGCTAGGACAGAGTTAGGACCTGACTCCATCAATTTAAATTAAATTAAATTAAATTTTTAGTTTAATTTTTAATTTTTAGATTTCTATGCTGCCCACTTAGGCAAACCCAACTCAGGCCGGCAGAACTCGGGTCTTGAACTGCTGAACTGCCGACCTTCCAGGGTTAAGGCTTGAACTGTTAATTTTATACCAGTCTTTGACTGTGAATCTACTGATAGATTTTAATTTTACAATAATTAAAAACTATCATTAGATTCACAGTTGAAGACTGGTACAATATAAAATTAACAGTTCAAGACCAGTTGTCACGATCAGCGTCTTAACCAATGAGCCACTTCAGTGCTTTAACACAGTGGTGGTCCCCAACCTTTGGTTTTTGGACTTCAATTCCCTGAAGCCTAAGTCAGTACACTGGCTGATGAGTGCTTTGGGGAATTGACTTAGGAGCCTCCGAAGTCCCAAAACCCAAAGTTTGGAGACCACTGCTTTAAGACTTCAAGACTTCAATTCCCAGAAGCCTGAGTCTACTGCCCAAAGCACTGATCAGCCAATGTACTGACCTAGGCTTCTGGGAATTGAAGTCCAAAAGCCGAAGGTTGGAGACCACGGCTTTAACAGATCCTCTCAAAGGACAAAAAAAGACCCAAGAGACTCCAAGACTTCAATTCCCAGAAGCCTGAGTCTACTGTCCAAAGCACTGATCAGCCAATGTACTGACTTCGGCTTCTGGGAATTGAAGTCCAAAAGCCGAAGGTTGGCCACCCCTAGTTTTCTCTCTCTCAAGACTACAGTATTACGTACGCGGAACCCAACGGGGCGTGGCCGTCTTCTTTCCGCGCATGCCCAGTGGCAGTTTCTCTACACCGAAGCTCTCTTGCAACGCACGGGCCCCTTTGGCGTCAGGTGGAGGAGCGCTCCTACGCTTGCGCGCGCGCCTGCGCAGTAGTGGCGGCGGTGGCCCGGCAAGTCTCTGGGGCGCGCGACCTTCTTTTGCCACGTACGGCGATAACAACAGAAAAGGCAGCGAGTGGGGTAGGAGGCGGAGGCGGCGGAGGCGGTTGTGGAAGGGGGAAATAATGGTTATGTGGGGCAGTTCGGGAGCCTCCGTGGGGTGAAAGAGCTTTAGAGCAAACGGGCGGGGGGGAGAGGAGGAGAGTCGTCTCGCCGCCTTCGTATGAATGGAAGTGGCCGAGCCGAGGGTGAAAGAGCCACCCGGCCCGGGGGTGGGGGGTGGGGAGGAAGGCCCGAGGAGGAAGCCTAGGCCGCGGCCCTCCCAGTCTGCTTCTGAGGGGCTGCGGGTGGTTCGTAGCGCCCCCTCAGCCATTGCTGCTCTTCTCCCGTCTCTTGGCCTGCGCCTTTTTCCTCACAGAGCTCCGCTTCCGGGTGGCGGTGATGAGGTGGCCGCGTTCACCTGAGGAGGTCTTTGTGGGCGTGGGAAGGATCTTGTTCTTTGGTTTTTAAAAATAATAATAGTAACAGTAATAATTATAATAATTGAACTGTTTTATTCCACTCCTTGAGTGTGAATCAAATGGTTGTTTTGTATGCAATAATGATGATGATAAATTTAATATAATTTAGTTTCATTTTTCAATTAAGACCTAAAGAATCTCTTGATTGGGCTGAAGGAGGAGAGTGCAAAAGCTGGCTTGAGACTCAATATCAAGAAAACCAAGATAATGGCAACAGGCCCCCATCAGTTCCTGGGAAATAGATGGGGAAGAAGTAGAAGCAGTGGCAGATTTTACTTTCTTAGGATCTAAGATCACTGCAGACGGCGACTGCAGCCATGAAATAAAAAGATGATTAACTCTGGGGAGACAAGCTACGAGAAACCTGGGGAACATAGTCAAAAGTAGAGACATCACCTTGAAAATAAAAGTCCGTGTAGTCGAAGCAATGGTATTGTAGCGATGCATGGTTGTAAGAGCTGGACCATTAGGAAGGCAGAGAATAGATGCCTTTGAGATGTGGTGTTGGAGGAGAGTTTTGAGAGTCCCCTGGACAGCGAGGAGAACGAATAGGTCAATCTTAGAAGAAATCAACCCCGACTGCTCATTGAAAGGTCAAATAGTAAAGATGAAGATGAAGTACTTTGGACATCAAATGAGAAGGGCTGATTCACTTGAGAAGGCCTTGATGCTGGGAAAGGTGGAGGGCAAAAGAAAAAGAGGGCGACCAAAGATGAGATGGCTAGATGGCATCATGGACGCAGTGGGGACAGAGCTGGGCGGGCTGAGGAGGATGGTGGAGGACAGAGGTGCCTGGAGGACGATGGTCTATAGGGTCGCAAAGGGTCGGAATCAACTGTGCGACTGAACAACAACAACAAATGATGATGATGATGATGATAATTGTTCCCATAGTGACTGGAGCCCTTGGAGCAGGAGTTCTCAACCTTTTAAAGCCAGAGGCCGGGTTACGCTCCCTCAGACAGCTTCAGGGGCTGGACGGCCATTTTGCCCTTCCTCCAACACATGGCACTTCCTGGTGTGGTGGAGGCGGTGGAATGAAATGGTGCCGCAGGCTGCATCCGGCCTACGGGCTGCAGGTTGAGAATCCCTGCCTTGGAGCAATACCTAGAAGACTTCCTAGATATTTGGAAATTTTGTACTTATCAGACTTGAATGTCCTAACTTCCCCCCCAAAAAAACAACTTTACTGTATTAGGAACTGCATATACACTTAGACATTACCTTAATAGTTCTTAGGTCCTTGGTTAGGGCTTGAACTGTTAATTTTATTCCAGTCCTGAACTGTGAATCAAATGATTGATTTGTATCCAGTAATAATCCTTACTCCAAAAAACAACTCTACTAGGAACTGCATATATACTCAGACATTTCCTTAACAGTTCTTAAGTCCTTGGTTAGGGCTTGAATTGTTGATTTTTTCCCAGTCCTCGACTGTGAACAAAATGGTTGATTTGTATCCAATAATAGCGCATGCACGCACTCTCACTCACTCGCTCCCTTAACAGTTCATAGGAAAGAGGGAAGGAAAGAAGGAACTAGAAGGCCACACGTGGCCTTAAGGTCGCAGATTCCCCACCCCTGACTGAGACTTTACTTTAACAGTTCTTGGGTCCTGGGTTAAGGCTTGAACTGTTAATTTTATATCAGTCTTTGGCTGCAAATCTACTGATAGATTTTAATTTTACAATAATAAAAACTATTATTAGATTCACAGTTGAAGACTGGTATAAAATTAACAGTTCAAGACCTAGCCCAGGACCTAAGAACTGTTAAGGTAACGTTTCAGTCAGGGGTAGGGAATCTGCGGCCTTAAGGCCACATGGGCCTTCTAGTTCCTACTTTCCTTCCCTCTTTCCTTCCATCCAAAATCAAATGTAAGATGGTTTACCAACAGTTATACATAGCAATCTGTTTTTGATAGTCATACAAGATAATAGTTGCCAACAGTCACCTGATGATGTGCTACTGATATGTTGGGCCAGTTGATTACATAAGTATGAGGTTGTTGCTAACTAGATCTGGAGGATAGATTTTATCTGATTTTTCTTACACAGTGTATTATAAGATCAAAAATGTTATATCCCACACTTATTTATAAATATTGTTCTTGCATTGTTCTTGTTCTTCGTTTATTTTTCTTGCATTTTAAAATAAGAATTAATCAGCAGTTCCCCAAAAAGTAGATGTGTTTGTCTGTTGCAGCAAAAACAACATACCTTTATGGGAGTTTAAAGACTAGCACATTACTATAGGTTGCAGTCGTTCTTGCTCGAAAGCCAGTTGTATCTGACTCTAGGGTTCCGTGATCATCTCTGTTTATACCCAAAGAGCCAGTGTTGTCTTTGTCTGCAGATGTTTCTGTGGTCATGTGGTAGGCATGACTAGATGATTAGACACCAGAGTGCACTGAACACTTTGGTGTTTCCCACCAAAGTGATGGGAATCACTATTATCTACTTGTAATTTTTTGCTTTTGATCTGCTAGGTTGGCAGGAGCTGGGACAGAGATGGGAGCTCACTTGACCTGCTGACCTTCCAATTGCCAAGTTCAGCGTCTTAACCACTAAGCCACTCCAGTCCCTGATGATAGGTTAGGGGTACACAAAATGTGGCCTGAATTCCCCCTCAAGATTGCTTTTGAGGTCTCATGCATTTTGCACTGAACTCCTTATACATTATGTCCTAGTATGTATATTCTCTCCAGTGTGAGAAATATATAAGTAGATCATTTAGTACTGCACCATATAGCTTAGATTTTTATGCATACAGTGTATGTAAATGCTTCTCAAAAAAATTCTGATCTGTCCAAGATTGCAACTAAGTTAACCTGTATTTGCTTTCTGATGCAGATTCTACACCCTGCTGCCTTTATATTTGATAACTGGTCCTGCATGGCGGGACCCCTGACCTCCAGCTGAAAAAAAATCTCTACCTGTTATTCAAGAAACTTTGCAAGAAAGGTAAAATCAGTTTGAAATTCTAAAGTTAACAGTGATGCTGCTTTGTCTAAAGAGGGAATGTATGAATCTGCTTCTAAGTACAGTAAAACCTCGACTTACATATGCTTCGAGTTACATAAAATTCGACTTACATAATGATTTTTGCACTAAAACCAATTCCCGATTTACATACATGTCCCAATTCACGTAACACAATTTCTTGTGGGTTTGCTTCGAGTTGCGTAAAAAAATCATTTTTCCTATGGGTTTGCTTTGAGTTATGTAAAAAAATTGTTTTTCCTATGGGGTTGCTTCCATTTACATAAATATTTTCCTATGGGTTTGCTTCGAGTTAAGTAAAAATGCATTTTTCCTATGGGTTTGCTTCAAGTTATGTAAAAATTCATTTTTACTATGGGTTTGCTTCGAGCTAAGTGAAAAACCGATTTACAGAAAAGCCTACGGAACAGACTTTTTACATAAGTAGGGGTTTTACTGTACTGCCAAATGTTTTATGCTAAAGAGTACAGTTCAAAATATGCAAAATAGTTTTTTTTATTTTATCTCTTGAAATAACTGAAACTGTGATTTGGTTTTAGTACTTCTGTTAAGCCAGAAATGTATGTTGTTAGATTATCCCAAGCAAAGGCAAAGTTAGAAGAGCAAGGAAAACAGTAACACAGTAGTGGGCTATCTTTGTACATTGAAAACACATATGTCTTATCTCTCTTGAAAATCATACAATGTACAACATGTCTAGGTGATGTAGAATGTATTGTACATTTGGTTGATGTACTCTGCTTACAGATTGTAGCCGTTCAGAAGTAGGTGGTATTGTACACTTTCATTTTTATTTTATACCACTGCACTTGTGCCTAGAGAATTCTGGAATGTAAACATTCTAATGTTTGTTTAGAGTGCATAGTATTTGTACACTTTTATTCTTAATAATGTTTTCCTTTCAATAACATTTTCTTTGTTTTCTTCCCTTTTCCTAATATAACTGGTTTGAGCATTGGTAAAATCAATCCATTTTATTGTTTTATGCCAAGTGACAATATAATTTTTCTTTATTATTCATAGCTCTGGGAGAAGAACAAAGTTAAACCATGAATGGGCAACTGGACTTGAGTGGGAAGCTTATAATTAAAGCTCAGTTGGGTGATGATATTAGGAGAATTCCCATTCACAATGAGGATATCACCTATGATGAGTTAGTGTTGATGATGCAACGAGTTTTCCGGGGGAAGCTTCTGAGCAATGATGAAGTTACAATAAAGTACAAAGATGAAGGTAAGATTTTAGTTTACCTAATGGTACAGAAATGTTCTAGGAGTTGTTCAGCTCCTGTGGTTATGGGGCTTTTTTTGTACCTACTGTATATACACCTTGGAATACCAGCGGAGTGCTAGTGTTCTGGAAGAACTGCAACATTATAGGAAATGGAGGCATAATGTATAGTTTATAATAATTACAAAGTAGCTTGAAAAGTGTAATAGAATTGCAGTAGGAGAGTCTTCTCGACGTTGCATCTTCATTGGAAGTCCCATTATCTCTAACTTACCAGAAGTGGATGGAGATTAAAGGACTTGTGTTTTATCACTTTTTGAGGACACAAGACATGTTTTTAAAAATGGGTGACTGGAACACAAATTAGAAATAAAGCAGAACTGAATGAGGTTGGAAATTTTGATCTAGAGAACAAATTTGAAATGAGAGAACGAATCACAGAATTCCGTGAGACTAAACAATCTGTTTATTACAAATACTTTCTTCAAGCAACTGAGCAGATGGCTGTATATGTGAACTTCACCGAATGGTCAGTACAAAAATCAAATAGACTGCAGGAAGCAGGAGAGGGATAAGCTGTGATCTCTCTGCCAAAACAAGACTAGGAGCTGATTATGACATGGATCATTAACTGCTAATATCCATCAGACGAAAAAAATCTAAAAGAATTGTATTGCCAAAATATAATTTAAATAAAATTCGTGAGGGATTTAAAGTCCATATAAAGAACAGATTTGCAGTACTTAACACAATTGACAGAAGAACTGTGGGGTGAAACAAGAGACATTATTAGGGAAGAATGCAAGAAATCAGTTTCTGTACTAAAAAGAAAAGGAAAACCTGAATGAGAAGCAAAGAAATAGGGTCATAACCTTGAATGCAGTCTTTTAGCATCTGGGATTTTCTCTCTTCTGTGAATGTAACTTTACTTGCACTTTTCTTTGATAAGTCATTTTCTCATGCCTGACTCTAGACAAGTTTTTCTGGAATATTCAAATGCATTTTACATTTGCATCTACACCAGTATAAAGTGGAAGAGTTTGTTGTTACTACTTGCTCAATCAGCTTTTGTCTGAGCAAGTCCAGAGTTTTTCTTGTCCTGCCTTTTTTTTAAAGTTACCTGTACTAGTCATCTTGCAATTAAAGTTGACTTTGATTCCTGGCTTGTTCTACATGAAGTTGTCTTGCTTTTCTCATTTACAAAAATACAGTGGAACTCCTGATAACGTCATAATCCGGACAATGTCCATCAATTTTCAGAAAATTGATGGACTGGATAGAGTCGTTGGGACGTTGTCCGGAGCTGTCTGCGCACACCCTGCAGGAGGAGAACTGGCCAAGTGTGTGGCTGCTTCTCCCCCCGGAGGGCCGGTCTGCACGCACCCACTCACCCGGCTGCCGCTGTAACGCGCCCTTCCGCTTCCCGGAGTGACCGGCTCCCGGCTGGCAGTGGGGGTGGGGTGAATCGGTGCTCACACATGGGTGCTGTAAAACACGCCCTTCCGCTTTCAGGAAGTCACAATCCAATGACATTAGAAGGCAAGACATTGCCAACCTGTAGTGTAAACTGTAGGTGAGATCTACAATATTGTGTTTAAAAAGTACTGTATCTTGGTGGATAGGATCCTAATTTATTCTTTTGGACTTCTCTGTAGAAATGTTTATCTAACTCACTACCTCAAAGCTATGACCCAGAATTCTTTTTGGTTATGTGATTGCATAAGTGCAATGCACATATGGTGAGAGGTATTTAGCAGGCTGGCTGGCTGGCTGGCTGTAGTGTGCCTCTTTGTCCTTTAGTTGTATAGTCAGTTGCATGGTCATTTGTATGATGAAACTTGCAACTGCATGTCATAATTCAGGGGTTCCGAACCTACGTCCTGTGTCCGGCCCATGGCACCATTTCATGTGGCCTGTATCGCCACCACTGGAAACGGAAGGGGATGCGTTTATGACAGCTGTGGCCATGATTTATAGCAGTGTTTACAGCGGGGGAACCACCAGTCTGGCCCACTCAGCTGTCTGAGGGTGTGTGGGCCGGCCCACAGCTTAAAAAGGTTAAGAACCCCTGTCTTAAATTTTGGAGAGAAAGAAGCTTATGTTCATTTTTAATGTATACTTGGGTATGAGTAGCAGCCACTGCAGCCACCGAGGGCAACTGATAGCACCTGCCTTGTAGGTGTACTGTGAATAAGAGTTTTAAATTGCCATGTGCTTTAAACTGATGTAAATTGTTTATTTTTGGATGCAGGTGATTTTTTTATCATTTTCTCAATTTTCAGATGGTGATCTTATAACAATCTTTGATAGCTCAGACCTTTCTTTTGCAATTCAGTGCAGTAGGATACTGAAATTGACCCTCTTTGGTGAGTATAAGAACTTTTGAATAATAAGGGGTCATTATGCAGAATTTGCTAGAATAAGTCTTCAAGACTTTGGGGAATCTGTGACCATCCAGATGTTTGACTAGAACAATCACTGTACTAGAAAGTCATTCTCTGTGGCTGTTGTGGAATTCAATAACATCTAAGAGGGTGCAGGTTCCCACAGAACATTTTCACGGAATTATTGAGAATGATGCTGCAAGTTACTAAGTCAAGATTTGTGAGATATAGACTAATTTATTGAATATCTTTTTAAAATAGTTAATGGGCAGCCAAGGCCTCTAGAATCCAATCAGGTAAAATACCTGCGCCGAGAACTGATAGAGCTTCGCAACAAAGTGAATCATTTGATGGATTTCTTGGAGCCTCCTGGTGAACCTGGGCTTTCTAACAGCCTCCCTGAAAATGGTAATTTGCCATCTGGTACTGCCAAACCATTACCTGGCACTTTTGCTGTGTTGTATGTTTGAGTGTGCCCAGTCATATTAGTTCACAATGTTTAAATCCAACATTTTTTTAAAAAAAAGTGTAGAAAGTTTTAAAAATATTCATGAATGTTTGAAATCAGATGGGTTTTTCGCTGTCTGATCTGGTAATACTGTATATACTAAATAGATACAACAACAAATCTGTACTAATTCTTGTTTATTCAGAAACTTCCCATTCTGTTCTTTAAGAGGGAAACAGTCCTTGTGCATCATGAGGAAAACATATGGAATATTTCCCTTTTCTGTAAGGAAACAGAAAGCACAGATGAGTTAGAAAGAAGTTAACTGGATTGTGGACATACTGTGTATAATCATAATTTAAGTATGCAGCATTTTTACAAAATTCAAAGCAAAGCCAGTTTGAGAGTGCTGCTGGACATGTGTTCTGCTTGGGAGCTTTTTATAGACATCTGGCTGTTTGCTGTAGGGGCAGCAAACAGCCAGCTGTATGGATTACAATAGGTCTCTGACCTGACCCAATAGTACCCTATATTCTTTATTTGCCCAGTGAGTATATTACCTTAAGCCAGTGGTTTCCAACCTTGGTTCCCAGATGTTCTTGGACTACAGTTTCTAGAAATCTTGACCAGGACAGCCAATGGTGAAGGCTTCTGGGAGTTTTAATCTTAGAACATCTGGGGACCAAGGGTTGAGAACCAGTGTTTTAGGCTGCAGTACAATAGCTTGTGTTTTCCCTGGATTTGAAACTGGGTACATAATAATCTGGAGGCACTTTGGAGGACTTGCATAGTGCCACAGATGAAGCCCTTCAGTGGCTTTCAAACTTGGATGTGGAACTCTAGCTAGGAATTTGAGATGGACAATTTGTGCTTACTGTATATATTAACATTAATGTAGACAATTGAAGTTCGTCATATGATAAATCAAAAAAGTATATGAATTTGGAAGATATTAAAGCTCTAACTATTAGTTCTAGCTAAAACTGTAGACACCACTTTACAAAAGTTGTATTGTTCAGTTTTGCACAGACATCCTTAAACTTTGTCCATATGAAGTTTGGATAGTTAAGATTTATTTAATTTGTATGTCTTTCCAAATCACAACTGAACAAAGTAACCAAATAGTAACATTTGTATAGCAAGTCAAGACTCGGATTGTTGTCTATATTGTCAGATAGTATCCTTGTTTTTGTTTTTAATTTGAAATTGGCTTATATAACCACAGCTTTTGTATCCTGGAAAGTCATCTACTAGATAGTGATTTCCCAAAGAACAAGGATGTAGTTTGCTAAGTATTAATCACATGATATTGGTTATCTTTTGTCAAAAGAAGGAAAGATCAGCTTTGCTGTTCTGTAATCTTAACATTGTATGATAGAGAAATTGCCTATTCTTACTTTGGGAAATTCTTAGTTAAATAAGCTGGAATTTTTTAAAATTGCATATCAAGTTTGTTTCACCAGCTAACAACATTTGTTTGACAAAAGTTATTAAACACAACCGTTTATGTTAATTATATTGTAGTTGCAACTTTTTGTTTTATACCCCATGGAAAAATTATTGTAAAGGCAATAGTAAAATGTTAAGATCTGAAAAATGCTACCAGTACTGTATTCTCTAAATCTAAATATTCCAGATGCAGTGGAGTGATGTTTATTAAAATAAACATTAAAATTAAACTATGGCAGAGTTTCTGGTGTCGCTTTTGAAGACACAAAGTGAGCTATGCTAGCCTTAAAACACATGTGTGATACCAGCATAACAATACATTAAACATTCCTTCTGTTTTTCAGATGTTGCAGAGGGTAGAGAAGACAAGTCTGCTACTTCTGACTCTGCTGTCAAGCCATCTCAAGTTATAGCAGCAAGTATGTCTGCTTTTGATCCATTAAAAAATCAAGATGAAATCAGCAAAAATGTCATGTCAGCATTTGGGCTGGCAGATGATCAGGTGTCAGGTAAGAATATATACTTTATTGAAATCCTTGTTGAAAGTTGAGTTTTTAGAAGTGGCCATGAATAATCACAATCATGGAGTGAACACAAAGGAAGTAGGAGTGTTTTTAGCTGTGTGTGGCATTTATTTTACCTGCTGGAAGGAGTATGTCCTGTTCAATGAGTTGTCCCTCCCATTTGCTTCAACAGCCAGGAGAAACAAAAAGTTTAAAACAGAGAATCTCTAGTATTGGAGGACAGCGTTCCCCCTTCTGCAAACGCTGCTGTAAAATGCATCCGAAGCTGTCGCAGGCACATTTACAGCTGTCGTAAACGCTTCCGCTGGCAGCGGCAGACCACATGAAATGGTGTCATGGGCTGAGTCCAGCCTGCAATCCATAAGATGTGAACCCCTGGCTTAGTCCAATTGACAAATTCTGAATGAAGGACTTGGCCATTTGTGATTTGGGCAAGGAGAAAGAAGAGCCCCAGTTCCCTTTGCATACATCCTTTAGTGTGATTCATTCCACTGGCCTGATAAGTTTGGATATCTTTCATAAGTCGGTTTTGCTGTGATCCTGGTAAACCCATCTGCTTCTTGGGATTGCCATTGTGTCTCCCTCTATTCAATGGCTGGAGAATAAGAAGAGGCAGTGAGATTGATTTACTGAGGAGAGGAATGAAATTGCCTGACAGTCCAGAACTATGCAATTCTTCCTAGACAGAGGGCGTAACTGTCCCAGCATTGTGTTTCAAAGAACATAAAAGGAAAGAGCCTGATGTACAGAAATAAAAAGTATAAATAAAACAAAACAACAAAAAAGTTGTGGCACCTTAAAGACTAACTGTATTTAAGTGTGAGCTTTCATGGAGCAAGTCTACTTCATCAGACATAAGAGTATAACCTGATCAGGGCTTTTGGGAATTGAAGCCCAAGAACATCTGGAGAGCCAAGTTTTAGGACCCTTGCCCTAGAGTCTTATACCACTGGCTTTTGAACAAGGGACACCTTTACCTTTAATAGTAGGCTGGGCTGACTCTGGAGGTTTAATGGCTAATCTTTCTCACACTAGGTCAAGCGATAAGAACTGCAGAATTAACTCACCAAAAAGGGTCTTCATTTTAGGAGTTTCACATCTGGCCTAGACACAGAAGAAGAAGAAACTTTTTAAAAATACAGAGAATATTCAATTTAGAGAAGCCTGTCTGCTGTTAAAGATCCCATAGTCTTGGAGACAATCAGGGTGATGAGTGTGAGCAAGGAGTTCAGGTTCTGGATGTCAGGGATACATTCTGTGATAGGCATCTCCTGACTTTTGTTAAGGTCTGTCTGGTGTTCATGTATGTGTAACTCATGGCAGTTTAAAAAAAAATATGTACACATTAAGTCGAGTTAACAGACAACTACACAGATACTAATGGGAATTAGTGAACTTGCATACATCCTTTACTGCATTGTGGGCGGATGGAACATATTTTAAAGCTGCTTTAGTGAAGGTGATGAAGGATAAGTAATGTACAGTACTCAATACCATTGTTTTAATGCTTTAGATCCAAACTTAGTTGTGCTTGCTACCATTTATTATACAGTTCACTACCTGTCTCTGGCAGTCATGCATATTGCAGTTGTTTTCATTGCATTAACATCCAAAAACGTCCTTTGAAATGCTGTAAAATTCTTCAAAATTATTTGGCCAAATGTAGTTGAATATCTAAACAGATTTATTCTGGCCAGTAGCGATTTTTAGTATTGACTGAGTATTGCCTTCAAATATCTGAAAAGTTAGCATCATTATGCAGTCTATAGCATAAAAATGACTGATCTAGAACAGGGATTCTCAACCTGCGGCCCGTGGACCAGATGCACAGCCCGTGGCACTATTTTATGTGGCCCTCCACTGCCTCCACCACACCAGGAAGTGCCATTTGGTGGAGGAAGGGCAAAATGGCTGTCTGGCCCCCAAAGTTGTCTGAGGCAGCGTGACCTAGCCACCGGCTTAAAAAGGTTGAGAACTTCTGATGTAGAATGTAGTTATTTATATTTTTTTGAGTTGGTATTTGGATCCATGCTTCCCAGATGTGTGTATATTTGTAGATGGATAAATGCTGTGGCTCTTTAAAAAGGTGGATAAAAAAAAAGATACATTAGTTGTTAAGGCAGGATGTACAACAACAAGCTGAACAGAAAAGTTTGGTCTCTAATTGTTACGTGAAATAGTCATAAGAACATAAGAACATAAGAACATAAGAACATAAGAACAGCCTTGCTGGAACAGGCCACAGCCCATCCAGTCCAGCATTCTGTCTCACACAGTGGCTCACCATTTCCTTCAGGGTATTCCCAAGGAGATGCCTTCACCTGCTTAGGATTCCCTGGAAATGGCATTGAGAGATATCCTGCCTATCTCTCCAACCTGGAGGTTGTCCTTAGGTAGCCATAATTATAGCCATTGATACCCTTGTCCTCCATGAACTTGTCTAATCCTTTCTTAAAGCTGTCAAGTCTGACAGCTGTCACCACTTCTTCTGGCAGGGAGTTCCATAGACCAGTAATCCTCTGGGTGAAAAAGTACTTTCTCTTATTTGTTTGAGAACTAGTACCCAAAAGTTTCATGGAGTGTCCCCTAGTTCTAGTGTTGTGCGATAGGGAAAACAGTTTTTCCTTATCTACTTTGTCCACACTGTGCATGATTTTATAAACTTCAATCAGGTCACCTCTTAGACGCCGTCGTTCAAGAGTGAAAAGGCCCAACCGTTGCAGCCTCAGATGGTAAGGAAGGTGTTCCAGTCCCCTAATCATTCTGGTTGCCCTCCTCTGTACTTTCTCCAACTCCATAATATCCTTCTGGAGGTATGGCGACCAGAACTGTACACAATATTCCAGATGGGGCCTCACCATAGATTTATAAAGAGGCAAAATGACACTTGCTGACTTATTTTCTATACCCTTCCTAATGATCCCTAACATTGAGTTTGCTTTTTTCACTGCTGAGGCACACTGGGTTGACATCTTCATTGAGCTGTCCACCAGGACACCAAGGTCCCTTTCCTGGTTTGTCGCAGAGAGTTCAGACCCCATCAGTTTATAAATGTAATTGGGGTTTTTTGCCCCAACATGCATCACTCTGCACTTACTGATGTTGAAGCTCATTTGCCACTGTTTTGCCCACTCCCCCAGTGTCAAGAGATCCTTCTGGAGCTCTTCACAATCTCTCACAGTTTTTACTACCCTGTATAATTTAGTGTCGTCAGCAAATTTGGCCACCTTGCTTTTTACTCCTACCTCTAGATCATTTATGAAGAGGTTGAAAAGCAGGGGTCCCAGTACTGAACCTTGGGGGACCCCACTCTTTACTTCCCTCCACTTGGAGAAGTGTCCATTTAGTGCTACCCTCTGTTTCCTGTCCCTTAGCCAGTTGCTGATCCAGGACAAGACCTGTCCCTTTATTCCATGACTGCTAAGTTTATTCAAGAGCCTTTGGTGTGGGACCTTGTCAAAAGCCTTCTGAAAGTCCAGATAAACAATGTCAACTGGATCCCCCTTATCCACATGCTTGTTGACACTCTCAAAAAATTCCAACAGATTAGTGAGGCATGATTTGCCCTTGTAAAAGCCATGTTGGCTCTCCTTTAGCAGCGCCTTCTCTTCTATGTACCTATTAATTCTATCTTTTAGGATGGTTTCCATCACTTTACCTGGGACACATGTCAAACTGACAGGTCGGTAATTTCCTGGATCACCCCTGGATCCTTTTTTGAAAATTGGTGTTACATTCGCTACCTTCCAGTCATCAGGCACAAAGCCTGATTTGAGGGAAAGATTATATATTTTGGCTAGGAGATCAGCAATTTCATCTTTAAGTTCCCTGAGAACTCGTGGATGGATGCCATCTGGTCCTGGTGATTTGTTAGTGTTTAGCTTAACAAGACATGCAAGGACCTCCTCCCTGGTTATTTCTATCTTGCTTAATTCTTCGGTTTCCCTCCCTACGAAGATAGGCTCTGTTTTGGGCATGTGGTCTCTGTCTTCTTCAGTGAATACTGAAGCAAAGAATTCATTGAGTCTCTCTGCAATCTCTGTTTCCTCTTTAATAACCCCTTGCCTTCCATTGTCATCTAATGGTCCAATGGCCTTCCTAGTTGGGTTCTTACTTCTAATGTACTTAAAGAAGTCTTTGTTATTTCTCTGAGTATTTTTAGCTATACGCTCCTCAAAGTCTTGCTTTGCTTTCCTGATTGTTGCCTTGCATTTGTTCTGCCAGAATTTATGTTTCTGCCTGCTGTCCTCATTCGGACAAGCCTTCCATCTTCTAAATGAGCTTTTCTTGCTCTTGATCACTTCCCGAACAGCTCCTGTAAGCCACATCGGAGTCCTCTTGGACCTGGCAGTGCCCTTTTTCCTTTTGGGTATGCATTCCAATTGGGCCTCTGTTATTGTTTTTGTAAACAACCTCCATGCCTCTTGGAGTGTTTGGACTCTCTCAATTTTCCCTTTCAGTTTCTTTTTTACTAGTTTCCTCATCTTTGGGAAATTTCCTTTTTGAAAATTTAAGGTCTCTGTTTTAGATTTTATCAGTGACTTGCAGTCTATGATCAAGTTAAACATAATTGAGTTGTGGTCACTGTTCCCTATTGGATCAGTCACATTAACATCTTGCACCAGATCCTGAGTATTACTCAGGATCAAGTCAAGGATTCTTGTACCTCTAGTTGGGTCTTCAACCATCTGTCCCAGGGAACAATCATTTAGCATATCTAGGAACTTTATCTCTTTATCATGTGCTGAACAACAGTTTACCCAGTCTATGTTAGGGTAATTGAAGTCCCCCATTATAACCAGGCTTCCCTTCCTGGATGCCTCCTTTACAACATTCTCCAACTGCCAGTCTCCCTCAAGAGTTTGGGTCGGAGGCCGATAGTAAATGCCTACTGTTAGACCATCCTTGTGGCCTGGTACTCTTACCCACAGAGCTTCTAATGGTGACTCTAAATCACCTAGATATTCCAATTCATACGATTTTATCACTTCTTTGACATACAAGGCTACACCACCTCCTGTTTGCCCCTTCCTATCCTTCCTGTACAGTTTGTAGCCTGGGATAACTGTATCCCATTGGTTATCATCCGTCCACCAGGTTTCAGTGATACCAATAATATCAATATTCTTATCTATTGCTAAGTATTCCAGCTCCCCTATTTTGTTCCGGAGGCTTCTGGCGTTTGTATACAAGCATTTATATATGCTTTCCTGATACAGTCTTTTGAATCCAGTTGCATTGTTAGACTGCCTTTTGCATCCTTCTGCTAGAGTGCTGGTGACTAGCTCCTTGCTCTGCTCAGTAATTTTTGCATCCTCCTCACTACTCAAGTACACACTTTCCCGAACCGGATGCTGCCCAGCTCCTGTCGGCTTTCCCCCAGTTATCAGTTTAAAAGCTGCTCTGCAGCTTTTTTGATGTTGAGTGCCAGCAATCTGGTCCCATCATGGTTTAAATGCAACCCATCCCTCCTGAACAGATTTGGCTTGTCCCAAAATGTTCTCCAGTTCCTGACAAATCTGAAGCCCTCCTCTCGACACCACCGCCTCATCCACGCATTGAGGCTTCTGAGCTCTGCCTGCCTGGTAGGTCCTGCGCGAGGGACAGGCAGCACTTCTGAAAATGCTACCTTGGAAGTCCGGGACTTCAATCTTCTTCCTAACAACCTAAATTTGGCTTCCAGGACAGACCGCTTGGCCTTCCCAACATCATTGGTACCAACGTGTACCATGACAACTGGCTCGTTCCCAGTTCTCTCTAACAATCTATCTAGATTTCTTGTGATGTCTGCAACTTTTGCACCTGGCAGGCAAGTCACCATACGGTTATCATGTGCATCACAAATCCATTTCTCTGTATTTCTAATTATTGAATCGCCTAGTACAAGGAGCCTCTCTCCTGCAATCTGTTCATCTACATGCCCCTCATCAACCATATTAAGGGAGAGAACCTCAGTTTGTTCCTGTTGTTCATCTTCCTGGATCTCATCAAGTATGATGAAGGAGAGATCATCAGGTGGAACCAGTTGTTCCTCTGTGTGTTCCTCATCAGGTGTGATAAGGGAAAGAGCCTCAAATTTATTCTGTAATTTCAGACTCTCAGAGTGATCCCCTACTCTCCTCCTCCTTTGAGTCACATTCCTCCAACCATCTCCCTCCTGAGTTAGTGAAGGGCCTTCTCCTTCAGAACTGTGCCCTGTCTCTTCTTTGTCCAGCATAGTCTGCTCCGCTCTGTCCAAGAACAGCTCAAGCTCCTTAATTTGTTGGTGGTTAGATATGCGGGCCTCTAGCTGCTGGACCTTCTCTTCTAGTAGTGCAACCAGCTTGCACTTGCTGCAAGTGTAGTTCTCCATATGCTTTGGCAAGAACACAAACATGGCACAAGAATTGCAGGTAACTACAGCTGTTCCCTCAGAATCCATTTTAACAAGTGCAGTATTCTGGGCCTCAAAAATGTACACGCTTACTACCTTTCTACCTAGTAAGACTATATTCTTCTTTTTGTTACTAGTTTGTAATCTTGCGCGGCGTTAGGCGCGCGGGCCTCTAAAGCAGCTCTACTCCAACTGCAAAACTTACCAGTGCTCACTTCCTTTGTTTGGCTCTCCTCAGCAGCAGCTCTGCTTAAGAGCACATGCAGAGTCCAATGAAATAGTTATTTAATACATATTTTAAAGTTTCTCTAACCACAGATTATGACCCTGTTGATGTTCTCATGTAAGTTGGCGCTTACTCTTCAGGACACATGTCACAAATGTCAGAAATAAAGACGTATAGATGTATTTGTTGTTTTATTAGCAAATAATTTCTAAATTTACTTAGTATCTAAATATCAGAGTTCTTACAGTAACTCAAGAAGAAGGCAGCCATTGCTTAGTGAAAATGAGATTATGATCCAAAGATTCTGGAAAATTGGAAAAAAAACCACACCCAAAGGATCAATTAAAATAGCAAATACAGTAATACCTCATACAAAGTCCGCTTCATACAACATCGGATTCATACAACATCGCCTAATTCCCTGAAAAAAGTTGCCTCATACAAAGTCGTGTGACTTTGTATGAGGCATTGGGGTTTTTCCCAGGTTGCATTGTGCCTGGGCAGTATAAAAGGCAGGACACATGCGTGCATTGCTCTTGTGGGTTTTGCATGAGGCAAAGAGTGTTTAGGAGTGGTTTTGAGCGCGACCTTGGATTTTTTTGAATTTTTTCTCAGAATTTTTAGAAGCATTCCTGGGATTTTTGCAGCATTCTTCGGGTTCTTGGACAATCAGGGTTGTTTGACATGTTTTTGTAATGTTTTTATCCTTTAGACAATGATTTCTTAAAGTTCTGTCTGTTTCCTGTCTGTTTCCTTGACTTTGCCCTGAAGTCTGTGCTGTTACAGTACAATGTATCTCTATGGAAATGACGTTGTATGAGGCATTGCGGCAAGGATTTGGACATTGTATGAGGCATCGCGGCTAGGATTTTGCATGCCTCATACAAAGTCCAAATCCGTATAAAGTCCAAACTTGTGGAACCAAGTTTGGACGTTGTATGAGGTATCACTGTATAATACAAAGTAAACAACATTGTGTTCTAAATAGTTATTTTTGTCAAAAAGTATAGGCTTTTCATTACAAAATGAATTGGTACTCATAACATTTTCTGCAGCTGTTTATTAGAAAACATCATTTTTTGTGACAAAATGTAAAGTTTTGAATTTCAGTTTAGTAGGTGAATATACATTAGGCATTTTAACTTTTGAAAACAAGTGGCCTTCCTAATAAAATCTTCCTAAACTACTTTGTCTGCGTTGTTTATAGATTTATGTTTTCTTTTCTTCCCAGGACCCCCCAGTGCTCCTGTAGAAGAACGTTCAGGAACACCTGATAGCATTGCATCTGCTTCCTCTGCTCCACATCCATCTGGTCAACCACAGCAGCCACCATATGGGGGGACTCAGCCACAAACTGGTCAAATAGAAGGTGATCAATATTTGTATGATGTAGTTATATTGTATTATCCCCTCAATGTCTTCTGAAATGACCACAATTTTTCATCTGTCATTCAGTCTTTGGATCAGCTTGCAGTCATCCTGTTGAGGTGGGGGTGGGGATACATTTTTTCCTGTATATCTGTTCCTAAATGTGACCAAGCTTTAAGTATACAGTGGAACCCCAGATAACGACAAAACTTGGTTCCCCAAGTCGCATCGTTAACCGGATTTCGTTCTTATGCGGGAGTTCCCGGATACAGATGGGGAAAAAATGGCTTCCTATGGAGACTACCTGGATAACGCTGTTTCCATTGAAACGCTGCTAGAAGGCAAAACAGTGGGAGAAACTCATTCGTCAGCTGCAGTTTTTGACTTCCAGCAGCATCCGTGCAGGTGAGGAGGGGTCAGAAACAGCCCGGATCGCCTCCCTGGAGCCTAACAGGCACTCGCGGTGGTGGAGAAGCAGAAATGGGTGAAAAAAATTCCGTCACCATTTTTTTCACCCATTTTGGCGCCTCTGCCCCCTCTGGGAGGCTCAAGGGACCCTATCTGCACTGTTTCTGACACCCCGCAACCCCTCCGGGCAGTGCTGCAAGGAAAAACCCCCAGCTGAAGGAGTTTCCCCCGCTGTTTTGCCTTCTAGCAGCGTTTCCAGTGCCTGGAGGGGTCGTGGGGTGTCGGAAACAGCGCGGATAGGGTCCCTTGAGCCTCCCAGAGGGGGCAGAGGCAGCGGAGAAGCCGAAATGGGTTAAAAAAATTCCGTGGTGACGGACTTTTTTTAACCCATTTCGGCTTCTCCACCACCGCGGGTGCCTCTGTTAGGCTCTGGGGAGGTGATCCGGGCTGTTTCTGACCTCCACTGATCTCCCCCTGCGCTGCTTCAAGCCAAAAACTGCAGCCGATGACGGAGTTCCCTCCGGTGTTTTGGATTGGAGCAGTGCAGGGGGAAACGGGGGAGGTCAGAAACAGCTTGGGTCGCCTCCGCAGAGCCTAACAGAGGCACCCGGGCTGCCTCTGCCCACCCCCACAAAAAGGACAACGTAGTCTCCTACCTGTTCACGCTGGTTAGAGACGAAAAAATCGCCATCTTTGGGTCCCTGTGTCCGGCTCTCCGCCTACCCAGGAGTGTGTGGGAGGCTGGGAGGACATATTCTGCACTGTTCCCGCCTTCCTAGCACCTCCCTGGCCCACCCAACAGCTGAGAAAAGTTGCGGCCGCCATCTTATTTTTTATTTTTCAAAAACAAGATGGTGGCCGCAACTTTTCTCAGGGAGGTGCTAGGAAGGTGGAAACAGCGCGGAATATGTCCTCCCAGCCACTCCTGGGTAGGCGGAGAGCCGTACACAGGGACCCAAAGATGGCGATTTTTTTCGTCTCCAACCAATGTGAACGGGTAGGAGACCAAACACGATGCACTGGATAATGATGTAATGTTGGTATCCGGGGCATGACTTATCAGAAAATCCAGCATCATTATCCGAATTCGTCGTGGTGCGGATGGATCGTTATCTGGGGTTCCACTGTATGTAACTACACTTGATTATGTTGATCCTTGTCTCTCCTTCCTCCCTCCCTTTTGTCTTTTCATCTTGTCAGATTTTAGATTGCAAGCTCTACTTGTGTTCTGTTTTGTACAGGACCATATGGTTTGTACAAGGCTTTCTGGTGTTAGTTTAGCTTTAACATAATGGTCACACAGAAAGAACCTCCTCGAAGATTGTAGTATTTTTGAACCACAATCGGGCGTACCCAGGTAACAGCAACCTTGTGTTGCCTGCTAATCTTTCTCACACTAGGTCAGGCGAAATAAACTGCAGAATGAATTCGCCACAAAGTGCCTTCATTATGGCTGTTTCACCCCTGGCCTAGACGCGGAAGAAGACTAATCAGATTGGCTAAAATGCATTGCTTCAGATTTAGAAAGGCTTCTGATTTTATAACAATTTTTAGCACTAGATGGTGCTATAGTGCTGTTGGAGGATTTCTGCAGTTGCTTGAAGCTACCTTTGTGACTTCAATCATTTTAAAAAGGAAATACAGTGAACTCTTATCTATACAATCCAACACCCATTCAAGTATTATATATTTGGGCGTACTCACTCTGCAAAAAAGGGATACTTTAATCTTTTCTGATCTTTGTTTTGTTGTTGCTACACGAGTCAGAAGAGGGAGAGTACTGCTTACCAGGTAATTTGCCATCTGAATTGGGATCTTGATTTTCCAGCATCCCAAGTCATGTGGAAAGTATGGATACTAAAACTCTTATTCTTCCCTCTTCTCCTCTTTACAAGTAGCAGTAAACAGAAAGAATGATGGGGCACAGTTAAGGCATTTTCTGTTGATGAAGTGGGTGTAATGGCTGAATAAGCCTCAGCTGATTTTAACAGTAGAAATATCTATTTTGTCTTGTGAGTTAATACCCCAGAAAACTGACACAAGTCTAGATAAGTGTGATTTTAGCACTTGACTTTGTAAAAGCAGTGCTTGTTTATTAATTGGGTGCTGTGCGTTCTACAACTATGTAATAAATTTCTGCCTCAAAAAGATTATCTTAAATTCACAGTTTCAAGAAAATATCATCCTAAGTTCTTGCGTCGTGAATATTTAGCTAAATAAAGTAGGATTTTGTTCAATCAGCAGTCAACCAGATGCCTCTGGAAGGTCTACAAGCAAGACAGCCGAACAAATGACTTGCTTTCATCTGTTCTGGCTTCTTTATTCATATCAGAGTTTTGTGCAGTGCAATGCTTAAGGACTGGAAAGATTGCCCAGCTCCACACGGTTGCCCAGGGGACACCAGAGTGTACTCTCAATGCTCTCTACACTTTGGGGAGGCTCCTTCTGTGTTCCCCATCTGTTCTGACTAATGGATACATGGACAGGCCACAAAAAAATAGCAAGTTCAGTTGACCCTCGATTAACAATGCGTTCGAATAGCGTCATTTCCACTTAATGACGCGTCGTCACTCGCCACGTGACTATCCGCACAACGACGAAAACTTGTGCAGATTAACGACTTTTTAACGTTGTGCGGATAATGACAGTTTTTTGCCGCTAGATGGCGCAGCTGCCATTGAAAACTGCACAACAACGTTTCCCTTATAGTGACACGGGGAACCAAGCAACATCCTTATGTGAGGGTCTACTGTACTGTAAATTGAGATGTCTGGATGTGGGAGGGCAAGGAGTGGTGCCCCAGAGAAAAGCCCTGGCATTGTGCCACAAAACCAGTGGATGTTGCTGTGTTCCCCTTCTCACTTGAGCCGTGGCCACAAGACTAGAAAGGTGCCAATGAATATGAATTTCTTCTGTTTTTAGTAATTGTGCAAGAGAGGAAAGCTGGAGCATTTGATATTCAGTTTGTAGGCAATGTTTCCTATAGCTATGAAAGTTAGGCTTGGAGCTGATGTGTGCCAAAAGGACTCAGGACCATAAAGTGACTTGTGGAACTGGATCAGCGGTACATGTGTCACGCTGTGACGTGGAAGGCAAACGGAAGGCCACTGCATTATATTACGCCCTGGACAGTCTTCATGGCTGATCACCATGAAGATAGCTAGTTTTGGGAGTCAGATTTGGCACTTGAAGAAGAAAGGAGGGGACCCTGGGGACCGGCTTACTAGATAAGCTAAGAACTGTATGATCTACTTTTCTTTACACATTTTGCCAAATACTCAGTTCTTATCTAAGGAAGTTTATTCCATGCATATTGTGTTATCTGTTAGTTACTATATCCTTTAGCCAATATTTTGATATTAGTAATTAAGTTAAAAGTCTTTCCACAAAGTTCATTGATTGTTGCCAATTTTCATCTTTCCTCCATCTGCATTCAGAGATCACAAGAGCTTGTGAGAAGAGAAAAAAAGTTTTCTGTGAGCAATGTTTTTACAGGAATATATTCAATTATATACTCTAGATTTTTAATCTTATTCTTTTCAAAATTCTGAGTTTAAGAACATAGTGTATGAGACAAGTAGTTTTAATACTATTTTAATTCTAAAAAGCTTTCAATTTTTAATTGGTAGGCCAAATGTATCAACAGTATCCACAGCAGGCTGGATACCCTGCTCAGCAGCCACAAGGTCAGCCTCAACAACAATATGCTATGCAGTATCCAGGTAAGCAGGTGGTTGGTACTTTGGAACGACGCTGTAGGATGGAGTGTAATCACTCAGTTGTTTCTTTCCCCTGGTTATGCCTTTGTGGTTCGGTTCTGAAATGCATCTCTTTGTGGGTTGCAATTAGATATACTGTCATTGAACAGAAGCTCTCAAGGCTTTTCTCAATAGCTAGTTTTTCAGAAACTCTTCAGGTACCTCTGAACAAGATAAGGTAATCCCAGACAGCATCAGAATAATAACACCCTGTTGTCAGGGATGACTACTGCTATTTTTCACATAGTTGCAATATTCACAGGAAACATAACATTCAGATCTAACCCCCACCATCTTGAGGCGGTTTTATTGAACACTGTCTTGCTGCTTCTCCTTTTGAAGTACACCTCAGTGATCATCTATATTGTGTAGATTACTGACTATATAACATTCCAGTCCTCTTCCTGGGTACTAATGATGTCCAGAATAAGGCCAGTATTCATTGTTAGGAAGCTTGTTTCCTCTCTGTGTTAGAACAGAGACGTCAGAAGAAAATGCCCATTTGTGGTTTTACTTGCTTCCTTTACTTAGCTTTCCTGAAAATATCTTGCTTTCTTCAGCTATTGTAGTTTTGTTCAGATACCCTCCTAAGATGCTGAAAAGTTGTATGAACTCTAAGAAAGCCAGGAAAACCTGTGCCTTAAAGTTTCTACACCCTTTAAAAACCTCCAAGTTGTCACAGTCATAATTACATATAGCTGCATATGATTTGTATCCTGACCATAACTTTTTTGAAGCCTTCTTTATAAAATTCAAAGGGAAAAACGATTTAGGTTTTTACCTAGTAAGTGAAGTAGTTAGCAGTAGTTGCTCTCTCATAAAATGAAAGTTAATTTTGAGCAAATTGAGGGTAATGATGTGGTTGCCCTTACTAGAGAGAGACCCTGTTTTGTTCCTTCTTAGTTTTGTGTACACTTAGTATTAGAAGGGTTTTCCTTTTGTTATATAAATTGTATTTGTTTCTTATGGTCCCCATTTTATCCATGTGTTAGCTTATTCTAGCCATATCAGTGTTGCACTTTCAGTAGTGCTCCTTTCTTTCAGAGATTTCTTTCGTAGTAAATTTTGAGCCCAAGTTCCAGGTGAGTTCAAAATGTACCCCCATGCATCCTTTAGCCCTTTACTTCCTTTGCTTAGAGACTTGCCTTTTAATAATTGCTATCTATCTGGTATTTAATGCTAACAGGATTCCAGTAAATGGAGAGGTTTCATTGCAAGTAGCTTCAGGTGTGTTTCATGCTAGAGATACAGAGTTACTAGTTTTTGTTCTGGGTTCTTTTGTGTTTTCATGACAACTCTGAAATGTTCTTTTAGAACTATTTTTATAATGAATTAGACTAATAGCAAAGCATAGTATGGAAAGTCCTTAAACATCTGTTGTTGTTTTAGTTCTTGTAAAACTAGAATCTGGAGATATTTTCTGTGTTCATGTTTGTTTATTTATTTATTTAAATTTATATGCTGCCCCCTCACCCTAGGGCGGCTCTGGGTGGCTCACAACACATATAAAACATAAAATCATCCCATAAAATCATTAAAAAGACAACCCCGTAAAAACCCATTAAAAGACATGTTTAAATGTGAATTTTATGTGTTTTGAACTATAAATATAAGTTGGATAGGTGTGATGTGAAAAGGCAGATATGAGACACAGCGATGCTATTTTAATAAATGAAATTTTCTTTTGTTTTAAGTTTCATTGCCTATATTATTTCGTAAAACTTGTTTTTCGTTGTATTATTATTTCATATAATGGGATCTGCACTCTCTCCTTCCCATCCTCGTAGATTTTAAACAGTATAAATTCAGAATTAACTAGTACAAATTTTAACTTGATTATTCATAGCTGATAAATGACTGAATGTATGATCTGGTTCCAGGACAGAGCTTTTGTGTGATGCCAAGTAATGTGAAAACTGTAGCTCAGTCCTATGTGCAAGTCATCGTAATCAGCAAATGGCTAGCATATGAGTCATCTTTCAAAACACTGCTGATGAAAATGTTCTCCATTTTGTGCACTGTACTCACTTGTTATTTGTTCAGGGTTTACGGAAATGGCAGTTCATCTTTTGTGAGCTCCGTAATGTATACTATTTAGCTTTTGTATGTTTAAAAAACAGACATTCCAGGCAATCAGGCTAATGAAGTTGTGGTGAACCTATGGCACACGTACCAGAGGGGGCACCCAGAGCCCTCTCTGTGGGTACGTGTGCCATCACTCCAGCACAGAGTTTGCCCCGCTCCTCTGCTCAGCAGCCCAATGGGAACGCTTCCTCCCTCCTCCCAGCACAGAGTTCGCCCCACTCCTCTGCTCAGCAGCCCAATGGGAACGCTTCCTCCCTCTTCCCAGCACAGAGTTCGCCCCGCCCCTGTTTGGGCACTCTGTCTCTAAAGGTTTCGCCATCACTGGGCTAATGTGTGTCAAGTGCTTTGTTACTTTCAGTTCAATGTGTTCCTCTTTGTTTTTCTGAATCTCAGCAGGCTACAGTCAGCAGACGGCTCCTCAACAAGCCCAGCAATTCCAGGCATATAGTCAGCAGCCTACACAGCCTCCAGGTCCTGGTTTTGCTAGCCAGGCACAACAGTTGCCTGCTCAGCCACCCCAGCAGTACCAGGCAGGCACCTATCCTGCACAAAACTATACAACACAAGCGTCCCAGTCTGCTTCATACAACGTACCCCCGGCTTCACAGCCCGGAATGGCTCCAAGTCAGCCGGCTGCTTATCAACCGAGACCTGGCTACACTCCACCCCCTGGAACTACTATGACCCCCCCTCCAAGTGGCCCTAATCCTTACGCTCGTAATCGCCCTCCCTTTGCCCAGGGTTATACCCAGCCAGGTCCTGGTTATCGATAAGAAACCTGTCTGCTGTTAAAAGACCCCAGCTAAATAAGTCCAAGCAGCTGCTCAAGCTATTCCGTCATGCAGTGTCTAAGTTCTTTAACTGAAATACAAAAACTAATGAAAGAGAGAAATTGTATGGTATCACTGTTATTGTTTAATTTGCTGGGATAGATGACCAAATGAATCTTGTTACCTGCTCTAAATTGTATTGGCTTTCTAGTTTAATATTGGTTCTTGAAACACTACCTAAATGTTTGTAAAGCAATGATATTCTAGCTTGCCATTATTAAACTGCTAGATAAAAATCTAGCTGACTTATTTGGCCTATTTTAACTAATGAAATGATGTACTAAATTAGATCCACTTGCTAAAATATAGCCAAGATGTATAAATTGTAACATGCAACTTGAAATTGAATAAAACATTCAAACCACAAATTAATTACTGCACAAGTATTTCTACTACCTACCCGGTTACATTTCTGTAGTACAGTCTAATATATAAATTAATGAGTCACAACCATCAGTGTGATTGTAGCAACTGGAAAGTGCCATTGTTAACATACAGAGTAGAAGGGTTTTTTAATTATTGTGTTCATTCAGCATGTTTGTTGACGTGAATACTGTCAAGGGAATATGATGTTGGGGTGGGTGGACTTAATATGTACTGTTATAGAGTGGCTACACTGCCGAGCCACACAGATTAGCAGGAAAACTTGAGAGTGCTTCTTTTGTGTCCTGATCAAATCCTGGACTGCTGAAATGAATCCACTTTCTTGGTTTTGTTGTTGTCCAAACTTAAGTCCTCATCAGTGCGTGAGAATGCTGAGCAAATTGAAATTATAGAACACGTGGGGCTAGTTATTTCATGCTATTCAGTACCTATGGACTTTCCCACTCCCTGCAGAAATAGACATTATTTGGAAAATAATGTCTGCTTTATTAGAATGAAAGTTATTATGTATGCAGGAAATATTTTGAGACCTGTACCTGAAAACAGAAAGCTGGACTGTTGCAAGTGACTAACGTATAACATTTATTATTTATCTGAGAGTAAACAAAACAGAATAGACAAGTGATGAAGTAAGTGGACTTGGTCCACATAAGAACATAAGAACAGCCTTGCTGGAACAGGCCACAGCCCATCCAGTCCAGCATTCTGTCTCACACAGTGGCTCACCATTTCCTTCAGGGTATTCCCAAGCAGATGCCTGCTTAGGATTCCCTGGAAATGATATTGAGAGATATCCTGCCTATCTCTCCAACCCGGAGGTTGTCCTTAAGTATCCATAATTATAGCCATTGATACTCTTGTCCTCCATGAACTTGTCTAATCCTTTCTTAAAGCTGTCAAGACTGACAGCTGTCACCACTTCTTCTGGCAGGGAGTTCCATAGACCAGTAATCCTCTGGGTGAAAAAGTACTTTCTCTTATTTGTTTGAGAACTAGTACCCAAAAGTTTCATGGAGTGTCCCCTAGTTCTAGTGTTATGCGATAGGGAAAACAGTTTTTCCTTATCTACTTTGTCCATACCGTGCATGATTTTATAAACTTCAATCAGGTCACCTCTTAGACGTCGTCGTTCAAGAGTGAAGAGGCCCAACCGTTGCAGCCTCAGATGGTAAGGAAGGTGTTCCAGTCCCCTAATCATTCTGGTTGCCCTCCTCTGCACTTTTTCCAGCTCCATAATATCCTTGTGGAGGTATGGCGACCAGAACTGTACACAGTATTCCAGGTGGGGCCTCACCATAGATTTATAAAGAGGCAAAATGACACTTGCTGACTTATTTTCTATACCCTTCCTAATGATCCCTAGCATTGAGTTTGCTTTTTTCACTGCTGAGGCACACTGGGTTGACACCTTCATTGAGTTGTCCACCAGGACACCAAGGTCCCTTTCCTGGTTTGTCGCAGAGAGTTCAGACCCCATCAGTTTATAAATGTAATTGGGGTTCTTTGCCCCAACATGCATCACTCTGCACTTACTAATGTTGAAACTCATTTGCCACTGTTTTGCCCACTCCCCCAGTGTCGAGAGATCCCTCTGGAGCTCCTCACAATCTCTCACAGTTTTCACTACCCTGTATAATTTAGTGTCGTCAGCAAATTTGGCTAACTTGCTTTTTACTCCTACCTCTAGATCATTTATGAAGAGGTTGAAAAGCAGGGGTCCCAGTACTGAACCTTGGGGGACCCCACTCTTTACTTCCCTCCACTTGGAGAAGTGTCCATTTAGTGCTACCCTCTGTTTCCTGTCCCTTAGCCAGTTGCTGATCCAGGACAAGACCTGTCCCTTTATTCCATGACTGGAAAGTTTATTCCACGAAAGCTCACATTTAAATACAGGAGTTAGTCTTTAAGGTGCCACAACATTTTTGCCCCCCCCCCCCCTTTTTGTTTTGCTGTTCTGTTTTGTTTACTCTCAGATATGCTTGCACAGGCTACCACCACTACCACTTCAAACATTTCACTTATTCTTTAGTTAGCAATAAGTATTTAAAAATCTTTAATTATTTCTTCTACCATGACAAATTTACAAACAAGCTTGAGTCAATGAACTACATTGATATGTTAATAGGAGCAAGGTGCGCAGATGTTTTTTTAATAGGTTTCTTAAATCCCAGTTCTTTCCTGTACAATACAGAGTCTACATATGGAAGGGTTCTCACCGAGCAACAATGAAGCAATTTTTTTCCTGCTCCTCTCAGTACATGCTTGAAAATAGAGGGCTAGATAGAGACTTAGAATATTGAGACAAGAGTTTTGGGATAAGAGACTAAGCTGCGGATACAAAGATGTATCAGACTACATAAATAAAAAGCTGCCGTCGAACCTTTTCACCAGTCAAGGTATTGGCGATGGTTTAGAAATATTGCTGAGCTAAGACTAGACTGAATACTTGTGAAACAAAGATTAGTGGAGGTCAGACTACCAAATACTTTCTAACAAATACCAGTATAATAAATGTAAAATGCATTCTTTCTCAATGTAATTCGGTTTAAAAGAAAAATATTAACAATTTATCATTGAAAAATACTTGGATTGAAAATGTTTTTCAGACCACTTTGTCACTAATGTTCATGGATTTGTCAATAACTTGTATAGTTATTTCAATAAGAATATTTTGAAGAATACTATTATTTTGGTATATTTTTGAGCAAAACAACTAAGCAGGGATTCGAATGCACAGACCTTGAGAGACCTCCAACGCTTTACAGCCGCCGAACCCACTGAACCACTTCTGGCTCATATAGTAGTCCCCTGATGGCTCAGTGCGCAAGGCGCTGAGCTTGGAGACCGGAAGGAGAGGGTTTGATACCCGGCAGCTGCACAATGGGGGACATGAAAGGAGCCTCATTTGGGCGTCCCCTGTAAAAACCCTTTCAACCCAGAGTAATCTCTGACACGAAACACACATTTTGGTATAGGTGATAGTGCTAATCTATTTCGTGCCTTTATCTACTATCCACTTTGCTTTGGAAATCTTAACTTCAACTCAAGATGGGACTACATAGCCTTTGAAGGACCAAGTTTGTAATTTAAGTGTTCTTGTGAATATTTGTTTATACAATTGATTACCATATATCACAGAGTAGTAAAGTCAGCAAGCAGCCTCATATATTCCTAATTTCATGAGGCCACTGAACTTTTTAACTACACAGAAATGGAGTTGAGCCAAGTTTTATTACAACCTGAACTTGCTATCACTAAAAACACCACAGTCCATGTTAGACACTATCTTTGCAGTTTAAATAGGGTTCCCTGAATTTGGTAAAGGGACTTCTAACATCAAGAAAGCCATATTATTTTCAGGATTTGGACATCTGGTAATTTTCAATTGTATCAGCTGTTCTGTTGGTGAGAGCTATGCATCAATGGATCAAATAGTATTTATGATTAAAAATACTTTTTATTAATAGTACAGTGTACCTGCAATGTACTTAGAAAGTTTTTTTTACAACCAATGCAAACATTCCTTGTGTTTCTTCTTTATATTTTCTTACATTGAATAAGCACCTTTAAAATCCTACATCTCTTTATATATAATGTTTACATGTTGAAGCAATACAAATAGAGTACTGTGTAAAGGGGGAAGGGCTCAGCCATTTTCAAAAACACTCATGTTTCCATTCTACAAAGCAAATCACATTCCTCTTCAATTTTACATAAAGAATTGAGGTTTTATATACAACTTGTATGCTTTAGCAATAATTCAACATACTGCATGGATCTACATTTACTCAGACAAAACTCCACGATCATACTGGTTCATCAAAGTTACATGTAAATCTGACTTATTCTTGCTATTGTAGTCTTGATTGTGTTAGTTATGATGGGCTATGCTGTATTTTGAATTTTCTCGAAGCAGTGAGGGATCAAATGTCTGCTCATGTGTAACTTAAAAAGGAGAAAGTTGTAGTTTATATATGTACCCTTCACAAAAAGGCATAATGCAAGTGTAATTGGAACTTGGAAATGCATGTCAGAGTAGTCTTCTGTTTTTCTTCATAAGAGTAGAAATGTTCAAGGCACATGTGTTCGTTGTTTGCTCTAGCAATGTACTTCTGCAGGCTTTTAATTATATTAAAAATCATTTCACTATAGAGACAAAAATCTACAATGATGTATAGCTTCCATTTGTCCCAGAAGTAAATACAACAATAAAATGTAAGTGTAAACCCTTTAACAGTCCTGTGCATCTAGGGCTCTTAATGCCCTATTTTTAGAGACCTATGAGAGACTTGTGACAAGATTTTACTATATTTGTAGTAACAGAATCCTTATTGGTGTTGGAGAGTTACATAGTTCCCTGACATATAAGTTTACTTGCAGTCTATCTGAGCGCAAAGCTGTACAGCATGACCAGTTTAATATACTGTTCCAACGAAGTTGGGGAATTGCGTGTTTTCTGATTGGATGTATAAAGTGGCAGAAAAGTTATTCAGGCCTTACAATAATTTAAGTGTGTTTGAAAATAAACAAGAACAACTTTGGCAGTATACACCAGCAAAATCCAGAATACATATCTGTTTCTTACCCACTTTCAGTAAAGATGTCTTACAATATCACAACCATGATAAATAATAAACTACATCTTGTAAAATATGTAGATGGTACCACAAGAGACTAATAGGGAGCCAGCTTCCCAAAATATCCTTCTATGATGTATTCCAAGTCTTCCTATAAAAAATCTGTAGATCTGGACAACTACATTTAAGCAGCCAATGCCATTGAATGAACTGTCCTCACATTTCAGCATGATAAGTATGACATACCATGCATTATACATTTTCATCTGTGAGCTTTAATGATAGTCATAGCTGGATGCAGTCTTTCAGTATTCAGTATTTCATTTCTTGCTCTACCATTTCCCAGGTATTGTGGTTCCACACTCATACCAGTGAACATAGTTAACGTGTGTTCCAGCTCCCATTTTTCCAAAGTGTACAGGTTCTTGTCGTATAGCTCTAAAAAAGCCTGGTTAGAAAAAACGGCCAAGCATTAGTGGAAGCTGAAGGGTTGGTACACATACTAGATTCTTTTAGGAACACATGAAAAGTGTTTATGCTGGTACTTAAAATGAAAAAAGAAATTTACCTAAAAACATTTAAAACTTAAAAATGAAACATTTGAACAAATTCCTCTCTGCACAATCATTGTTACGTGCCATTGACTGGCTTCCATGGTTACTCTGGCAGGGTTTTCAAGGTATGCAAGACATTTAAGGAGTGACGCTATTAAGACCATTCCCCAGTTAATCTCCATGGCCAAGTGGGGATTTGTTCAAAACTATCAAGTACACCACATTGGCTCCATGCAACCATTAAGGAAACATTTGTTGAGATTCCCTGTTGAATGTACAGTAAAACCCCGACTTATATATGCCTCAAGTTACTTAAATTTTGACTTATATAATGATTTTGTGCTAAAACCACACAATTTCCTATGAGTTTGTTTCAAGTTACATAAAGAGTCTTTTCCTATGGATTTGCTTCGAGTTATGTAAATTTTTTTTTCCCTATGGGTTTGCTTCGAGTTGCATAAAAAAACCGATTTAAGCAAAAGCCTACGGAACTGACTTTTTTTCGTAAGTAGGGGTTTTGCTGTACTCCCAAATCGGAATTAAGAAAAGTCCCTGAAATTTCTCATTTTTGGAGGTGGTGGGCACAGTAGGCTATGAAGAAGAGAGGCTACTCAAGTACAGTTATAAATGTAGAGGACAATTTGATTTGGACCAATAGTAATAAGCAATTCAAATGATAACTTTTGCTTACTGCCTGTATGGCTTAGATACACCAAGGATGGCATCTAAATTTCAGTATTTTGTACAGAAATAATCCAACCTAAACCACATTTTTAATTTATTCATTTATTTTACTTATACCCCACCCATTGTGAGCAGGCGCTCTGGGTGATGAATATAAAAGCATTTTGGGGGGTGGGGGGTGGGGGAAACTAAGCACAATTAATTTTTGATGAACAATTCAGTTTGGTCAAATTAACGTCATGAAAGTGTAGTGTCTGTGCAATGCTTCCTTAAGTCAGTGGTTCCCCCCAAAAAATACCAATTTAATTTTCTCTTTGCTGTCTGTTGTATTATCCTATCCCATACTAATTTGTCCCCACCTCAAATATATTCTCTCTTGCTATTTTATCCATTCTGGTTGGATGATCACCATGTGCTTTATATAAGAGTTGTTTTGAAAGCCAGAATCTTCAGTTAATACAAAACATAGCCTCAATATTATGAAAATTTTATGCTAAGACTTCCAACATCTTCACTGGCTCCCTAGCTCTTTCTGTGGCTAATTCTAATTGCATTGGAATACATGAAAACCTTTTAGAACATACCTTCTTTGGTTGGTAGCTGATTGGGCGGGAGCTGTTGTCCAGTCCTTCCATCTAAATAAGAGTCCACGAATTGACAATGATCTTCTCCATATCCCCTCTGGTCTCCAATATTATAAAATGTACCTGTCAATAGGAAAATGATCAATAGGGTGTTTGTATTTTTTAAAAATGTGTTTTTAAAATGTTTTTAATATGTGAGTTTGTGTTGTTAGCTGCCCAGAATAGTAAAACCTCTTAGATGGGTGGGGTATAAGTAAAATAAATGAATAAATAAAAGATGCATATAATTTAAATATTAAAAGGGAATGGAGAGAAATATTTATGGCATGCATTTAAAAACTGTCATGTTCCTTGAACTGTTCAGTCCCTATGCCCGTGATGGCGAACCTTGGAAGTCCAGATGGGCTTAGGCTTCTGGGAATTGAAGTCCAAGAACATCTGGAGTGCCAAGGTTCGCCATCAAGGCCATATGCAACAATGTGGTGCTCTGCAAGCCAGGGCTACATTATATCAGGCAGGACAACCACAAAATTCATTCTTCATCCTCCTATGAATATATATGTGGAAGCCTGCTTCCCTTACCATGGTTTGCTTTTAATAATCTTTTGCCAGGCTAAGAACTTGCCTCCCTTCTATAAAGGCTCAGGTGACTGAAAATTTAGCACTCTTTAAAATAAGAGTTTATTCCAGTTTACTGTCAACACAGAAATAAGGACAGTATCTTGATATCTTTTCATACCTCCCAAACTGCTGCATTCCTCCCCTTACATAAATGAGAGATTATTTGGATATATTTCTTAACAGTTTTTGATCTAATCTTTTATCTCTACTGAAGTGTTCAAGAAAGACACAACCTTGTGTGGATGCAAATTATTTTTATATAACTTCAAAAGATGAAGTGAGTTACCTATATTAATCCACCTCAAAATGGGCTCTGTGTACAAAGACCTTTTCCAAAACTTTAGTTGTGTTAATCATTTCTTTAGTGGGGCAAAGTAGACTAAATCCAGACAGCTGTTTGCTAGGCAATCACTGATGTGTAAGTATCTTTTGCCATATTCCAATCCGAATATAGGTGATCATCATGGTGATCAGCCATGAAGACTGTCCTGAGAATATAATGCAGTGGCCTTTCATCTGCTTTCCACATCGCAGCATGACACCCATACCACTGATCCAGTTCCACGAGTTACTTTCTGGTCCTGAGACCTTTTGGCACGCATAGTCCTCATCCACCGAGGCCAAGATTGATGAAGCTGGTGCCTCCATCAAGATGGATTCAAGTGGGATTTAATCCACTTGGGGACCATCTCCCTTCCCTGTGGACTTTGGCACCCACTTGGTTCTCAGGGTTGTCAGGTTAGTTAACCACTGCCTGACACTCGGCGTTGAGTTGTTTGCAGTATGGTCTACTCTATTACCATAGCAGGATAACCTGGCCAGACTGGTAAGTGTACTGTATGGTTGTTGTTGTTTTTTTAAGAAAAGGAGTCATTCTGGCCAGCTTGTTTCCACACACCCATTGTCTCTAGATGGATAGGAACATCCACAGAACTGGACAGTACCTTTCCTCCTGGAAAAAAAATTGGAATGGGAATATCTGCCAAGTGTTGCAACAAAATTAGGGTTTGGCTACTCTAGTCTCACTTGTGGGTGCTAAAAATGACCCCAAAGCAAATTCTCCAAGTGATAAGGATGCTTTCTTTTTTGGGAGATGTTATGCAAGAAATCACTTTTACCTTTCACATTCTCAGATTGGCATTAGACTCACTGGAATTATTTAACATTTCAGGCACTGAAGGCAACACTCAAAATTAAAACCCATCTTTTTTCCCTTCCTTTTTCCCTTTTCCTAATGGCTGCTGGTTACCTGGCTTGCCAAATGAGATCAGTGGCAGCTGCTGCTTTATAGGCTCAACGCTGGCATATTTATGTTAGCAGAGGCACTAAAGTAAACCAAAGGAGTCCGACTACTAGTACATTTGTTTTCAGTGAGAGCAGCAAGGTCAGTAAGACCCTGTTTCATGCTTGGATAATATCCATCAGCCAGAGAGCACTTGCCTATCATATGTTTATGAGGTCACAGAAATTCTCTGTAATCCATCTTTGTAAGACCGCATAGGTAAAAAGTAAAGGCCGTCCTTGCTTGAAAGCAAGTCATACTATAGGGTGCAGTGCTCATCTCTGTTTACAGCCAAAGAGCCAGTGCTGTCTGCAGACATTTCTGTAGTCGTGACTAGACACTGGAATGCATGGAATGCTGTTACCTTTCCCACAGAAGTAGTACTTGCAATTTCTTGCTTTCAAACTGCTAGGTTGGCAGGAGCTGGGACAGTCGACGGGAGTTCACTCAGCAGAGCCATAGCCAGAGGGGGCCCGCGCCCCCCAAAAACCCTCCTGAGCTAACAGCCTGCCCCCCCCAACCCACTCCATGATGCCAATGTTATATATGTGAGTGTGACATTGTTTGCCCCTCCTGGAAATTTTTTGCCCCTCCTGAAAAAATGTTTGCCTCCCCAAATCCAGAATCCTGGCTATGGCCCTGTCACTCAGGCTTGCAGCTCTTGAGTCTTGAATTTCTCACATCCTGACCTGGTCATCACATTCAGCTTCTTAACCACTAAGCCACCGCAATCTGCAAGACTGCATACTTGTACAGTATTCTAATATGGGATGGCTAATGCTGACACATGTTACAGTGGTGTCCTGTGTGAAGCAAAGAGAACTGCTGTAGCCCATGTCACATACTGTCACTGAAACAGCATACTGGCCAAAATCCAATTGGAGAAATGTCATGTGCATAAGGATAGTCTCACAGTGCCCCCCCCTTTTATCATGGCCTTCTCTTTGAGCAACAAGTCATATAACCAGCTGAGTTCCTGATTTGTAACCAGTGCAAGATCTGGTGTCTGAAAGTAAGAGAAATGGTGAGCTGAAGTATGGGGGTGCCTGAAGAGAGAGGAGGAAATTGGATTCTGGCCATTGATTTCATTGGTTCTGTGGCAGTTGGTGAAGTGGACTTGATACATGAAAGCTAACATTAAAATACAGCAGTTAGTCTTTAAGGTGCCACCAGGTTTCCGTCTTTCTTTTTTCTTTTGTGGTCTTATATGCATTCACAGACTAACCTGGCTACCATTTCAAAAAATTGGTTGTTTATGTGTCAATTGTAACAGACATGCCCTGTCACTGTTCAGTGCCATTGCACATAAATGCTTTGTACAACCATGCTAAGTTAAGAAGCTACTTTTTCTCATTGTCGGCAGCTGCCTATATGAGAATGCATTTTTTCTTGAAGCAAGAAGAATGCCATTGGCGTGAATTTGTTTAAGGTGGGTCCCAGTTTGCCATGAAGTGACCCATACACTATGATCTCAGAGCCATCTCCTTCAGTACATATTAAATGAGACATGCAGGATTTAACACCGGGGAATGCAATGGACTGCTGCAGCCTTGAGGATATGGACAAGGTGCGCCTTCACAGGCAGTCCATCTGGCATGGGCTCTTCTGCCTTCATGTCCATTGGGAATCAGAGTTCCTCTTCCGCTCATTTTGCCACTGGGCCCAATATGATGGTTTCCACTGGCATTTCGTCCACTGAGGGGACCATCACCTGCACCAAAATAGGCTCATCTGTTTGTAGCTGTTGGCCCCTTATACAGTCAGGTTATTTTCCGCCGCCCAACACTCAGTGTATATCAGCACTGATTGTATATCAGCACTGATCCCTGTACTTCTCCCTGTGTTGTGCCCTGTGGCAACTGAGAGAGTCAGCTATTACACACATGCATTGCTGAGTTCCTACTTCAAGTACAGCCTTTAAATTTCATACCTGTAAGTGAATCGCTGAGGTAAATTTTATATCGGAGAGAATTGCACAACTGCACACCCACAAACTTTTTGTACCAGGTCCTCTTGACGTACTGCTTCCCTTTGCATTCCGAATAGGCATCAGAGTTAAATTTGATTTCAGTCCAGATTGCATCTTTTCCCACTGTTAAGAGAACAAGCATTTTGTTGATGAAAAGAAGAAGTGTGTAGGATAGATTCTGAAACCAAGCGAAAGACAACACATTGACATGGTTGTTTTATATTTATTTATAAAATGTCTCTTCCAATTTTTATAGTAAATAGTAATATTTCCAGACTCTAAAATGGAAAAATTCACATTAGGAAAGTCTGGTGTTTGGAGAGATGTCTGAAATATTTCACATAAAAGCGCTCATTCTTAACTAACTTCCAGGATGTCACAAATTGTTTTGTTCATTAGCACAATTAACATAGGACATATATCTCTGTCTTTGTGTTAGTGATGCTGTCTAAGTTTCCATAGCATTGTGAACCGCCTGGAGTCACTTTGGTGAGTTGGTGGCCATACAAATTTAAATAATAAATAAACAAACAAACAAACATACATAAACAAACAAACAAACAAATAAATAAATAAATAAAACAATTGCATTAATTCACAATAGTAATCAGAACAAAATCTAATGACACAATGTGTTGGCTCTACAAACAGGCTTGTTAAAACAGGCTATCACAGAAGCGTTGCTTCCCCACTTTCTGAGCAATTCTCCATCTACCTTCAAAATGGAATCCTAAGGAATGAAGATTTCTCAACCTTGTGCACCCCCAGATATTCTCAGACTTCAATTCCCAGAAGCTCTGATCAGCAGGTGTGCTAACTTGGGCTTCTGGGTATTGAAGTCCAAGAACACCTGGAGGCCAAAGGTTGAGATACCCTGAATTAAGCTGTGCTTTCTCTCTCTCACCCATGCACATGTGTGTAATCTTTGAAAAGCAAGAGGATCTTCTGTGACGAGTATATGGGAAGTCCCATGCTGGGTTAGAGCAAAAGCCTATCATGTTCAACATTCAGTTCATGCAGTGGCCAACCCGTTGCGGATGAGCAGCCTACTAGAGAACATGAAAGTAGGCAGATCCTGGGTCCAATGCAGTGAAAAACAAGCAGATTAAGAAGTGGAACACATTAAAAATAGCTAAGTAGTGGATTAAAAGGTCATCAAAAGGCATCCTATACTAGGGGACAAAGGGTCATGTGGTTTGGCTGAATTGTGTCAAGCTAGGGTATGCTAACAGAACAATTACAAATACTCCTTGGTTCTCACAAATCATCCTCTTCTACATTTCTTCCTTCCCCTGAACCAGAAGGCTCAAAAACATACTTTGAGGCAGGGGAGAAAGGTTGAAAATTCACATGGCATTTTGGCACTGCTTTTTTCTCACAGGGGACTTGTAGAACTGACAGGTCTCTTTAATTTCTTGCTAGGGCTTCTGAGACTTGCAGCCTCACTTTATAGAAAGAAAACAACTTTTTGCCAAAGTCTGGGAGTGCTCACTATCTCCACATTCTGCTGCTCCAAAATAAGTTTCTGAGCTTTCTTCAGGGAATGGAAAAGTAGCATTTCACAGGATCAAAGTGAGTACACTTTTTGCAATCTTACAATTCTCCTTGCAAGCATTTAAGCAAGGGCATGGGCTTAAGTGAGCATCGCCAGGCAAATCCTCATTAAAAGCCTGAAGTAAACAGTGAGATTGTGACCGGTGCTTGAAAAGCCAAAGGATAATAAGAAAGTATTGTAATTTGGCTTTCACCACAGAAAATGCTCTTCTTCAAGTAGCTACACATCTGACTTCAGCAGGCCATAGCTTTTGCAGAAGAGTCTCCAGTGACTGATGTGAGAAAATATGATGTCTTACAAATCCAAACATATGCATTGATCATGAAAATAAGTTAACTCTGGAAGGATATAGTACAGTGATGGTGAACATTTTAGAGACCAAGTGCCCAAGGAGGAGGAGGAAGCATGTGGGCAGGCACTGCGCATGCCCACACGCCCATGTGACATCACCAGAGTGTCTCCGGTGAAGTCACGTGGATCCCCCCCGTTCCCCCACTGGTGCTCCCAACCCCCTGTGGGTGCTCCTGACTCCTCCCCACAGGTGTGCCCGACCCTCCACAGGTGTGCCTGACCCCCTGTTGGGGTGCCTGACTCCTAGGAGTGGTGTGTGGGTGGTGTTTGGTTGCCTCATCTTGCCCTGCCACTGCCGCTCAGGTGGGATTCCAGCCTCCCCTCTCACCTACCCATTGGCGGAGGTAGAGGGGTGGTGTGGGGAAGCAGCACTGGCACCTGCAGGGAGGGGCTTCCCCTCGACGACACATGTGCCAACAGAGGCCTCTGCATGCCACCTCCACCACTGATATAGTGGGTGAGAGGGCAAATTTGAAAACAGGCACCAATGGAAAAATGCACCAAATTCTGCTCTAACATAAGTTAAGGACAAGTTTCTCGCCACAACACTCTGAATTTTAGAGATCAAGCAGAACCTGATCCCATATTTTCTGTAGCACAACGGCAGAACTCTGCCATGCAATCTGTTAAATCGCTTATTAAGTGAGAAACAGCCTATTCATTTCACAAGCATGTCTTTTAATTTAATGACAGGGTTGAGAAAATATGGCCTGTGCCTGGCACATTTCAAGCAGTTGGTTTCATTCCACTGGAGCACCACATCATGTTGTTTGGGTGGTTCTCAGGTAAACATTTAGACTGGCAAGAATTCTTTGTAAGTGGTATAGGCTGAAAAAAAGTTAAATCATGTGCAAAATGCCTTTCTCCTCCAAATTGACTATGTCATATAGAGCAGTACATTAGCTCATCTTTAAAAAATGTTCTCAACAGAGCAAGTTATAAGTATAAAGGACTTACTTGGAATTGGCTCAGTTACTCGAGGATCCGCTATGGAGGGGGAGAAAAGCACAGGGTCAGACTGCAAAATAACAGCATGTTCAGATATACTAGGAAAGTATTTTTCCTGCTTTGTATTTAACATGAATTAGAGTACATGTATTTATAACCATGGCTCCATTCTAGACAAAACTATTGCAGGAATCAATTCAACAAATAAGACTTACATTAAAGCATGTGAGTGAGTGTTTTTGAAAGTAATATTTACCTATTGCTTCTAGTCCAAGGATGGGGCAGATTTCAGGCTGATGTGATCTAGTTTGTTTTCTATTAGAACCTTTCTAGAACTTTAAGATACACCAACTAGAGCCTAGTACAAAATAATGAAAGAATTCTGACCCCACACGTCTTCTTCTGAGCACCCAAACTGAATGAAGCTCACAGGTCTTCATGCTGGAAAATGATTATCTCAGGCATTCTTCATTTCAACAGTACAATTGAAATATAGGTATATTCATTTTCCGCCTCTATTGTCAAACAAATAGGAGTCAGAAATCTTTGTAAATCTACTACAATCTAGCTGGAGATCCACAACATAGACCGAGAGGACTAGAACTACTTTCTGTCCATCCTGTTCTGTTGTATTCCAAAAAAAACGCTTCTAATTCATAGCAACTCTATGAAGGAATGCCATCCAAAAAGTCCTATCATTAATAGCCCTACTCAGGGTTTACAAACTAAAGGATATGATAGGTCCGTGATCGCAAACCTTGGAACTCCAGCAGTTTTTGGAATTCAATCCCCAAGAAGCCCAAGTCCCTGTGAATACACACAAATGGGTTTACTGCATGTGGATTCACAGGGACTTGGGCTGCTGGGAATTGAAGTCCAAGAACAGCTGGAGTGCCAAGGTTCACCGTCATTCTGATAAAAAAATTCTTTCCTTATCAGTTTTCACATTTTCTAGCATGTTTGCTTTTTCCAGCGAATCTTGTCTTTTAATTAAAATGCTCCAAGTACAAGAGTTTCAGCTTACTCATTCTTACCAGAACATCTGTTCTAGTGAACCTAAAATGAAATTATAATAATATTCAGTGGTATTCCGAACTTTAATAGGCTATAATTAGATGGAGAGTTATGTTGATGTTTTAAAAGAACTGCCTTTTAAAAAGAATTATTATAAAATCCTGCCTCTACAGGATTTTAAGATTCCATTTCAGAAAGCTCTAATGGAAGATGCTGCAATTTAATATCAGACATCCCTAAATGCTGTTTTAGCTGGATGGATAGCTCAGTGAAATTGAGCATCTGGTTGGGAGTTCCATTTCCCACTGTGCTATATAGGAGAAGAGCCAGCTGGTATCGTCACAGACAAGCTATACAGTCTGTAAAAGCCGCCAGAAGAAGGAAATGGCAAATCACTTCTGAGTACAGTATTTTGTACTGTACCTAGAAAATCTTGGAAAGGGTTTCTGTAAGTTAGAATCAACCCAATGGAATGTAATCACCGTCATTTTCTCTTTTCTACTATGCAGCTAGATGTTAAGCACTGTAAAGAAATGATGAGACTTCTGTCTAATGTATATAATTATTGAAACTCTTACCTGATTCAGTTTTAAATGGCTTTGATTCAGTACTTGGACCTTCACCAAGAGGGTTACTTGGTATCACAACAAATTCATAACTAGGAAGAAAATGTGTAACAAAAATGCATTCTGACCTTGTTATGAATATCAGTACCTAACATCATAATAATACCAACATATCTTAAAGTAGTGTTCCACAACCCTTGGGTTTTGGACTTCAGTTCCCAGAAGAACTAAGTCAATTCCTCAAAGCACTGATCAGCCAATGTACTGACTTAGGCTTCTGTGAACTGAAGTCCATGAGTGTTCCACAGAACATAGTTTGGGAAATACTGGTCACTAAAGCATGATTTTCTTCACCTATGTATAATGCATACAATATGCTTTGCTTGATGATTTATCATTAAATCATAAACACGGAGCTAAATTGCAAGCCTGATTGCTGAGGCATATATCTTTGAGAAAATAAACAATTGGACAGGGGAGAAATTGGTTGATCATTCTTAATGTCATGTTTTGAGGTTGAACTAATAAATGGCACCTCAAAGCCAAATGTGCCTCATATGACAATGATGGATCCAAGAAAACATGTGACTCTTCATGTCACATGTGTTTTTCTTTCCAGAACAGGTTAAACGTAACTCAAAGGACAGAGCAAACACCTATTCACACAACATCTATCTTGTCTCCACCAAATTTCAGGTTCAGATCATTAGCCGCCATAGGTGCCAGTTAATAAGTGGGTCCAACTGCGTACAGTAAAACAGACACAAAAAAAGTTTATCATATGCAGGAGACGGACAGAAGTTTACATAAACATCATGTTTATTTTTGAGGCATTTGCTTTACACAAATTGGCCTTGAAAACATAGTTTAAATAAACATGAAAGATGCTAGGACCAGATACTAGACTTTCACTTTTGTTTTGAGAAGGAATACTTTGCATAATAAATCCAGAAGAATTTCAAAACTTAAATGTTTTTAATAATTTTTTCTGGACCCTGTTATTATCTCAGGACCACAAGGTTGATTATATGCTATTATGTTTTGCCACTTGTTAAATATCTTTTCACAATACATATCCAGTGGAAACAAAAACAGGGAACCATGGTTTAGGACTAAAAACGACTGACATGCACAGTTCAAAAATCACACAGGCAAGCTCATGGCATTCCCTATCCTTCCTTTTTAAATGTGTAATTGTAATCCTACGATCTCTGGAATAGCATCCCAGAAGCAACTGTATGTTTCAGATCATTTCCACTGAGGATGGAGCGAGGAGATCTTATGTCACAAAGTTCCTTCCAGGTTCTAAAAAATAAATAAAAATCTCTGTGGTCTTTGCCTCTCCAGTGTTGGTGGAGCTAAAGAGACAGTGGGAATAAGGTGGTGCTTCCACCCTCAGGTTGTTTTGTTTACATACTTGGCAGGCCCAAAGTCCAAAAACCACTGCCACTTCATTAGCTTTGGGCAGCTAATGCAGCTCACCAAGCAGCAAGATGGTCCTTGCAGTCATTATCCAAGGATAAAGTCTATTGGGAAATTAACAAACTTGCATGCAATAATATTGGGCATCAGTGGAAGGGGGCTTTTGCAGCCTAATGTGATTGTGTTTTGCCACTATCATGATTCGTAGAGGTTTTTTGTTGTCCTACATCTGGTATTTGAGGCAATCTCCTGCTCCCTCTTCCCGATCTGTTAGCTTGTTTCAATTGTTTTGTTGACCCCTTAGCTTGGATACCTTGGAGTTGTTATTCAGCGAGGAGTCCACACATTGGTAGACATCTCTGCGATGACATTCCATGCGTGCAAATGGACTTGAGAAACCAAGTCCATTTGCATGCAGTTTTTAAGCCATTTGGATATCACATCACCCGCTGGCTAGACGGACCATGACGTGTGCCCTCCACTTTCACCTTGCCCAAGTGATCCGGCAGAGGATACTTTGGTGAGTCTTAGTCCCAGGCAGTGATGCACTGCAGCAGGTTCTGTCAGGTTCTACAGAACCGGTAGCGGAAATTCCCCTAGCCATGCCCACTTGGTTGGCCATGCCCACTTCCATAGCCCATAATGCAGGATGTTTGACCATGCCCACAGATTTGGCCCCACCCACAGATTTGGCCAGCCCACAGAGTAGGTAGTAAATTTTTTTGCAGTGCTGCATCACCGGTCCCAGGCTAACATCATTGACAAGACATGGGCAACACTGCCTAATTAGACTGCTCAAGCCCCCATGCCACAACAAGGCTCTCACCTTACCAAACAAAAATAATGGGAGGCTCTCTCTGCATGTTGGAGACTCCTTTTCCAATTCCCCACTATTTTCTCTACTGACTGCAACAACAAATGGTAACTTCAAGTGAAGATAATGTTTCTACTTTAACACTTCTAGAGTATTTATACTGGCATGCTGTGGTCTATGGAGTCACAAATGATCGGACTCAACTGTGCGATTGAACAACAGAGTATTTTTTTTAACCATACAACACATAAGTCAGTGTGGGAGGGAGTAAGAGCTAATGAAAACTGAGTCAATCTCTCCAGGTTTCTCTGTGCTACTGTTATTGCGGTTCCTCTGCTAACTAAGAGGAATAACTAACATTTCCCAAGAAATTGGAACACAAACAGAATCACTAATGAACATACAACTAAACACACACCTTTTGCCTTTAGCTATTGGAGTAAAGCAAGAAACAAATTGTTTTACCATTCAATGCACACGTATGAGAATAAGTGTACTTCCACAGATTTAGTGAATGCCATTTATTGCAACAAGGACTTTTTCCAAAGGGAAATTGCTATCCCATATGGAATCCTGGCAAAAAAGATTGCACTGCGCTACTTTCCAAATTATGTGACAGTACAGAAATGCAAGCCCACAGAAAAGTAACAAAGGAATTTAAAAAGCCTCTAGTATTTTTCAGTTGAACTGCCAGTTTAAAAAAATTAAGCAGAAAAGGTGATTCTGTCACGATACTTCCCTATTTAAGAAATATATCACACTGGTATGTTGAGAAACATTGTCCATTGTTTGAACAGGTGGCTTTTAAATTATTATTAGTTGTATAATATTGTTGGGTCCACTGGTTATAGAAAGGACTATAAGTTGCTGTTAAATCAAGACACTAACAAAAACAAGCAACTTGTTAAAAGCAGAAACATTTGTATTTTACTTGCCATGGATTAATGAAATGTTGCTTCATACTATGGGTTTCTGCAAGGAGGAACTCTGAAGACACATATGAGATACTCTAAGTCATCTAGGTCCCCTAGTCTTGAAAGCCAGTTACATCCGACTCTAGAGGGGTGGTGCTCATCTCAGTCTGCATCTTTAGACATTTCTGTGGTCATGTGACAGCCATTACTAGACACCGGAATGCATGGAACACTGTTAGCTTTCCTGCCAAAGCGGTACCTATTTGTGTACTTGCATTTCCCCCCCCCCCCCCCCGTTTTCGAACTACTAAGTTGACAGGAGCTAGGACAGACGACAGGAGCACACTGTGGCTCTCTGGGATATTCTAGCCACAATTAAACACCTAAATCCCATTACTTTCAAATAGTGATTAGGGGTGGTGACGGCGGTGGTAATTGAAATGCATAAAGCTTAAAAATACTTAGTTTACCTGGGTTGCACTCATATTTTTCTTGCTATTGTGAAAATGAAATTATATTTGGTAAAACATCAATCTTTTAAAACCCATGCTGCAATAGTAATGTGAAACGGTGCCTATGTGGACTGGAAGGCCAAACTCGCTGAATATGAATGGGAGGCAACAGGTCACATTAAGTTGAAAGATCTTTCTTATCAGCTACGTATGAATAAGACTGTAGCCTTAGGGAGGCAGTTTGCTTTTTAAATCAGATTCCAAGTCTACTTTCAATTCCCACTTGGAGCAATGGATCTGTTTTCCGTACCCCTTCCTATAGGCTTGTTTTCCTCCTCCATTCTCTTTGATGGTCAGAGACAAAAGGGATGGGGATCCATAGCCTTTAATAGTGCACATATGAGGACATTTTGGTAAGTCCAGTCTTTCGTACACTGTTTTGTTGGCCACCCTCCCCAAATACAAAAAAAGAAAAAGGCAGTGATGCCTTTGGCTGCAGTATGTATTCAAGACTAATGTTTTGGGCACCTTTGCACAGTCAAAACCCATGATCTGTCATTCTTTTGTTTGTGCCAAAACATTCCGCTTTAAACTAGAATAATTCAGTACTGGAAAAATCTAGTTACATATTATTTCTGTATTTGGCAGACCATACTCACCAGGTAACTATTGCTACCATGATTTCTTTGGCCCTCATTGCAACCATTCACACTTTCCTTTAGCCCTTCCTTTTGTTGGCTATAGACTTCCATTATATGCTGTGTTCTCAATCGTTATTTTGGGCCTCCATCAGTCTTTTGAAATGTAGATCTACAGACGGCTGCTAAGGATATCATGGGTTGACCATGTGACTAATGAAAAAGTGTTGTGCCGGATGGATAAAGAACAAGAACCCTTTAAGACCATTAAGCAAAGAAAGCTCCAATACATTGGCCATATCATGAGGAACAACAGAAAGTATAGAGTACTCCAACTTGTTCTGCAATGAAAGATCTCTGGGAAGAAAGGCCCTGGACGTAGATGGACTTGATTGATTTGATTTCATTTATTGGATTTGTATGCTGCCTGCTTGACCGTGCAACTCAGGGCGGCTTACATATACCACAAAGCATCTAATATTACAATATAATAAAATATACAATACAGAATACATAATAAGACATTAGAAAAACATTAGAAACATAATGTCGTCTGCCAGCCCCGTGGCTGGGCGTTGGTGGGGCCCCGGAGGTCAGAGCCTGAAACTCAACGTCCTTAACAGAGACTGGACCTCAATGGAGCCTGGAGCCCAATGTCCTTTACTGATTTTGTTTGCCACTCTGGGTGGTGCTTGCGCCAGAAGGGCAGGATATAAATGATCCTAATAATAATAATAATAATAATAATAATAATAATAATAATAATAATAATAATAATAATAATGATGATGATGATGATGATGATGATGATGATGATGATGATGATGATGATGATGATGATGTCCTCAACGGAGCCTGGAGCTCAATGTCCTCAACAGAGCCCAGAGCTCAGCATCCTGCTAAAGCCCGGAGGTTGACAGCGGCTCCCTGTCCTCCCCTGGGCATGGGAGGGGCCTGGAGTCAGCTGTGGTGGCGGTCTCCAGCTGCCGAGAAGCACAGCTGCTTTTCTCCCCTCCCTGGCCAAGGGAGAGGCCTGGAGTCAGCTGTGGCAGTGATCTCCGGCCACCAAGAAACCTGGCTGCTTTTCTCTCCTCCCTGGCCAAGGGAGGGGCCTGGAGTCAGCTGTGGTGGCGGTCTCTGGCTGCTGAGAAGCCTAGATGCTTTTCTCTCCTCCCCAGTCAAGATCCAGAGTCAGCTGTGGAGTCAGTTGATGACTAAGGAACCTGAGAGACTGGTGTGGCATGTCCTCCGAAGAACTGTTCAAAGGAGCAGCACAGATTTTGTATTGGTGGTAGCCAATATCTGGAATGGATACAGTACCTGAAGAAGAAGCTTCTTTTCTTTTACCCTCCTTTCTAGTGACATTTTGTAGCGCAAATAGTAATAATAAATGCGTCTTAAACTCAATCCTGAGTTTATAGCAATTTCCCAATCCTTTGTAGCACCCAGAAGCAACTCACTAGCCCCTCCTTCCAGTGGTGCTCTGAGACTCAAGGGTACACAGGTGATAAGACACATAGTCCCATCAGCCACAATTGCTCTGGGATATCTTGGTTGGCACACTGAGAGTTCAAATTTCTAATCTCAACAAAGCACTCGAATGCACTGAACAATACCGATGCCTTTGCAGCCTAAGACAAAATCCAAATGGTAAACACTTCAGAACATATTGCTGCACCCTTCAGATATCAGTCTCTGCCTTCATTTATATCCCACTTCCCCATTGTGCTGCTTAAGAGAGTTCATTTTACATCATGGCATGCCAATATTTCTACTTTAGCTCATGGCTATAGTACTTCGGTGGGAAGGTAAACAGGGTTCCATGCACTCCGGTGTCTAGTCATGCCTGCCACATGACCACAGAAACGTCTGCAGAAGCAGATAGTGCTGACTCTTTGGTTATAAACAGAGATGATCACTGAACACTAGAGTTGGATACGAGCAAGGGCAACCTTTACCATTTACCTACCCAACTTCATTAACCACTGTGATTAATCTTCTTGTATGTGGCAGTATTTGTTATTGCTTTATTGAAAATAACACAGCAGTATCAAAAAAATTAGCCAACATTTCCTCCTGGCGAGTTCTGCCTAAGAATTCACAGCGGCAGCATAATTATGTCAACATAGGCAATTTCTGATTTCACCTGCGTGAGATGGTGCCTGATAGCTGAGTCAACATTATCCATAATATATGATATTGCAAAAGGCCCGTTGTAGCACAGATTTTGTACAGAAATGTAATCAAAGTATATATCTAGCCATGGCTTATTGGATTTGCATACAATTTATTTATGGTCCAAGGGTATTTTAGGTTATCCTATCATTTCATCTCTTTTGTCAACATTTTAATCTATTGATGTAAAATGCTTCAAGCTCCTTAGATGAATGCAATTGTTGAACGGTCAGGGCATCTGAGCATGAAGATCATACAAACAATTTTGTTCTGTCTGACTATTCAGCCAAACTTTATTCATTCCAGCAACTTTTAATAATTTGAAGTAGGCCAAGTGAACCACATTATGAATAAATGTTTTGTGTTTTCCTAGTTGCTTGCATTTTCCTTGCTCTGAAATACTGCAAACATTATTTTTGATAACTCTCCAGGTTCAAGAGCCAAAGTGCTTCTTACCCAGGGAACAAAAATTAAATTAACCAATGAAAAGTTCTGATTATCAGACATGAGAGTATGGAATCCCTGCATCAAGTCTGCATCTGTAATAAGTGCATGGAATTTTCCAACAATCAATCTGGCTGTCCAATGTAACTAGAAAGCAAGAAAATGTCAGCAAGTCTAAAATTTGCTGTTGGATTGAAAAAATTAACGAACAGCACACACATCCCTCAAAGCACCACTCTCATGCAAATGAAACAGTCCATGTTTCCACATCAATGCAGCTGCATTTGTAACATCTAAAGGGAAACCCCTATGGGAAGACATACAAAAAGCAATATACAGGAATGTATCTGTTGTGTGTTCTTTGTCAGGTGTTTAAAAAAAAAAACAACTGGAAAAAGTATGCAATTACTTATTCATTCTGTTAGCATTTCTTTGCAGGGTCAAAGGGCCAAACTAAATGCTACAGATGAAGCCTCTGATCAGATCTCATAATTTAAACAATGTTTGGGAGGGGCTGATTTACATTACGGTTGTGGCTTAATCCCTTCCTCCAATGTTATTTCTCTATAGAAATCCATCTTCTAAGCAGTCACTAACTTGGCTAAGGAAAAAAAGGATTGTTCTCCTATAGAACATGCAGTTTGGCCCTAAACCTGCTCTTAACACACACACACACACACACACACACACACACACACACACACACACACACACATCAAAATGAAGATTAAAATGCGAGAAATGGGATTTGGTACATTTTTTGTTGGTAATGGACAATTCTGTAAACGTTTACAAAAATCTTAAAGACTACAGACAGTGTGTTAGGATTATTGTACTGTGATTAAGGTTTGGTTGTTGTTGTTGTTCAGTCGCACAGTCGATTCCGACTCTTTGCGACCCTATGGACCATCGCTCTCCAGGCACCTCTGTCCTCCACCATCCTATTTGTCCTTCTAAGGAGCACTCAGGGCTAATCTCTTCTAATATTGACCTATTTGTTCTCGCTGTCCAGGGGACTCTCAAAACTCTCCTCCAGCACCACATCTCAAAGGCATCTATTTTTCTTCGCTCAGCCTTTCTAATGGTCCAGCTCTCACATCCATACATTACCACCGGAAATACCATTGCTTTGACTATGCGGACCTTTGTTTGCAGTGAGATATCTCTACTTTTCACTATGTTCCCCAGGTTTTTCATAGCTTGTCTCCCAAGAATCAGTCGCCTTTTTATTTCATGGCTGCAATCCCCATCTGCAGAGATCTTGGATCCTAAGAAAGTAAAATCTGTTACTTTTTCTACTTCTTCCCCATCTATTTTCCAGGGACTTATAGCACCTGTTGCCATTATCTTGGTTTTCTTGATATTGAGTCTCAGGCCAGCTTTTGCACTCTCTTCTTTCAACCTAATCAGGAGCTTCTTTAGGTCTTCTTCACTTTCTGCCATTAGGGTGGTATCATCTGCATATCTCAAATTGTTGATGTTTCTCCCAGCAATTTTGATCCCATATGTAGTAGTAGAATTATAATGCAATAGTCTACTTACATATTGACATATAAATATGGTAATGAAATAATTGAATATACGAGTTCTATAAAGTTTGGAAATATAATTAAAATTAGTTATAGAAATGTGAAAAATGGAAGAGGCTGTATTGCTAAACTTGTATTGAAATGTAATCCCTAACACTTTTTGGTCTTGATTTTTGTATCCGTTATGTAATTTGTTTTATATTGATGTTTGTTTTGTAATAACTTTCTTTTCTTTTTTATATTTATATCTATAAAATCTTTTTTTAAAAAAAGACTACAGACAGAAAACAGAGAAATTGTAAACACTCTGTAGACACTAAAATGGTAGTACGAAAACTATATCACAGACAAATTAACTAGGAGTATGTTGTTTCCTGTTTTTGGACTCCATTTCCCAAAATTCTCCAAAAATTCCTCCAGGAGAATTCTGGGAATTTGGACCAACCAGAACAAATCTGAAGACTCCTATATATCAACTCACTAGAGCAGTGCTTCCCAAAATATGTTCAGCAGTACACAGGTGGATTTTAATTCCCAGAATCCACAGTCTGCACATTGGCTGATCAGTATTGTGGGGAATTGATTTAGGCTTCTGGGAATTGAAGTCCAAAAATCAAAGTTTGGGAAACGCTGCCCTAGAGAAGGGCTTGCCCCTGATGTCGCATCAGCTTCTCCAGCCTTTGCTTCCTTTTGCAACTTAAAAAAAAAGACATCTGCCACAGTGCTCCCTTGGATACATAATTCTTTGGGTGGGTACCCCCTATAAAGCCTAATGGTCAGTTGTTGTGTCTTGAATATTATACCTTTAAGTAATGTAACACTCGAATGAGTGGATATAATAACCACCAGCTGTAACACTGTAACCTTCTGTATCAGGACGCGAGCTAGTGTCCACTAGGGGCAATAGCGAGCGCCCAGCTCACATGGTTCCATCCCCCAAACAACTACAGCGCGGGAAGATTCCCGCCACCACCTCACCTGGACAAGGAGGGCGTGACGGGGAATGACGTCACGCAGACAGTAGCCAATGGGCTATCAAGGAGCCACATTCAAATGTATAGCCACCATTTATATTGAGCTGTTCATCCGCCATTACCACATGTTCCCCCGGACCATCATGCAATAAAGATGTGTTAAGCCAACCTTTCGGCTGTTCGTATTGTCTTGGTTCTCATACACTAAATTGGCGACAAGGATGGGATGATGGATCCCCATGGAATCAAGACAACGCAGGCCGGTTTCAACATCAACAAACCGGAAGAATGGGAGCTCTTCGAAATGGACTTCCAAAGCGCACTGATGGTGTCCGATATCACAGACGAGGGGAAGAAGAGGGCCATTCTCATCAGGATGCTCGGGTTCCCCACCATGAAAGTACTGGTGGACCTGGTGTCTCCGAAGAAGGTGAACGAAGTGCCGGTCAAGCAGCTCCTGAAAGCGACGCACGACCATTTCCAGCCCTCGGTTTCGATGTTTTCGGCTCGGGATGCGTTCTGGAAGAGAGTCCAGGCGCCGGGTGAGTCTGTGGCCGCCTTTGCAGCGGCCCTCCGGTTGGCCGCCGGCCCATGCAAGTGGGAGAACCTGGAAATCGCCCTCAGGGACCGCATGCTGTGCGGCCTGTGGGACGAGGAGGTCCAGCGAAAGCTGATGAACAAGGAGCCGCCCCCGACACTGCAAGAGGTCGTGAAGGAGGCGCAGGCAGCGGAAGCCACGAGGGCCGGGGTTAAGGGGTTCAGAGCAAGGCCCTCACAACCCGACAAGGCAGCGGGCTCGGTGCAAGCGGCCAGGCGGGCACCACACTCCTCCACGGAGAGCAGCGAGGACGAGGACATCCGGAAGGTGCGGAAGGATGGCCGGCGTTGCGATGGCTGCGGGGCGGCCCATGACCGCATCAAGTGCCCGTTCCGGAAGGCCGAGTGCCACAACTGTGGGCGCCGAGGGCACATAGCCAAGGTTTGCAGACGGCGGCGCAGAGACCAGAAAGGCTCAACAGACCGCTCACCGAGGTTCCAGGAAGGCGTCCGGCCCGCGAGGAAGCAGGACGGCGTGGGCCACATCTCCGACGACAGCGACGATGACACCGTAGTCCACAGCGTGTCCTTAGGACACCCCCGTTACTTTGTTGAGGTACTGGTGCAAGGGCCCCCCGTTAAGATGGAGATAGACTCGGGTTCTTCATATTCAATCATTTCCCAGAGGAAGTTTTTGGGAATTTCCCCCAACGTGCGGCCCAAGCTCAAAGCACTGAGGTCTACGCTGCGGGACGTGCAGGGAAATAGCATTCCGGTGTTGGGGGTTGGAAAATTCAAGGTCCAATACAAGCAGCACGCCGCGGAACTTCCCCTGGTTGTTCTCAAGGGGGGAAGCTGTAGCCTTCTCGGGACTCAATGGTTTAAGCCCCTGGGTTTGTTCATTGGGGGGGTGCATGCCATTGGGACTGACCCAATACAAGAGGTGTGTGACGCACATCCCGAAGTGTTCAAGAAGGGACTCGGAAAATTCAAGGGACCCCCAGTCGCGTTCGACCTGGACCCGGAGGTCCGCCCAATAAGACTCAAACCGCGCAGAGTGCCTTTTGCACTCAAGGACAAGATAGAGGCTGAACTGGACAAATTGGTGGGCCAGGGGATTCTTGTTCCTGTTGATTCCGCGGAGTGGGAAACTCCGATTGTAACAGCGCTGAAGGCCAACGGGGAGGTTCGAATATGCGCTGATTACAAATGTACCATTAATAAGGCGATACGCCCAAATGCGTATCCGGTGCCGGTAGTCAGCCACCTGTTGGCCAGGTTACATGGGGGGAGGTGTTTTGCAAAGCTTGACCTGGCGCAGGCATACCAGCAGCTCTCGGTAACCCCAGCTGCGGCTGCTGCGCAGACGATAGTCACTCATAAGGGGGCGTTCCAGGTGACGCGCCTACAGTTTGGCGTGAACTCGGCGCCAGGCATCTTCCAATTGCTCGTGGAACGCCTCTTAAAGGGTCTGGAGGGGGTCTTACCATACTTTGATGACGTGTTGATAACGGGGGGGGGGGGAGTGAGTCAGAATTGGCTGAGAGGCTAGACAAAGTACTGACGGTATTCGAAAAAGCGGGGTTGAGGCTGCGGAAAGACAAATGCGTCTTCTTCGCAAAAGAGGTTGAGTTCTTGGGTTTCAGGGTAACCCCTGCAGGAATCAAACCCTCCAAATCAAAGGTGGCCGCCATTCAAAATGCTCCTCGCCCCACCTCCAAGCCCGAATTGCAGTCGTTCCTGGGGCTCTTAAACTTCTACCATTCCTTCCTGCCTCGGAAGGCATCGGTAGCAGAGCCGCTTCATAAGTTACTAAAAAAGGACGAGGCATGGAAATGGGGCGAGAGCCAGGAGAGAGCATTCAATGAGCTGAAACAACTCTTAGCCTCAGACGCTATATTAACCCATTTTGACCCCAAGAGACCAGTGGTCCTGATATGTGATGCATCCCCAGTGGGGGTGGGGGCGGTACTGTGCCACGTGTTGGAAAACGGGCTGGAGGCCCCGGTGGCATTCTACTCCAGGTCCCTGTCTCAAGCAGAGCGTAACTACGCACAGACAGACAGGGAGGCGTTAGCGATAATTGCTGGGACGAAAAAGTTCCATGACTTCCTCTATGGCCGCCCCTTCACCATCGTGACTGACCACAAGCCCCTGCTAGGCATTTTTACTGCAGACAAGCCCACGCCACAGATTCTGTCCCCTAGGATGCTCAGGTGGGCCATTTTTTTAAACGCGTACCAGAACGTGCTGGTGTATCGCCCTGGAAAGGACATAAGCCACGCGGATGCCCTGTCGCGGTCACCCCTCCCCCACACAAGCAGCCACATGTGTGAGGTGGAACAAGACCACCAAGTGCTCATGATAGAGATCTTAGATTCACCCCCCATAGTGCCCGCAGAGATCGCCAAGGCGACAGGCAAGGACAAGACGTTGGCCCTGATCAGTTCTTGGGTGCAGAAAGGGTGGCCAACGTCCTCCCCGGCGGCGGAGTTCGCCCCATTTTTTCAGAAAAAGCTAGAATTGTCCTTAGAGAGGGGGTGCCTCCTGTGGGGCCAGCGGGTAATCATCCCTGAATCCCTGAGAGCTAGGGTGCTTTAGCTGCTGCACGTCAGCCACCCTGGAATTGTCCGCTCCAAGGCACTGGCCAGGAGCTACTTCTGGTGGCCTCAGTTGGACGCCGATATCGAGCACATGGTGGGCACTTGCATGAGTTGCCAAAGCTCCCAGCCCGAAGAAGCTCGACTTCCGCACAGGGAGTGGGATATGGCAAAGGGGCCGTGGTCCCGCGTGCACATTGACTTTGCAGGCCCTTTCAGAGGTTCGTTTTTTCTCCTCATAGTGGATGCTTACTCCAAGTGGTTGGAGGTTATCCCAGTCGCGAACACCTCCTCAGCCGCAACAATTAAACAATTGCGCAGGGTGTTCAGCACGTTCGGTATACCTGACACCCTTATTAGCGATAACGCTAGTTGTTTCACGTCCGCCGAATTCAGGGCATTCACCGACATCAACGCCATCTGGCACATCACCTCCGCATCCTTCCACCCGGCGACAAATGGCCAGGTAGAATGCCTCGTGCGTACCACCAAAGACGCGCTGAGGCGCATGGGCCCCGGGGATTTAAACCTGCAGTTGTGTCAGTTTTTGCTGGGATACAGGGTAACCCCCCTAGCGTCAGGGTACTCGCCCGCAGAGCTCCTAATGCGCAGAAAGCTGACTACGATACTGACCAGGCTAGACCCTACGAGGGTGGAAGACACTGGGAGGAACATCGGGGTAGCGGGCACGAAGAGTTTCGAAATAGGCGCCCCGGTTCATTGCAGAAACTACGCTAGCGCAGGGCCAGCCTGGGTTCCGGGCGTATTCATTGGGCAGACGGGTCCCGTGTCGTATTGCATAGAGACCAGCTCAGGTCTACTCTGGAGGCGGCACGCAGACCAACTTCGGCGCCGGGTCTCCGGAAACCAGAGCGCGGATAGCGCAGAACAGGATTCAACGTTAGGGTTCTCCCCCACCCGTTCAGCCCAAGGGGGAGGAGAGGGGGGCCAGTGGTCCCCACCAAGGGGGGAAGGGTCCCCACCAAGGGGGGAAGGGAATAAGTTTGTCCCCACAGATATCCTGAGGGATACCCCCACAGATACCCCAGTAGATGATCTTGAGTTTGAGTTACAAAACCAGGGTTTTTTTTCGGAGTGGTCCCCCATCCATCCAAGCGAGAAGCGGGGTTTTTCGTTAGCCCCCAGTGCCCCCGGTTTTACCACGACGGAGTTTACCCCTACCCCGAAAGCCGCGGAGCCGCAGCAAGTCGCTAACGAGTCTCCCTCTCCCATTGCAGGACAAGAGACCAGGGAACACAGAAGTGATAGCGCCCCCGGGACAAGCCAGCCAGCCTTGCGCCCAAAACGCGCTTGCAATAAACCATATTGGATGAAAGACTTCGTCTCATCCTAGGGGGGAGGGATGTTGTGTCTTGAGTAATGTAACACTCGAATGAGTGGATATAATAACCACCAGCTGTAACACTGTAACCTTCTGTATCAGGACGCGAGCTAGTGTCCACTAGGGGCAATAGCGAGCACCCAGCTCACATGGTTCCATCCCCCAAACAACTACAGTGCGGGAAGATTCCCGCCACCACCTCACCTGGACAAGGAGGGCGTGACGGGGAATGACGTCACGCAGACAGTAGCCAATGGGCTATCAATGAGCCACATTCAAATGTATAGCCACCGTATATATTGAGCTGTTCATCCGCAATTACCACATGTTCCCCCGGACCATCATGCAATAAAGATGTGTTAAGCCAACCTTTCGGCTGTTCGTATTGTCTTGGTTCTCATACACTAAATCAGTGATACTACAACTTTCTGTTGCCTCAGTACTAGAATATGGGGACATCTCCCACCACCACCACCATCACTTGATGCCTTCTTTTCTCTGACTCCAGAGGGCAGGCTAGGTATTAGTAAAAAAATAACCCAAGAAAGGATGGGACCAAAAAATATATATGGGGAAACCACCAAAGACATCAGAAGGAAAATCCAGAAAAATAATCTGAAGTAGGCTACCCGGTACCAGCAAAGATAATCCAAAGATATAGTGGAGAGGAAATCTCAAAGCAAAAGGCAAAAAAAGTAAAGGATCCAACACAGGGACAACAGGCAGGCAAGCAAGGAGCAATCAATGATGGAGGGCACCAGGTGCTTGTCTCACAGTAACCCCCCAAAGGTAAATTGAAGTAAGGAGTACTATTCTAGGCCATGTTTCAGATTCAAAATTTCCTCTCCCCTGAACATTCTGATTGGGTGATTGCTGACAGTCTGCACCGTGCTATTGGATGAAAGTTGCTGATAGTCCTCACCATGCTATTAGATGAAAGTTTTGTCAGGCAATTTGGATGAGAGGCACGGAAAGGTTACACAAGACAGGGAACACAAAAGACATATGATAGGTCCATGTGCCCTCTTTCATAAACACCAATCTTTGTATTTTAAAGACTCTCTTTCAGTGATGGCAAAAGAACACAAATTATGTTAAAGAGAATCTCTTTTGTGTTTTTGGTCTCTTATTTAAACACAAAACAGTCCATCTCTATTTATATGCTGGAGGTAACCTGAAGAAGTTCTTAGCCAGCAAGCCAGCAGCTACTCAACTAGTGCAGTGATGGCCAACCTTGGCCTTCCAGGTGTTCTTGGACTTCAATTCTCAGAAGCCCAAGTCAATATACCTGCTGATCAGGGCCACTGGGAATTGAAGTTCAAGAACATCTGGGTTGCCAAGGTTGCCCATCACTGAGTTAGTGTATTCTACTATTATTCCAGAACAGTAATAGTATAGAAGACTATGGGAAACTCTTACATGGATGTGAGCTCTGGTTTGTTGACCAGAAAACTATTGTATACCTATAATTTTCAGCTAGAGAAGGTATTGTGTGAAACCAAGCTGTGATTTGCAGCCTGAAAAGCTATTGCAGTGGGATTTGATATGCATTCAACTGACCTGTGATTTGTATGCCTGAAAACTATTCCACTAGAATACAGTCCTGAGCAGACACATATACAATTGATCGGTATTGAATGAGTTATGGGGAAAAATGCCTATATCGAGAAGAATTATATTTGGTTCAGACTTGTCATTGATTCGAAAACAATCCAGTTGATTTCTAGAAGAAAATTAACTCCAAATACATTTTAATGCAAGATTGCTTATGAGTATATCATCAATATTCCAGAAAGTCTCCTTGATTTTCTAACTGTATTACCTTGTGTTAGGCTTCAGGTTTTCCACCGTAGAATGGGTTTGATTTGTAGTTATAATGGACATGTCTTTTCCTGTAGTGCCTCCATTTTCAGTTGATACAACTTTATATTCTGAAATGAAGAAGAAACATAATCAATTATTCTCCCAGTTTCATTCCCCTCTTTACTTGTTATTTGCTAACTAATTCATTTGCATTAATCAATGCTTCAAGCTCTTATTAAACTTTAAGTTGCATTATATGCCTGTTAAAAAGGTACCAAAGTTAGACTCAATAAAACAATCTTGTTTTTATAATACAGAGAAAAGATAAAGATTATGTCCAGAATCCTGTTGGGGGCGGGGGATCTAGTGGTTGGCTCCCAAAAATTTTACTACCACATTGTGGGTGTGGTATGGTGGGCATGGCCAGGAGGAAAGCCCTGCCTTGCACCCGAATTAGGACTACTTTATTTCAAAACTTGGATGGGCAGGGCCAGCCAGAATTTCTGCTACTGGTTCTGTCCAACTGGTGCGAACCTACTGATGCCTACCACTGGGGGGATCCCTTTTGATAAGAGGGCCATTGAGCAAGTCATACACTAGTTGTGAAATCAGTCACTTGATGTACAGTATGTTTCTTTTCCCAGCAGTTTATCCTTTAGCATAAAAATACTGTTATTATCTCTACGGTAGTAGTGTGTCCGAAGAAAGGAATACTTATGCTTAATTTTCTCAACATTTCAAAAAGTCAATTAACTTCTCCCCACTAGAGTCTTTAAAACAATATGAACAATACATAGTAGGTGGGCTCTACAGATGAACAATGTTTCAACTTTACATGCTATATACATAGAATTCAGATTTTTAAAGCATGGCATATTATTTGTATTATAAGATCATTCTTCAGTAATAAAAAATGTTATACATTTATAAAAATGGTGCTCAATGCTAAATAACGCTTTGCTAGTGACCACATTTTATACTTCATTTGATCTTGGAGGCATATGTGACAACCATTTTGGGAACTGTTGATCAAGGTATAATTCATTACACACATTACATGTAATTTTCATGTTGAGAAATTTGTAATTTTTTTTAGTATTTTGAGGACACAGAGGGAACAATTAGATAATATGTACATTGGGGGGGGGGGGAGACTTCAAACCAAAGTACATGTTCACACATACAATTGTATACAGTACTTATCTATTCCTAAGAAGCACTTGATTAGTGTCAGAAATCAAAGTAGGCTTGGTCCTGCAGGTGTTCTTGGACTGCACCATCCCTTCAGGATGGAAGGCTGAATTGACCTTGATCCCCATCAGGATCGAACTCACAATGTCTTGGCTTCAGTACAGCAGATTAATCACTGCATCACCAGGATGTATCAAAAAGGTTTGATATGTGCAAGTGTTTATGTACTGTACTTTTAAATTATGTGACTTAATTGATGGTCAATGTAGCTGGATTTTATGTGCTGTTATTGTAACAAAAAGATTTACCTAAGATATTATTATATCATATGCATTTCCCTACTTTTCTATCTTCTTTTCTTCTCCCTTTTTTGTATTTACAATTACATTTTTATTTAAAAATAACATTGCAATAAATAAATAAATAAATGCCTTCAACAACTACAAATATTAAGAAGGTAGTATTGACCAGGTTTTACAGATCATCTTTTTTTAACCTTTAAGGGATATTTCCTGTTCTGAATTATTTGACAGCTCTCCAATGTACTTATCTCTGAAAACGACAGAAAATTTGTTTCCATCAATGACAATTTTGGTTCTGCAATTGTATTTTCAGCTAAAAATGAAAGTAATATTTATAAAGCATATTGTGAGAAAAGTCTGAACAAGGGGTAAGAAGACACTCCACTCAGGCCCAGAGGGGCCTGCTCCAAACTGCAAGATTATAATCAACATTAAGATAAAAATAGGGTTTAAACATATCTCAAGCTCAAGGAAATATTTTCCTACAATTGTATGGGATCCAAATCATATAAGAACTGATGAAATTTCATGGAACCAACAGTATTCAAATTTTGAAAAAGCCACATTCTGAATAGCAAAACTGTGCAAGAAATCCCACAATTTATAGCTCCTGAGGACAAATTGGTGTGTGTCACACTATGTGTGGCATAGTTTCTCAGGAATTACAAGTCTCAGAGTCCCTGCTGTGGTATCCAAATAGTTGAAAGAAGTGGGACATATAAAATAATAACCAAGGGGACATAGGAAGTAAATGTAGAAGGTGCCACCACTACAGGCAAGATTTACAGGCTCCAGAATACATGTGAGAAAATTAATTCAGTTGTCTGTTCTCCAAAGTTCATAGAGGAACTAACATTAGATTACAGAAACCAGTGGCTTGCAAGCATACCTGTCAGTATCCTGTTTTTCTCGGGGAAACCCCTTATTTTTATCCATCTTCCCACCCCCTCCCGTTTTATTAATTTCCCTGTAATATCCCTTAATTTTTTTTAAAAAAAATCCTGACAGGAGCCCTCACAGGCGAAGCTGCATTATGTTTTTCCTGCCACCAGAGGTTGCTGTGGCTTTTCGCTTGTGGAAGGAGAGAGAGAAGGTGGTGGTGGGGGCTCTGTAGTTTCTCTTTCATTTCCCTGCCACATGGTCATGGAGGTTTTGTTTTTGCTGCTGCTGGTCGGAGCCACCATGGGACGGGAGTCTACTCTAGGTGAGCGATATTTCATATATGGAGATTAACTCCTCAGCTGCTGGGAGGCTTGGAAACTACAGAGGTTGCTTTTTACTTTACTAATTCCCTTACTTAAACTGGATCTGACATTCTCAGGTGTTGGTGCTTCAACTGGTTGCAGTGAGGAACAAGTAGATTGGTTAATTTAGGGGAATTAATCCCTTGCTCCTCCACCCTAATTGGGGGGGAGGGTGTCTAGCCACGTGCAGGGCTAGTTCACCCTAGGGGGCTGGTTTACTATTCTGCTCTTTGCTTCCCAGAAATTTTTTTGAATTAAAAATGAGTAAACAAGAAAGAAAACAAAACAAAAGTCCCCCCAAGAAGATGAGAAAAGGGTTCTTTGGCCAACACAGCTTTGTGCCCATTGCATCTACAATACCATCTAGCCATCTTATTTTTGGCCACCCCCTTCTTTTGTCCTCCACCTTTCCCAGCATCAAGGTTTTCTCAAGTGAATCCTCTCTTCTCATTTGATGTCCAAAGGGCTTTAGCGTCATCTTTACTATTTGACCTTTAATGAGCAGTTGTGGTTGATTTCTTCTAGGATTGACCTATTTCTAAGGTCACTACGTTTCAAAGGCATCTATTTTTCTGAGCTCAGCTCTCACACCTATACACCAAAATTTCCCTTATTTTCAAATCCAAAACTTGACAGGTATGCTTGCAAGTGCTTGTGTATAATATATATACAAACACTGCCAAATCTGCCTTGATTAGAGACTATGTAGCCAGAAAAGTAAGGATCCTAAATAAAGGGACCTAAAGAACAGTCAATTCTCTCATTTTTCAAAACACCAGAACTGTTGGAGGGAAAGAGGTTCAGTTTTTTTACAAGTTCATAGCAAATTCTAGCTAACCTGTAACAGTTTCATTTTGTGGTTTTTCCCAATCTAGAATGACAAAAGATGGACAGCCTTCAACAGTCACCACAGTTAGATTTGTAGGAGGCTTTCGTGGGGGGCTAGTGGCTGTATCGGAGATGTCCCCCTCCTCTGTTGGGAAGTGTTGTAGAGTACCTGTGATGGAACATGGTACATCTTCCTCTTTTTTCATGTACATCACATGGTCACCTGGAAAAACAATATCAGCATTTAGGCCCCCTTTTGTCAAGCATCAAATGATATGGTAAAGTATATACTTAATTCTCATCATGGAATGCCTCCCCCAAAAAAACAACATTCTAACAGAAAAGTAGCATGTCAAAGGGGAGACATTAAGATAAAGCTTTTTTCTCTGACACATGTGATGAATGCAGGCATTCTAAGCAGTGGTGGGCTCCAAAAAAAAATTACTACCACACTGGGCGTGGTATGGTGGGCGTGGCCAGGGGAAAAGCCCTGCGTTGCACCCGAATTAGGACTACTTTATTTCAAAATTTGGATGGGTGGGGCCAGCCAGAATGTCTGCTACCGGTTCTGGCAAACTGGTGCAAACCTGCGGATGCCCACTGCTGATTCTAAGTGTGTTTATGGGACTGTGGTGGCTTAGGCTCAAGTGGTTAAGATGCAGAACTTGACAACTGGAAGGTCAGGAGTTTGAGACTCGAGTACTGCATGACAGTGAGCTCCAGCTCCTGCCAAACTAGAAGTTTGAAAGCAAAAAATTGCAAGTAGATAAATAGGTACCACTTCAGTGGGAAGATAAACAGTGTCCCGTGCACTCCTGCCACATATCCACGGAAATGCCTGCCACATATCCACGGAAATGTCTGCACACGCAGACAGTGCTGTTTCTTTGGCTATAAACAGAGTTGAGCTCTGAACCCTAGAGTCAGATTCAACTCTAGGGTTCAGTGCTAATCTCTGTTTATAACCATAGAACCAGCACTGTGTCTGCAGATGTTACCATGGACATGGGTCAGGCATAATTAGACACGGAAGTGCACAGAACACTGTTTATCTTCCCACCAATGTGGTACCTATTTATCTACTTACAATTTCTTGCTTTCGAACTGCAAGTTTGGCAGGAGCTGGGACAGAGACAGAAGCTCATTCTGTCATGAGCACTCATGTTTGAACTGCTGACCTTCCAGTTGTCAAGTTCAGCATCTTAACCACTAAACCACCGCAGTCCCGGACTAAGCATCTAGCTATCAATATATTGCCAAACAACCCTTATTTTTATGCAGCTATGGTTGCATACCTGTCCTAAATGAGAGAAAACTCCACTACATTCCATGAACCACTGTATTATAAAGCTGTAGCCCTAAATCAGGGATTCTCAACCTGCGGCCTGCAGGCTGGATGTGGCCCATGGCACCATTTTATGTGTGCCTCCATCGCCTCCACCACATCAGGAAGTGCCATGTGGTGGAAGAAAGGCAAAATGGTTGTCCGGACCTTAAAGCTATCCGAGTAAGCGTGACCTGGCCCCTTGCTTAAAAGGGTTGAGAACTCTTGCTCTAAACATACTCACTAGAAAGTTCCAATGAGGACAGCAGGACTTACTTCTGACTAAACATGCTCAAAGTCACCCAAAGGAATTGTCAGATAGAAGCCAAATATGGGTTATAATGGTGCAAACTGTTTAACTATGCTCATATTTGCTTCTGACCAAATACACAAAGAGTAAGGACCATACTTGTTAGCTACTGCAGTAATGGTTCAGATAGCTTTCTGAATAAAACAAGCTGTACAATAAACATCAAGAACTGTAATGCTAACTGGGAAAATGTTAGTAAACTCAGAGAGATAAATATACATTTATCAGAGAGATAAGTATACATTTATCAAAAGATTATTTGTTTTGGGAACTTGGATAATAAACCAAAAATAAGTCTGAAAACCAAATCTTAAGAGGATTGATTAGAGAAGCTGGATATTTTTTAGTCTGGAGGACAGAAGACAGCCATTTTTTAATATGTGAGTGACTATCCTGTAGAATGAAGACGGAACAAATTTTCTTTCAGCAGCTCTAGAGGGTAGACCCAAACTCAAGATAGGAGATTTAAACTAAAAATCTGGAGGAGCTTCTAGTTGTAGCAACAGTGAAACAGATTATTTTGGAAGGTGGTGGAATCTCCTTCATCTGGATTTTAAAAAAGAGATTGGATAATCATCTGTTATGGATGTTTTGGCAGGACATTTAACTAGATGACTCTAGGAATTCTTCCTGCTCTACAACTGCCTGATTTTACAATACATTAAATAATTCATCAATACTAAATAATTGTAGATTTTCCAGACATACCTGTATACCTTGGTGTGCCTGTAATATCGGTCTCTGTGGTAGGAAGTGAGCTGAACATCGGGCTACCTAAGAAAAAGCATAACATACTTTAAATTAAATTCCACTTCTCTCATTTTAATCTCAAAGCTCTCCTTGGTGCAGACTTGGAATCATGTGAACTTTTCCTCTGAAATCTGGCTGTGATGGAAAATAAATGCCTCTTTGTACTTGCCCCTCCAAAGAAAGATAATCATAATCCAAACAATTTAGCTAATTATTTATTTTGGAGATGCTTCATGTATATACACAGAATCTTCTTTAAAGGTTTTTAAAAATGTCTTTGATGCTACAATCATTTGATACTATTTGTTTCCTCAGGGAGACCTTTGGTTTTGTACTCAGTAACACTTAAAAATTTTGAATGCAAATCTGACCCAATTCTTCTTTTCATGCCACATCATGTCTTCTAATATCCTAGGAAAGATATGAAGACACATTTTGCTATCCAACAAAAACATGCAAAAAAGCCAGTGAAATTAAAGAATGTAATGGCCCACATTCTGAGCCAATGAGATAAATAGATCCCACCGAAGCAAGCAAGAATTAAATCATAATTTCAGGGAAGGTACTCTATTATTCAAAAATTAAGTATAAAGGGTTTTTCTTAAAGTATAAGGAATTCGGCACATTATTCTACAAAGCTACAGCATTTCAAGCCGATTGTTTGTTATCTGACTTGTTTGTCTTTCGGATGCAATCTATAACATGATGAGAGGGTTTGACTGTATCAAGAAAAATGAGAACAATAGAGACAGAAATATAGAATCCATAATGAGTCTAGTTCCTAGTACAGTTACCCAACAAGAAGATAAGGCACTATACTAAGATGCAGCTATCTTTTTCAAGAATTAACTACTACATCAGCAGAAGAGAACTGATAGCGGCGATGGAGGGGGACACATTCTTGAAAAGCAGCATCAGTAGTAGAAGGTGACACTAGTAGAGGATCTTTTATGGGCAAAGATTTGCTCGTCCCGGGGGCCCACGCCATTGGCTCCTGGGATTCAAGGCAGGTGGGAGCTGCTGCCACCCCCTGGGCCCACCCCACCCGGAGGGCAGAAGAGAAGACGCCGACACCGCTGCCCGCCAGCACTCCTTGCTTGTCCCAGGGGCCCATGCCATCGGCTCCTGGGATTCGGGGCAGATGGGAGCTGACATTAACTTATTTTCGTCAGCTTCCGAGTTCCCTCACCACAATCTCCACGCTGCTGGTTTGGACTTTGGGCTCAACAGTGGCAGCAGGTTCCTTGTTTTATGACTTTGGGACTTTCTTGGGGTCTGGGGTGTATTGATTTATATGTTTTTGCAGCTGTCGGGTTGAATATATTTTTATTGTAATTGTAATTACTGTACTTGTTGTATTTTTGGACTTTGTGCACATCATTATGTATTTATTTATTCTGTACTAGCAGAGGTTGCCCGGCGTTGCCGGGCTGTTTTAAAGGATGATACAATTTTTTAGAATTATTTTATGTAACAAAATAATGTTTTTCTATATGTTTTTAAAAATAATAATGTGTGAGTATATTTTTAAAAAAATTCAATGTTTTTAAACTGTGTTTAAATGTTTATTTATTTTTTGAGTGAAAACTGTAAACAGGATTTAAGAAATGTTTTAGAAAAGTTATAATTTATTTTGACTATTTTTTACTGTGTTTTCTCCTGTGTCCTCTGGGTGGTGCTGTTGCGCTTTTCTTTTACTTTTACTTTCTTTCTCCACTGGCCTGTGGGTATCGCTTGTTCCGTTAAGTAGTCTCTCTTTCCTCATTTCATTTCCGGATCTCGTAGAGTAAGGTTGTTTGGGTGAGTTCTCTGTTTTAATTTCTTTTGGGGGTTTGTATTGTAAATTTTTTTTTTGGGGGGGGGGTTTCCTCTGTGTTTGGTCTTTGTGTTATTTTTGGGTTTGTTTTTGGTTGTTTTTGGATGTTTTAGGTTGTGATTTTTGTGTAATTTTTTACTTTATGGTTTATTTTTAGGGTAAGTGAAGGCACCGTGCGGAGCGCCATCCGGTGCCTTTGCTTACCTGGGAATTTTTTCGCTTTCAAGGGGGGGAAGGCAATGATGCCTTCTCCCTCCCTTGAAAGCGAAACACTTCTTCGTAAAGTAAAGGAACCGGGTAGAGTGCTGTCCGATGCCTTTGCTTTGTGGGGGAATTGTTTTGCTTTAAAAGGGGGGAAGGCAATGATGCCTTTGCCGCCTGTTGAAAACGTTGTGGGTGGGTGGGGGGTTCCCTTCCCGCGGCCTTCCGTCGGTGGCCAGGCCGCGGGAAGGCCAGTGCCGTTTTTCTCTCGTGTCCTCTGGGGGGATGCGTCATTGTGTGTGTGTGGTGGGGTTCCCTTCCTGTGGCCTGGGCTCGTTGGCCGGACCGTGGGAACCCCAGCACCACTGTAGGCAGCGTTGGGTGGGGGGTGTCGGCAGCCCGTGGTAACCTCAGTGCCACCTCAGGCGGCGTGTGGGGGGAGTCTTCCTTTCCCATGGCCTGGGCTCGGTGTCCGGGGCGTGGGAAGGCAAGCTCTGGTTTTCAGGCAGTGTTGGGGTGTGTGTCTTCCCTTCCCACAGGCTAGGCAGCCATGCCGTGTTGCCGGAACCCCAGCAGTGCCTGTACTTTTCTTTTTTGTGTTGCGGGAACCCAAGCGGCAGCTGTATTTTTCTTTTTCGCTCGGCGGATTTCTCAGAGTTCTGTGCGCTCATGGCGCGCAGAACTCTGGGGCTTGTAGTTTGTGGGTATTTTTCCCTTTGCGTTGCATTTTTTTCCTGCAGCTCATTTTTGATTGGCCGCAGCACCTTTTCCAATGTTCTTTGTGGTCATGCCTCTCAGCCTGATTGGCTGTGGCGCGGTGCAAAGAACGTTGTGAAATGAAGTTGTTTCCCTTTTTTCGCATTTGTGGGGCTGTTGCCCCACTGCCGGTTTTTTCAATCCTTCGTTGACCTGCGGACCCAGTTCGGCCGTGTGCACGAATGGTGGGTACGGGTCATTAGGGCGAGGCTTAGGAACCTATAGCAAGTTCCAACGGTTAACCCTTGGTTTTATAGGTTAAGATTTGGCTATTTATTGTATTGTTTTTTTTACTGTTGTTTGCTGCTTCGGGTCACCTTCGGGCTGAGGGAAGCGGGATATAAATTAAAATTATTATTATTATGACACACAAGGATGCCCTTGTAAGTACAGTGCAAAAAGCACTGTTCAATCACTTCTGAATACTTTATATATCAATATGCTATCGTATGCTCTGTCTGCAGACAGAGTTGCTGCCCTTCAGGAAAGAGCTCAAAACCTGGCTGGCAAAGCAGGTGTGGGAAAGCGGTGTTGGGGTAACCACCACCCCCAGCTGGCTAATAAAGGGAGGACCGCTCGCTTTTAATAGAATTCTTATTTGGGCCGGGTAGTAGTAGTTTTTTAACGTTTTTAAGGGCTTTAAAGGTTTTTATAATTTTTAATGTGGGATTTATGTATTTTACGTTGTTAGTGTTGTACGCTGCCCAGAGACACCTGCCAATTGGGTGGCTATATAAATGTCACCAATAAAATGAATAAATAAATAAATAAATACAATTATCCAAAATGAAGCAGGAGATAGTGCTGGAATATGAGACACTCGGGTCAGAATACACTGAAATCAGCTAACAGGGAGGAGCAAAAGATAAGTATGAATAGGACTGTTGCTAATGAAGCACAGGTTTAAAGCTGAAAGGATATCTAGCTGCTGATGTGCACAGACACAAATGGAAGGTCTAATACTGCATGTTACAAATAGCAAACATGGAATATGAGACGTACGAATCAAAGTAAGCTCAAAGTCATAAAACAAGATGCAAAGTGTTCAAATAGTGCAATACTCATGGTAATTGAAGTAAAGTGGACTGGGGTAGAACTTTCAAAATCAAATAATTATAAAATGTATTACCCTGGATACAACAAACTCAGAAGAAGTGGTGTGGATCTAATGGTGAGAAGGTATGTAGCACAAATAATTAGGCACTATAATATAAAATCTAACAGAAACTATCAATCAAACTCAGAAGCAAAAAATAAAACAGAACCAAACATTGTTGGAGAATTTGCTAGTGAATCAAAATTAAATAGGAAAGTGACTTATAGAATTTTGTGAAGCTAACAGTCTGTTCTGAATACATGCTTCAGGCAACTTAACAGATAATTGTATTTGTGTATTTGTGGATGTCATTGAATGGCCAATATAAAAAGCAAATCTATATACAGTAATACCTCATACAAAGTCAGCTTCGTACAACATTGAATTCATACAACATCGCCTAATTCCTTGAAAAAAGTAGCCTCATACAAAGTTGCTGCAACTTTGTATGAGGCTTTGGGGTTTTTCCCGGGTTGCATTGTGCCTAGGCAGTATAAAAGGCAGTATAAAAGGATGCATGCGTGCATTGCTCTAGTGGGTTTTGCACGAGGCGAAAAGTGTTTAGGAGTGGTTTTGAGTGCGATTTTGGATTGTTTGGTGTTTGCTGCTGTGGTTTTTAAAAACAGATTGCATGCTCCATAATTTTTCTTATGTTGGTCTTTTTTTGGGGGGAGCACTGTTTGGTGGGGTGGGAAATTGTTTGGTGTTTGCTGCTGTTTGGATGATCAACACTGCTGCATGATGGGACATGTTGGCATCCATTCTGTCCTTGCTTCCATCCAGTAATTGTTTACAGTAGCTTGTACAAAATAGATGATCAGCCACATGGCTGCAGATTAACAATGTGCTGCATGATGGGACATGTTAACTTTTAAACCTGCACTTCATAAAGTTTTCAAAAGTTAAAAACTTGTTGTATGGTTTGTCCCCTAAAATCAGGGTTGCTAACATGTTTTTGTAATATATTTAGCCTTTAGACAATGGTTTCTTAAAGTTCTGTCAGTTTCCTGTCTGTTTCCTTGACTTTGCCCAGAAGTCTGTGCTGTTACAATACAACGTATCTCTATGGAAACAACGTTGTACAAGGCATTGCAGCAAGGATTTGGACATTGTATGAGGCATCGCAGCTAGGATTTTGCATGCCTCATACAAAGTCCAAATCCATATAAAGTCCAAACTTGTGGAACCAAGTTTGGACGTTGTATGAGGTATCACTGTATATATCTATACCTATAAAATGGTGCGTTAACCGTTAGAATGTGACAAAGGATGTTGCACCAGGCCCCACTAGCCCCGTCCGAGCCTCCGTGCACTCGCCCGAATGGGGTTTGCAGGTAACTGTCAGGTTGAAATTTTTGACCCGGGGGCAGGAGCCCCCCGGATGCAAACAAAGAAAGAAAGGGAACTTCAATTCCCAATGTTCCTTGCGCTGCGCCGCACCAGAGCCAATCGGGCTGAGCGTCGCAGCAAAAGGAACGTTCAGAAACACGCCGCGCCAATAAAAAAAAGCCACAGGAAAAAACCGCTGCAGGAACCAAACACGCACAGGCAAAACTACAAGCCCCAGCGTCCTGCGCAGAACGCTGAGGCAGCTGGCGTGCAAAAAATAAAAGTAACCCCCCCCCACCACTGCCCTTCCTTCCCACAGGCCAGCCAGCATGGCCCGTGGAAAAGAAAGCCCCCCCGCCACTGCTGTCCTTCCTTCCCACGGGCCAGCCAGCATGGTCCGCAGAAAAGAAAGGCCCTCCGCTGCTACTGCCCTTCCTTCCCACGGGCCAGCCAGCATGGCCTGTGGAAAAGAAAGGCCCCCCACCCGGCCTTTCCTTTCCATGGGCCAGGCTTCGAGCCTGGCCCGTGAAAGAAAAAGACCCCCCACCCGCCCTTTCCTTTCCACAGGCCAGGCTTCGAGCCTGGCCTGTGAAAAAAAAAGACCCCCCCTCACCCCTGTCTTTCCTTTCCATGGGCCAGGCATTGAGCCTGGCCCGCAGAAAAGAAAGACCCCCCACTAAAAAAGTAAACACAAAACACAAACCAAAAACAGTCAAAAACAAAAATCAAAAATACAAAAAGGAAACACAAAAACATCCAAAAAGTAACCAAAAAAATCACAAAGACACCCCCCAAAACCCAACACAACCCCTCCAAAAAAACAACAACAACCCAGAGAGCTTACCAGGAGACGTCTTCACTGCACGACGACCGGAACTCAACTGAGAAAATAAAGAATATACTTACCAGAAGCTATACCCAGAGGACAGTAGAGAACAATTGTAGAGAGGAAGAAAAGCTCACCACCCCCACCCAGAGGCCACAAGAGAAAAAACATTCAAAAATATTGAAACTAATAAGATTAATTCCCAAATTAATCAAATAAGTTATCAAAACATTCAAAAATATTCACAATAATCTCAAAAAATACCAAAAAAACAGAAATCACTTTTCACTCAAAAAATAATAATAAAAAATTTAAAATGCGTAAAAATAAAGATTTAAGAAACCAAAAATTAAATTTTAAATTAAAAAAATTAATTTACATTTGCATAAACATACAACAAAAACCTTCCAAAACCAATTTAAAGAGCCCAGCACTGAGGAAGCCGGTGTGCAAATAATAAAAATAAAACACATACTGGGAGCGCAAGTCCACCGCAGGCGGATGCAGCGCCTCAAAGCCACAAAATCACAAAAACTTTCAACACCATTTAAAACAGCCCAGCACCATTGGTTCAAGAAAAAAAATGAAATCCTTTACTATCCAACACAATTTTACAAAGCCTGGCACCGCCGGGCAAAATATGCTAGTATATATATAAAGGAGAGATGTCCCGTTGTGGGTCCTGAATACCATACCTGTCAAGTATCCCATATTGGCTGGGATTTCCTGTATTTTAGCGCTCGTTCCTCCCCTTTCCCGCCACCATCCCGTATTTTGAACGGCGGGAAAAGAGTTACTGTGCATGCGTGCCCATCAGAGGCAGTTCTGCGCATGCACAAAGGGGTTTTGCACATGCATAAAGGGGTTGTTGCTGTGCGTGCACACCCGGGCTGGAGCAGGTCCTGTATTTCCAGAGCCGGGCTTGACGGGTATGCCTGAATACAAATCCACACCCCTGTAGTGTCTACAACCAAACTTCGCAAACACTTACCTGGCACATCAGAAAAGGTCACTGTCGGGTCCGGACCACAATGGGGGGCCCTGCGCCCCACAACAATAAAAATAAAAATAAAAAATACAAGTTCCAGCGGCCCCTGTGGTACGCCACAGCCAATAGGGGCAGCTGCTCCAGCACACAAGGGGTGGGGCAACAGCCACATGGCCACCACACCAATGGCCATGACAGGCGACGGAACACACACACACACACAAAACATGGCCTTGGAGGACAAGGGAAAAGAGAGAAGGAAGCTGGGGATGTGCGGGGATCCTGGCCTGCTTGCCAGCCTGCCTCACCGCTACTGACTCCGGCCACAAAAAACAACAAAAAACCAACCGCTGCCAGTCACAGCCACACGCCACCAGAACAGGTGCCTCACAACGGAAGGGCCGCAATGCTCCCAAACACTAATGGGAAAAAAGGCCAGAGAAGATGAAATGAGGCAGCAGCGGAACACTGGGCTCCGTGCCACCCATGGAGGATGGGATGATGGAGGAGTCGGCCCACTCCAGGCCGGCTACACAAAGGTACACATGGCAGCAGCGGAGAAGACGCTGTGCCAGCCATAGGACAACGCTGTGCGGGCCCGGGTGGCTGGGACGATGGGGAAGCTGGCATGGCGCACAGGGCACCATGCAGGCCACAGGACAACGCACGGGAGAACAGGTGGCAGGGGCAATGGGGGAGCCGGACCAAGCCTGGCAGGGTGCAGGAAGGAAAACGTAGCCACAGCAGATGCACAGGGCAGCAGGGCAGCAAGACCCCGCCTGGCTGGGTATACCCAGGAATAGCCCCCCGGGTTGGTCCTTACTGTGTGTGCAGGGGGGGGGGGACGAGTGCCAGCAGCGCCATACAAATATACACCCTGGGCGCAGCCAGGCACTCAGCTAGTAGAGTATATAATTGGGAGCAAAATAAGGAGAAAGGCTGTTCTCTCTGCAAAATAAAAATAGAAGCAGACTATTGAAACACAATTAATTATTCATGTTAAAAATTAGAGTAAGGGTGAAAAGGAACACTAAAATAATGATGTTGTCAAAATAACATTCTTAAAGAATTGAAAGTCTGCTTTGCATTATCAAATTCAATTAACTGTGAACCTGAAGAACTGTGAAAGAAAATAGATATGGTCCAGGAAGAATGCAAAGTGGCTCATTCTGTAGTCAAAATAAATGAAGAGTGTCTGACAAACAAGAAATAAAACTAAAAAGTGACAAAAATAAGGTCAGAATTGCAAATACAACTTCCAGCCACTGGTTCATGAGAACAAAGAGAACTATTATAATATTTTTTTGCAACTTATTATATTATTCTCTTGTGTAAGAGAAAATTTAAAGAAAAATGAACAACAGATATATTATCTAATTAGGGGAAAATAAAGAAAAGATGGAAACAACAGTCTGAAAAGAAGTGCATTCCGTACATGCTGCATGGAAGAGCAGCAAAGATGACAAATTCCTCTTGATGAAGAACCTGCAGTTTGAGAGTATGAAATGAAAGCTATTCTCAAAGCAACTGGAACAGATAGATCATAAGTAGTCAGTTTATCAAAAGAGCTATTTCAAGATACAGAGACAGACTTTATCAAATCCTAACAAAATGATACCAAGAAATATGGAAAACAAAACAAAAGCTTTATACCTTCCAATCTCAATATTATCAATTAGGCTGCTGCTTTCAACTATTTTTTTAAAAGGAGAGACCCCAGAAATGTGCAACTAAGATTCTTACTGTAATCCGGAGAAGAAGCTGCTGTAGGTGGTTTTTTGGGTGAGCTTGTTTTTGCAAGACTAGATGGTCCAGTAGGTTTTGCTAGGAAAGATGCTGTAGAAAAAGAAAATGTTGGTGGCATCAAAACATTTTCCATTTGAAAATAAAAAAGACAATTGGAATCAATGTAGACTTGTTTCTATACAGAACATTTCCTGTTATAAACAAGATATAATTATTAATTCTAGAGAACAGAGGCAGACGTGGATTGTTATTTGAGCATAAAGTACTAAAGTGATTAAAAACACAATACAATTTTCTAAGAAACACATTTCTAATCTATCACATTTCTCTCATAAATCATGTCACATAAATGATAAACACAGTCTGATTTTGGTAAATAAATACTTTGGGAAACACTGATACTAAATGGATGAGCATCAAAATACACAGGAATGGAGATTTCTGTGTGAATTGCATCTATCCATATTTAGTTATTTTCAGTGGAATATCTTTTTTTCACATGCATTTGACTTTGGACCCCTTTCCATGTTCTGGATGAACTAATAACAGGTAAATAACTTCATAAAACCTATATACTAGCTTTCTATCTGCTCTTGAACCCAAGAGAAACTTCTTGGTTGGACCTCATTACATCTCAATTTTTATGCTCCAATACATTCCTGCCCTTCATCTGTCTTCCACCACTCTCAACTGCCCATGTTAAAGGACCTTTTTTCAGCTGCAGATATAGCTTCCTTATACTTGGAAGCAATTCCTAGAACATTAGTAAGATGCCACTTTTCTTCCCTTTTCTCATCTTTTCTCAAGAATTGACTTTCCTTGAAACCTTTGGCAGAAAACTCTGGCCCTTATATTACATTGTAACTCAGCCTAAGTATGTTTGTGTATTCTTCCTTGTTTACATTTGCTTCCACTGCCTTCCTGTTGTTTTATGCTGATAGAACATGAGCCCTTAATTTTCACTCTTTAAGGGGAATAAGAAAACCCCATATTCGATGTTCCTTCTTTCTCTTTCTTTCTTTATTGCATTTTTATACCACCCATTTGGGAAATTTCCCACTTTGGGTGGTGTACATACAAATATTAAAATAACATAATAAAACACACAACAAATTTCTACTTCAGCTTCTCCCTTACACTTACTTTCATGTTAAGAAGAAAAAATTCTTTTAAAAATCCTATATTTTAATACGCTGAAAATATGAAATTTATTTGGAATCCAAATAGTTTGGGAAAACTTGGGGACATGTTTCATTCTAATGCCAATTTTGAAGTTTATCTTCCTGTAATAACAAACAACAAAAGTAAAACTAGAAGTAAGAGAGCACCTGGGCACAGCTAAAGAGATCTCTCTGGATTATGCCTATAGGTTAGAATGTTAAAAAAAAGCACAAAACAAAAATGCTTCCTGAGAAATGGATGTACCTGAATGTCCAGGTTTACCAGTCACAGTGTTTGGTGGCAAAGGTTTTCTTCGCACTGGTGTAGGTCTGGCAGGAGCTAAGGGAGGTTGTGGAGAATCAGGTGGTGTAGCTACTGTATAACGTTACAAGACACCACTGTTAACGGAAGAACTGCACACCACGCAATCAAAAAGAGAAAATGGCTAATAGCTACACTTCTCAAGCAAAAATTTAAGGCATGAGCTTCAGCGGTAAGAACTGCAAAAGAACACAAAACATAGGTAGGAAAGAGCTGAAAGGAGTTATTTTGCGCTTTTATACTTCTTGCACGAAAATATGCATGCTTCTAGCATGCAAACAACAACATAGCAAGGCAGCAAAGCTAATTCACAGAATACTTCTTGTTCAGTACAGAATCTGTATTGCCTTTGTACTACAGAGACAGAATATAGAACTAGCAGTTTAATTAAATGGCATTAGTAAGGGAGTTAAATCAAAATAAGAAAAATGGCCATTGTCTTTCAGGAACACAACCATTTTAGCCGTTGAAGGGATCAGTGGACTGGAGCATTAAGGAAACACTGGCATAAGGTGTAGACTGCAATGGCTGAAACCTGCTTCATGGTTATGTAAAGAGCATAATTTTTAGATGTGAACTGACATAAGTTAAGAAATCTCTGTGGCCATTATCTGTTGCCCGCCGAATTGGGTAACTCAGCAGGCAAAAGATAACGTCTAAAGAGATTTAATTTACAGCAGATCAGTTCCAAAATTTATGCCATTTTTATCACTTTGCTATTGAATTTCAGCCAATTTATCTGATCCTTCTGAAAACTGAAGGGATAACCACTAGCAAAAAATGCCTACAGTTTCAGGAATGATGAGGCAAGAGTAGTCACATTCAGAGTAAATCCTTGAGGACACTTTGCCAAAGAGTGTTCAACATATCCAAAAGTTATATACATGGTTATATACATGCAGCTCCTGAAATATAACCGCATTTTAGGCTCAGCAATGCATGCCTCATCTTTTTGGCACACAGGTCATCTTAAATAAAAATAAATTGCCCTTCCTAATCTAACTAATCCAGCTAATATTCCTAAACATGCAGTAATGTGGCCTTAAAATACAATACATACATTGTATAAGATATTTCTGGAAGTAGCACTAGTTGGGCATATCTCAGGTAAAATTTTCAAATATTGCAATGATGGGTAATTATATATCACATAGTTTTTTATTTATTTTTCTGTCATATAGTTTGATGCTATAATTTCATAATTAATAAAAGACACCATGGTTCTTCTTCTAAAGGGGTGTTACAATTTCTGAAAACCAGTCTTTGTCTGTTTGTCTAAATTAACTCCATTGCTCTTAACAAGAATTAAAATTATACCACAGTTTTTATCATTTTAAAAGCCTGTTTCCATGCATTTTTCCAAGCTGCAATGCTAGATAGAATTCAATAAGAGAAGCTTTCAAATGCAACAAATAACAACAAGCTCATGCATAGCTTCAGAGAAAATTATAATACATGAATGAAAGGTCAGCAAATAAAAGCAGCACTAAGTAGTGTTACGATGCATGGAAGTAAATATCACACATATATTATTTTTAACAGAGGAGTTCTTATTTGTTAACTACACAATTATCAATCATGCAGTCAAGCAAAGTGTAATTAAGATTTCAGTCTGTACAAACACAATAGAAATCACCAAGTGAAGCTTATTTTGTTTTGAAATTGAGGCCTTAGCTGTTACTTTATCAGTCTAACTAGTCTACAAAATCAGAATCATTTGGGTTCTTAAAAAGGATCACACTTGTTGAATGGGGACATTCTATCTTATTGTCTTTTTGCCTCTGTAGCAGGCTCTGTTGGGAGATCTTTAGAACAAAAATGGATGAAGTGTGGGAAGCTGAACCAGAAGTTAGGCTATTCAGCTATAATTTGATGCTCTCTGTTGTTTGAGCAAGTGACCTCTTCTCACCCAAGTATGTAAGTGGATCCAAGCCAAAGTGTATAATGTGTTTAAGCCAGGCTTTTGCTCAGTGGAGTTTTGCTGGCAGTGGAGAGAGAGCAGGGCTGCTGCAGAAGCAGGAAAGAAAGAGAAGACATGGTCACCCCATTCTTTTCTCTACTGGCAAGCTTCTGCTAAATCTTGTTTCACTCTGCAAATGCAGAGAGTGGACACGGTATGTAAGTCATTTTCCACTACTAGATATCTTCTTATAAGCAGAGGTGTAGGTACTGTATCCGGAATGGGCTGCCGCACCCCTTGACCAAACCATGTGAAATTGGGCATACATGTACCTTGCGCATGTGACCAGGTCACTGTCAGGGTTCTGAAGCCCATGGGTGGGGATTTGCCCCTAAATTGATCTGCAAAGGGGGGTATATTCAACAGGAGGGTTTGTGTCTGCCCCTGTGCTAGGCCAACCAGGGGGGGATTGTGGTGTCATCACTGAGATCACATCACAGGGCCACCCCTGGCCAGTGGGTTTCCCAGGCAACACTGGCACTCAGCTAGCCGGGTTGGGACTACCTGGGCGAAGCCGGGTACCCCTGCTAGTCAAAGTATATTTTTAAGAGGAATATTCAACCCATTCTAGCTTTCAGACTTCTGCAGGGTGGCACGTATGTGAAATTCTCCTGGACGCTTGTCACTTGCTTGGACATACCAAGCTGTTGTACTTTGGTATGAAAAGGCCAGTCAGAACATTGTAAACATTGCTTATGTTGATTCCCTTATGGCATGCAGTATTCCACAATAAGGTTATGGCCAATGGTTCAGATTTAATTCTGAAATTATTTACTGTAATTTATATTGTTCGGAAAAGTAGTATCATTTAATCTATTAATCAGAAATGATTCTTACCAGGATCTGTTTTTTTCCTTGCAGCTGAGGAATGTACTGAGGCATTAGATCTTATAGTAGAGCTTGTATTAAGAAGCTTTGTAGCATCCTGATTTTTTAATTTGTCACCTGTGAAAGGAAAATACATTCATATGTGCTATGGGGTTTATCCAAACAAACACACAAGAAAGTTATGTGTTCTCTAATTATATGTTGAATGTAGATGAAACTAAGGACATAGCTGCAAAACTTTCTTTCTAAAAGAGTTCTTCTGCTGGGGGGATTAAACAAACAAATGATTCAGTATATCAGTAATAACCTCATTTTCAGACATAACTCAAATGAAATATTGACCAAAGACAACTCATAATGTACAATTTTAATAAATTTTAACATGTTACAGATTTCTTACAAAATTGTGCCATCCTTAAGGTTATATGGTGTTCATCTATCCTCTATCTTTGATTATTTATTTCATAGGTGATCTTTCTTGCAGCTCAAGATGCTTGTTGAGCTGAAGTCTTTGATCTCTTTCATTCTAACCTAGAGGCAGAAGAAAAGCCTACAAGTAGTGTCTGGAAGTTGGTTCAACAATACCCACTATGCTACATGGTTGAGGAGAGATCTGTCCATTGTCCTGGACAATATTCCAACTACTACAGTGTGGTGCCCCTACCAAATTTTTGGCAATCGCCCTTTCTATCCTCAGCTCCTGTGACTGTCAACCTGGGAATAACCCTTTTGAAGACTGTTAGAGGAGTGAGTGTCAGAAACCAATCTTCTGCCCCTCATCTTCTGGCTTCAGTCCATAGATATCCCTCATGCTGTTATGTTTTCACTTTGTCTGAAGTAAACTCATGGAGGTTTTATTTTGAAGCTAATTTGACATGAAGCAGCATTAAAACATACAGGGGAGAAAAACAAATACTCCATCTAGAGCAGTGTTTCCCAACCTTTGGTTTTTGGACTTCAATTTCCAGAAGCCTAAATCAGTACATTGGCTGGTCAGTGCTTTGGAGAACTGTCTTAGGCATCTGGGAATTGAAGTCCAAAAACCAAAGGCTGGGAAACACTGGTATAGAAGAACCCACAGCTATAAATCCCTTTTCATTCTGTGGATAAAATAATAATACTACATTTCAACAGGTACAAATACTACATAAGCATTACCTCTTGATGGTTTACCCCAAGCCAATCCTCCTGGTGTTCTTGTTCTGGGAGGGGCTGCTGTTGTCCTGTTTAGAACTGAAAAGAATGCCAAGTTGCAAAGATCATCGAAAGTAATTACAATTATTTGGTTACTATCTATTATAAAATCTTGCACTGACTATTCTAAAGCAGAAAAGGAGTTGCAGTTATATATGGCTAAGATTCTCTCAGTCTGTTATAATTGCCTCCACTGAATTTGCAGGACCTCCCCATTCCCCGCCATCCAATTCAACATTGTCCTTGACCCTCTGCATAGCTTTTTTTTTGGGGGGGGGAAGAATTGACATGAAGCAGCAGTACTGGAATGGTGAGCATGCTAGTGCTGGAGGGGGACAAACTGGTGCTTCGGAGGAGGGTTCAGAAAGCCACCACCTTATTTCCCTCCCACCCCCGTGAGCAAAATAAACCCATGCAGGGACTGTTGTTGAGACACATGGCGGGGGTCGGAAGGTGGTTGGGTAGAAAGATGCATGGATGGTGCCCACAGAACAATCTTTCTGTGTCTTTCCATAGGCTTCATGCTTCCCTTCCCTTTATTAAGAACAAGCTTAATTTGCTTGCAAGGTAATAACCCACCGGTAGATAACCCGCCCATTTTTGTCAAGTATACTTCTGTTTTGTTGCAGAGAATTATGGCAACTCTATGTGTGACACACTGTGGTATATGGGATAGACATTGCACACTAGTTCTACCATCCAATAGCACTGAAAAAGCTATGGAAATATTGCCAAAGGGCTTTTAGGAAACAAGCAGGGCCACACTATCTCTGAATGTGCCTCACTTTAAACTGCTTAGGAATTACCCTGATTAGGCCGAGGACCAGAGTCCCTAAATGTAAGACCAATATGCTCAAGTGGAGGCTGCTGGCAGACAACATCATACGTTGTGAATATGGAGAGATACAGAATCTGTCTCACTTGCTAGTCTGAAACATATACAAAACATGTACTGATGACAAAGCCAAGGAGGCAGCTTCATTTTGGTAGTCCAGGGTTAGATCGGGACATGAAAGATAAGAAAGGCCTATGCAATGCTAACAAATTTAAAGCTGTTCATAAATCAAAAGGAAAACACAAATAAATGATTAATAATAATTAAGATTATCAAACTCCAAATATCAATTAATTTAAAAGAATATCTTTAAAAAAATCATGTATTTACCAGGCTTGACTGGTGACTTGTCAGTTGGCTTAGGTTTTACAGTAGGAGTATGCATTTTAGGCAGTACTGTTAGAAAGAAAGAAACATTTAATTCCAAGGATATAAACTATAGTAAAGATAATATGCAGCTTGAAACAAGATCCAATTATTCTAATGTGTGTTTGAGCTACAGGAAAAATGAGCTTGCAAATAATTTATTAAACCCAAATCACAATTTTGTACTCCGATTAAAAACAGTGGACGTATTTTCCTCCATTACAGGAGTTTCACCATTGAAGTTTCTCTAGACATTGTAAGACACTCATTTAATCCAGAGAAACTCAGAGTTCTTTACTATACCATCAGACATGGATTGATATAGCTAAAAGATTGAGCTGTGAAGCCCTATTCATAGTCTTCCTTCTACAGTGAACTCTATGATTGGACATAAGCCTCGATTGTTTTTTCTCCTTCATCTCTTCACCATAAAGGTATATCAGTACTGCTCTATTTTATATGGCTATTATAATGGTTGTTGAAAATATATATTCAATGCTTTAAACCAGGGATTCCCAACCTATGGCCCACAGGCCGGATCTGGCCTGTGGCACCATTTTATGTGCCCTCACCCCTCCAAGGGCATTCAAGAAACAAAATGGCCACCCCTTTGAAACTGTTGGAACAAAATGGCCACCCTCATTGTGCAGGCAGTGTAAAATGACCGTCTAGCCCTTGAAGCTGACTGAGGGAGTGTGACCCAGCCTCTGGCTTGAAAAGGTTGGGAACCCCTGCTTTAAACACTGTAAATTGCTTATTAAGACATACTTTGGGTGTATTTCTATAGGATCTGACTTTAAAAACCCTCAAAAGATGTATATCTTAACCAGTAACATATCCCGTTCTAATAAGCACACAAGGTATTGGACAAAATTGCTGAATGCAAACTCAATGTAATAAACAACCGGATTCCAAAAGCAACTGAAATTCAGTTGCAGCTAAATGAAATTCCTCACTTTTAAACTATCTTTATTCAAACTGCATCCTTGTTCGAACTTTCATGAGATGACCTTGTCAAAGTAGTTTCCTTGGAGAAATCAATGAGTGTGACTGTCATCACACCATCTACAGAGATGTAGGAAGACAATTGACTATAAATTTCCAAAAGTGAAACATGATAGTTCAACGATATCTGAAGCTGAAATTTTCAACCTCACCTTGTAACTTTTGTTTAATTATATATCCTGCAACGTTGCCCCATAGCTAAAATGATTTTTGGACTTTGTTTTCACTCCTATCTAAGCTTTGCAAAGCCCAACCTGAAGAACTGTGCCACAGTATCTATAATGTTTATGAAATATTAAAAGTCCATAAAGGTAGTAACTACACATCCTTTTTGATTTCACACATGGACCAAAATAGGCGCTGCCAGTCAGATTTCCCTTTGGTGAGTGCAACTTTGTAAAAATTATCATTCATAAATTTCCTGAATAGTAGGTAAAAATGCAGCTAAACTCTGTTACAAAACTCCTAACAGGATCACCCTTAGAGAAGAAATATATTGCTGTTGTTTCTGATCAATAGGTTACCAATATTTCTATTTCAAGCTGCAGAGGATGAACCTATCAAAATTCTAATGAAAATGTACCAACAAATATGAAAAACAAAACAATGAACTGCATTGGTGTTCAATACACTGGGCGTCCCAAAATCCACCATACATAAGGAAAATGGGAACTTGTAGCTAAATGTACCTTTATTGACAAAATATTCATCACAAAATCTTACAAACTATTCTCTACATGTTCGCCATCGCTTTCTATGCACACCTGAGGTCTTCTTTCCCCATTCATGGTGAATACATTCCAAGCAGTGATGCACTGCAGATTTTTTTACTACCTACTCTGTGGGCTGGCCAAATATGTGGGTGGGACCAAATCTGTGGGTGTGGCCAAACATCCTGCATTATGGGCTATGGAGGTGGGCGTGGTGTGGCCAACCAAGTGGGCATGGCCTGGGGGAATTTCCACTACCGGTTCTGCAGAACCTGACAGAGCCTGCTGCAATGCATCACTGATTCCAATATATCTGTTGTAATACAATTCTTCCTATGTATGGTGATTTTTGGTACACCCTGTATAACTCCAAAGAAAGAAGACATCAAAGATTGTAGTAAATATAGGACCATTCCATTAATTTTCTTTAGATTACTGAGTGTAAAAAGCAAGAAAAGCTACTGCTTTACAGTCATATGAGTAAAATGGGGTTTAAGGTTTATAGTACAGTGTATACATAAATACAAATGCAGTTAAAATCTAGAAGATCCTTAACAAACACATGAAATATTGAACATTCAAATGGTAACAAAACAAACAATTTACCAGTTTTCAAATGTGGGCCTTCAGTTGTTGTTACACCACTGTGGGTCTTGGATGTAACTAGAAACAAAACAGTTGGACATGTTAATTTAATGTACTGTAGTCTCTTCTTTCAAGCGAATGCTGTGAATATCTAAGTAATAGTACAGTTTTTTCAAAATGCAGAAGTTATAATGGTCAGCACTAGAATCTTGACTGGGTGTATTGCTTCAATAGGACATGGAACCTTTGAAGTTGGGAGCAGATTGATAACTAACAAGCTGAGTTGATGAACAATGTCTGATGGCAGTCAGAGTTTATGGATTAGAGTTGGGTTCCCGGGGGAAATAGGAAAGAAATACTTCGGACACCACCACAACAAGCACACTCCATAGCAGTCATGACATAACAAAAGCAAATTGACAAGTTAACATCTGTCTTTCTGTCTGTCTAGTCAGAATCCTTTATATTCATAAACACTGTAAGAAAGAGATGCAGTCAAATACTTTTAGCCAATATAAAGGAAATAAATAAATAAAGAAATTACCCAAAGTGTTTTTGGGATCATTAACATGAATGTGAAGGTTAATTGATCCTGGATATGTTGTAGATGGTGCTATAGGGAATAAAACAAGTGTGACAGTAGTAAGAAAGTATTTCACAAGAGAAAATATATTTCTGACTCAACTGGCATTTATTTACTTACTATAACTATTAAATATGTTTATATCATTTCCTCTTAGGGGGACTCTGATGAGTTCATTTATTTTTTCCACACACCCCAAATGTCAGGAACATATTTTAGAACAATGCTATTCTGATATGAAAACTAGATTAAAGAACTACATTATCAATTTACAATTAAGTCTTTAATTTCCTAATAAAATAGCATCACCACTGATGATGTCCTGTCAGGAAATTCTGACAATAATCATATCTACTGTATGTCTAGAATTTGAAAGCCAAAGGCAGTGTGGTATGTGAGAGTAGTTCCTAGCCAAATGGTTAACAGTTCAAATGAAATAAGAATGGAATTATATTTGGTGTGGTGGAGGCGGTAGGGCCCCCCATATGAAATAGTGCAGCAGGCCACGTCTGGCCCATGGGCCACAGGCTGAGAATCCCTGGCCTAAACCATGGACCCAACACATATAGTGTCTTTATAAATACAATATTAAAAAGTGTTCTGCTGCTCATGTCTCCTGGACAGAGCAAACTGGGCTACAGCAGAACTAGAAGAGAAGTAAAATGAGGAGGTTCTATTATTTCCCTTGGCCATACTCAGTTCTTTCACCTTCAGTTCTTTCACTTCCATTAGGAGTAATCTATGGTGTTCTTGATTTTTAAAATACCCAAATGTTTTTGGATATGACATCTAAAAGCAAGTCTAAAACTACTATTGCACCATTTCCAAATTCTGCTATAATCCTACCTACAGGACATCACAAAGAATCAAATTACCAGGTTTAGTATGGGGGACATCTAGGTTGCTGGAGGTTTTGGGTTTAGAAGGAATAAGCCATGTTTCTTTGGGTGCTAGGAAAAAAGGAATGAAATTGTTATTGTCTTCTTTGAGTCACAACGTATGCTATATTTAGTTCGTATGAACATGCCCTAACAACAATACTAATTCTGTGTTTCTGATAATGGCTTTAAAAGGCCTGGAAGTTTAGAACAGTACAATAATACAGCATTTCTAATGAAGATCAGTCAGGCTTTGAAGAGAGCAATATCAGGGGTCAGAAAGACAGAAATCAAGATGTTACTAGTGATGTTCTCAGCAACTGAGAAACCATTTCTGAGATGGATATAACAAAGGAGAGCAAATAGAGACACTGTAAATAAAGTAAGCAGATGTCACAACACATGATGATGATGATCGGGTTAATTTTCTGACACTGAAGAGAGAATAAATTTTTTTTACACATCACAAAGGACGTGTTTACCCATAGTTGTCTTTATTTGTTCAGAAGACAGAGTAGGTTTGATTATAAGTGGTTGTGTGGTTGTTTGATGAACTGCTGTTGGAAGGAAAAAATGAACATCTTTATAATGCTAGAATAAAAGAAATATAAGATATAATAGAAAAGATGTAACACAGAAGCTAAAATGACATGAGAAAGACTAGGTGCCATGACGGTGAACCTTGGCCCTCCAGGTATTCTTGGACTTCAATTCCAAGAGGCTCAAGTCAGCACTCCTGCTGATCAGGGCTTCTGGGAATTGAAGTTTAAGAACAGCTGGAGTACCAAGGTTAACCATCACTTGACTAGGGGCACATTCCAATCTATGGTAAATAATAGGATTTGGGAAGGTTTTTTTAGCAGATGGCAATTCAAGGGAAAGTTCAAAAACATGCAGTCCTACATTGTTCTCAGCTGATATCATGGATATCTCTGGCAACTAAAGTCAAGCATGCCAACATATAAATGCAAAGATCTATTTAACATCTTGGATAGATAGGATAAGCTCCCTATTTTCCAAATGGTCAATACAGAAATGGGACAAATGATCCGTAAAGGTACACTGATGAGAATTCTCCCATAACCTTTACCAACCCTATTATTTATACAGAACTCATGACAGCTGATAATGAAGTTTCTGAAACTGCTGCAACTTTCATGGCGATCATGAACATGAGTACAAAAATATGAATAAAATAATGATAACATGTAGAACTTTGTACACCATAGCAGATAATGTGAGACTGCAAATGTTTAACTTCATGAGGACAAATAGAACATTTTCACAATATGTTCATACTGGTGCCAGAGCTCTATCGACTATGTTATGCAAAACCTGTGTATGTACATATGTATGTCTGGCGAGACATCCCACTACGGTAATGGAGTAGACCGTATAGTCAGCGACTCAATGCCAAGTGCTGTAAATAGCCTAACTCCCCAAAGGGGCCAATGGCTACAAGCAGATGAGCCCCGTTAGGTGGGGTGATGGCCCCTTCAGTGGAGGAAATGCCACTGGAAAACATCATATTGGGACCAATGTCAAAATGAGTGGAGGAGGAACTCTGGTTCCCAATGGTCATGAAGGTGGAAGAGGCCATGCCAGATGGCTTGTCTATGAAGGCACACCTTAATAATATCCTCAAGGCTATGGCAGTCCATTGCACTCCCGGTGTTAAATATTGCATGTCTTACTTCATATGTGCCGCAGGAGATGGTTCCGTGATCATAGTGTGTGGGTCACTTCATGGCAAGCTGGGATCCACCTTAAACAAATTCATGCCAATGGCATTTTTCCTGCTTAAGGAAAAAATGTATACTCAGATACGAGTAACAGTTGCCGCCACTACACACACACACACACACACACACACACACACACACACACACACACACACACACACACACACACACACACACACACACACACACACACACACACACACACACACACACGTGTGTGTGTGTTGTTCAGTGGTTTAGTTATCTGGCTGTGGAGCCAGAGGTTGGGAGTTTGATACACCACTGTCTCTCCCAGGAAACGATTGAGATAGTTCTGCTAAAATCCTACCTGCAGGACATTACAAAGAATAAAATTACCAGGTTTAGTATAAGGGGCATCTAGTTTGCCAGGTGTTTTGGGTTTAGAAGGAATAAGCCATGTTTCTTTTGGTGCTAGAAAAAACAGGAAAAATTGTTATTGTATAAGTTAAGAATCTTATCTCATGGTATATTTCTTCTTCTGTTTCTTCTTCAAATCCTGTATCCAATTCCGAATATTGTGCCATCATCATGCCAATCAGCCATGGTGACTGAACTAAGAACAATATAATACAGTGGCCTTCCCTTTGTCTTTCACACCTCAGCGTGACACCTGTACCACTGATCCATTTCTTGGTAGGTACCCATGTTATTTTAATCTTTATATTTTTAAAAAAAATTATAGGTAGGGCGGTAGGTACTACGGCATCCAAAAGCCTACACTGTGGAGCCAACATATATAGTGTCTTTAATACAATGTTTAAAAGTGTTCTGCTGCTCATGTCTCCTGGACAGAGCAAACTGGGTTTCAGAAGAACTAGAAGAGGGGAACAAAAATGAGAAGGTTATAGTCTTTCCCTTGGCCATACTCATTTCTTTCACTTTCCATTAGGAGTAATCTATGATGTTCTTGATTTTTAAAATACTAAAATGTTTCAGAATATGACATTTAAAAGCAAGTCTAAAAGTACTATTGCACCATTTCCAAATTCTGCTAAAATCCTACCTACAGGATATTACAAAGAATCAAATTACCAGGTTTAGTATGAGGGACATCTAGTTTGCCCGATGTATGGGGTTTAGAAGGAATAAGCCGTGTTTCTTTTGGTGCTAGAAAAAAGGAATGAAATTGTTATTGTATTCTTTAAGAATGAGAACTTATGCTATAGTTTGTATGAACATGCTCTAACAACAATACTAAATCTATATTTTTCTGATTTTGGGTTTAAAAGTTTTTGAAGTTTAGAACTGTGATGAAAAGCGGTCAGGCTTTGAAGAGAGCAATATCAGGGGTCAGAAAGGCAGAAATCAAGATGTTACCAGTGATGTTCTCAGCAACTGAGAAACCATTTCTGAGATGGATATAAGAAAGGAGAGCAAATGGAGAAGCTGTAAATAAAGTAAGCAGATGTCACAACACATGATGATGACGAGGTTAATTTTCTGACACTGAAAAGAGAACAAGCATTTTATACACATCACAAAGGACATGTTTACCCATAGTTGTCTTTATCTGTTCAGAAGACAGAGTAGGTTTGATTATAAGTGGTTGTGTGGTTGTTCGATGAATTGCTGTTGGAAGGGAAAAAATGAACATCTTTATAATACTGGAATAAAAGAAATATAACGTGTAATAGAAAAGCTGTAACACAAAAGTTACAATGGCATGAGAAAGACTAGGGCACCTTCCAATCTATGGCATATAATAGGCTTTGGGAAGGTTTTTCAGAAGCTGATAATTCAAGAAAAAGGGTTCAAAAACATGCAGTCATACATTGTTCTCAGCTGATATCATGGGTATATCTGGCAACTAAAGTCAAGCATACAAACATACAAATGCAAAGATTTATTTCCCCTCTTACATAGTAAGGATAAGCTCCCTATTTTCTAAATGGTCAATGCAAAAATGGGACTAATGATTTCTAAAAGTTCACTGATGAGAATTCTCCCATAACTTTTACTAACCCTATTGTTATACAGGATTTATGAAGGCTGATAATAAGTTTCTGAAGCGACTGCAATTTTCAAGGCGATCATGAACATGAGTACAAATATATTAATAAAATGAATTCTCTGGCTGTGGAGCCAGAGGTTGGGAGTCTGTTGCCCCCCCCCCCTGCCCCCAATATCTCACAGGAGAAGTTTGAGACAGTTCTACTAAAGTCCTACCTACAGGACATTACAAAGAATAAAATTACCAGGTTTGGTATGAGGGACATCTAGTTTGCTGGTTTTTTTTGGTTTAGCAGTAATAAGCCGTGTTTCTTTTGGTGCTAGAAGAAAGGAATGAAATTGTTATTGTGTTCTTTAGGAATGACAACTTAATTAGTTTGTATGAAAATGCCTAAAAAACAATACTTGGGCAAGTTGCACAATCCCAGAACACACCCAGAAGCAGTAAACTGTGAACTGTTTCTGTGTATTCCTTAGCTAGAAAACCCTAGGAAGTGTTGCCCATATGTCAGAACCACTTGCCAACCTAGCAGTTTGCATTCAAGAAATTGGAAGTACTGTAGATAAATAGGTACCGCTTCAGTGGGGAAAGTAACAATATTCTGTACACTTCAGTGTCTAGTCATGCCTGTCACATGACTATGGAATTGTCTGCATACACTGCCTATTGGCTCTTTGGCTATAAACGGAGATGAACATAGCCTCTTAGAGTTGGGCATAACTGGCTTTTTGAGCAAGGGAAACCTTTACCTTTGTAGTGATCCTTGAAATATTGAAGGAATGGCTTTATCAGTTCCACATCCCCAGTGAATTTTCATGGCTGAGGAAGGATTCAAACTCACTCCCCCTTAATCTTAGTCTGCCACTATGTCGACTACACCAAACTGTGTATCCACATATTTATGTGTGTGTTTGTATGTGTATACTCACATGTACAAACATTGATAAACATGAGGTTAATCACAGGATGGGAAAAGTCAGTATCCAGTCTAATATCCTGCTCTAAACAAGAGTCTATATCAGGGGTACTCAAACGAAGACCCATGGGCCAAATCCAGCCTGTGGCACTATTTCATGTGGCACCCACCCCTCCAAGGGCATTCAAGAAACAAAATGGCCACCCCTTTGAAGCTGTTGGCACAAAATGGCCACCCTCATCATGCAGGCAGTGCAAAATGGCCATCTGGCCCTCAAAGCTGACTGAAAGAGTGTGACCCAGCCCCCGGCTTGAAAAGGTTGGGAACCCCTGGTCTATATAATTAGCTCTCGTGCAGCAAAACGCACTACAGTCTCTACCTGTCATTTCAAATGTAGAGTTGATGATGTTCAGAACACTGTTCTAAGAAGAGAAAAACTCTACTGTAGCTCTCCTGACATTCTTCAGTTAGGACTTCTTGCTAAATTTGGCAAAAATATAATTGTGGGGGTCGTGGCTAGGGTGATGCCGGAGTAGCACGTAGTTCGATCAGCTCGCGCTTGAATGTGGAAATAAATGAGATTATAAAGTGGAAGTGCCATCGGAGTCGGAGTTCAGCGGATAGGGGGGTGAGTGAGGCGCGGCGCAGGCCACGCTAAACGAGCCGCTCGGGGCTGGACGAGGCCTGGTGCTTGTTGTTTTTTCAGGCTCCAGTGGAAAAAGCAGGTTAAACAACCGGGGCCAGTGGAGGACGGGACCCGAAGATTGAGTCCAGGAGCTGCAAGAAGGTAAAGAGGGGAGGTGGAGGTGGTGTTTGTGAAAGAGAAGGACGGGAAAGACGAGAGGAGTAATGGTGACAAGAGGAGAAGGAATCGAAACTTAAAGAGGGAAAGAAAGGAATGTAATGGTGCAACAATGTTTATAAAGTTGTAGCTCTGAAAGTGAAAGCGCGAGAAAGTGAGGAAAAGAAGTCAGGCGGACGTGAGGAAAGGACTAAGAAATAAGAAGAATTGAAAACTTCTGGCTGGATTGGTTGGTCAGCCTGGCTTGGTTAAGGATTTATAAATCTATGGTGAGGCCCCATCTGGAATACTGTGTACAGTTCTGGTCGCCATACCTCCAGAAGGATATTATGGAGCTGGAAAAAGTGCAGAGGAGGGCAACCAGAATGATTAGGGGACTGGAACACCTTCCTTACCATCTGAGGCTGCAACGGTTGGGCCTCTTCACTCTTGAACGACGACGTCTAAGAGGTGACCTGATTGAAGTTTATAAAATCATGCATGGTGTGGACAAAGTAGATAAGGAAAAACTGTTTTCCCTATCGCATAACACTAGAACTAGGGGACACTCGATGAAACTTTTGGGTACTAGTTCTCAAACAAATAAGAGAAAGTACTTTTTCACCCAGAGGATTACTGGTCTATGGAACTCCCTGCCAGAAGAAGTGGTGACAGCTGTCAGTCTTGACAGCTTTAAGAAAGGATTAGACAAGTTCATGGAGGACAAGAGTATCAATGGGTATAATTATGGATACTTAAGGACAACCTCCGGGTTGGAGAGATAGGCAGGATATCTCTCAATATCATTTCCAGGGAATCCTAAGCAGGTGAAGGCATCTGCTTGGGAATACCCTGAAGGAAATGGTGAGCCACTGTGTGAGACAGAATGCTGGACTGGATGGGCTGTGGCCTGTTCCAGCAAGGCTGTTCTTATGTTCTTATGTTCTTATGTAAGGAGGAACAAAGAGGGTTCTTGCCTGAAAGCCGTTGCCGTTGCCGCGGTTTGGATCTTACAAAGATTTGTATTTTTTATTTTACTTTGACTCTTACTTTTGCTTCTTCTACTTTGGGATAGTTAATATGGGTTCCCTTTCTATTTTTGGATTGTGACTGTCCCCTCATACTGGCGGAACATCGGTGGAGTATAAGTGTCGGCAGTTTCCTCAGTTTGTTTTTTTACCTTGCTTTGCCGTGTTGTCTTTTTCCTTTTTCCCCCCTGGATCTTCACCTCCTTGGAATATTTACAATTGGGGAATTGTTTTTCTTACTGTTATTTACACAATTGGATTACAAAATTAAGAAGATTTGGACTATAATAAGAGCAAAATACGGATATAAAATTCAACACTACTGGATTGGTTCTGGTCTGATTTTTGTACTTGGATTTTGACTGCAACTGTTAAGAATTCTGGAACATTTTCAAGGAAAGCGTTGTGGGGGATCAAAATCAATTTCTGCATTGAAGCTATTATTTAATATTACAATGGATAAGGCTGCAAGGGGCAGGGAAGAGGAGGAGGAAGTTGTGAAACCAAAAAGAAAGGGCAAAGCAAGGGATGTGGAACCTCCACCATCATCTTCATCATCGCCGGAACCTGCATTTGACCAGACTCAAATTATGGTGGAACTTGGCAAATTATTTCAAAAAAATTGATAGGATGGATGAAGCGAGGGTGAAAGATAAAAAGGAAATGTTGGATAAATTGACTGGATCGATCACTGACCTTTCTTAAAAAAATTGACTTAAATACTCATAAATTAGAGGTACTGTTAAGTTGATGCAAAATGAAATGAAAACGATGAAAGGGGAAATGAAAGAGATACAAGGGGAGGTGAGAGAAAATAAGATGAAAATTGAGGAGCAAGCGAAAAGGGTTGATGCGATGGAAGAGATGATGAGAAAGCAGAATATTCTGATACGTCATGTGATTCAAAGATCTCCAGACCAGCTAAGAGATAGAATTGTAAATTGGATAAATAATTTGAATATGGTGAAAGTGTTTGTTAATGAGGACATTGCAAGTGTTTACAGAGTGGGATCGAGAAGGGGAAAAAGTGATCACAGGAATGTTTTGGTTAAATTTGCAAATTGGGGGGATAAATTGAAGGTAATGGCTTTTCTCAAACAAGCTGGTTCTGGAGCTTTGAAAATTGATGGAGTGGATGTGGAGGTATATAATGATATTCCAATTAAGGAACGTGGATGGAGATACAAAATGAAACCAGTGACAAAAATTCTGATTAAAAAAGGGATAAAATATAATTGGAGATTCCCACAAGTTAAGATTTTTTTATGATAAAAAGATGCAGGTGATTGACGAAAGAACTGATGCTTTGGAATATTTGACTTTACTTGATTTGGTCAGTGCGGGTTCAAATGAATGGTTGGAGTTAAGGAAGGATCTGTTGGCGTCGGGAGGGATAAAAAGAGACTACGGCGGAACGGATGAGGGAGGCGCAGCAAGAGGAGAACAAATGGGAGCGGAGGGAGAATTGTCTTTGATAATGGTGGAGGAGAAGTCAAGCAAAGGTTAGAGAGGGAAAGGAGAAGAAGAAGGGAGAAATGTTAAAGGCAAAGTGGTTATTTACAATGGTTCTATTTTTAAAATGTGATAGTGCGCTGGAGATTTAATTATGAGGCTTTTTAGGTTCATCCTACCCGTTTCCCCCCTCCCCTCTTTGGAGGACAAAGGCATTTTTTCTCTTCTTTTTTTGAAGGAAAAAGCGGGGAGGTTGTTAATGAGTGTTTTATGTTTGGTTTTTATTTTGTTAGGTCAATTCGTAACATGCCCAATGGAGAGATCAGGAGGGATAAAAGTGGGGGACAATTTAAATCATGAGAGCGATAAAGGTATTAACATGGAATGTGAAAGGTACAGGATCTCAGATTAAGAGGAGGAGGATAGAATCAGCTCTGAGGAGGGATAGACCAGATATAGTTTTTTTACAGGAAACTCATCAAAAATCTCATGATACAAATAATTTTTTTTAGGTTGGATGCAGCACTATGAGAAATCCTATGGCACATCAAAATCAAGAGGAGTAGCAATTTTGATTTCAGCTAGACTGGGGCTTGAGATAATAGATAGTATTTCAGATCCGGAAGGAAGATTCTTGATAGTAAAAGGGAAAATAGATGATGAGGAAATAACATTGGTGAATATCTATGCCCCAAATGATCATCAAGGGGAATTTTTAGAAAAAATACGTATGATGTTGGTAAAAGAAAAATCAACGAAGATGATTGTGGCTGGAGATTTTAATTTAGTAAAATCAAATTTGGATTGCACAAATTTATCAAGAAGTGGAAAAGGGATTAAAGATCGAATGTTGGATAATTGGATGGATGCTTTAGGTTTGAAAGATTCTTGGAGAGAACTTAAGGGTACAGAAAGGGTATACTCATATTTTTCGCACGTTTACAGATTATTACAGATTCTAGATTAGATTATATATTTGTAACTGAAAATTTGATTAAAAGTTTGGAGGAAATGGAAGCGGGAATATTTAAGGAACCGGATCATGCTAAGGTGATGTTGGATATAAAATTACGGAATGAGATTAGTCCAAGGAGAATTTGGAAATCTGATGCAAACTTATTTAGAGACCAAAAGTGTAAAGAACAAATTACTAAAAATTGGAGTGAAAGTTGGCAATGGAACGATAATGGGGAGGTAGAATATAATGTGGTCTGGGATACCATAAAGTCAATTTTTAGAGGGGAGTGTATAAAGATGGCTAGTAATAGATATAAAAATTACAAGTTAGTACAGGATAAGCTTGAAAAAGAGATAAAGTTGTTACAGGAAGAACATTCAAAAACAAAGAATAAAAAAGTCTTTGCTAATTTATTAAGATTAAAGACTGAATTGGCAGGTAAAGAAATAGAAAAGGTGAAAAGAGATTTGGTTTATTTAAAAAGGGAATATTTTGAATTTAGCAATAAAAATTCAAAACTTTTAGCAAAAGCAGCAAAGGATAAAAGGGAAAAGAGGGAAATTGGAGTTTTGATTAATGATCAAGGGATAAGATGTAATAAAATAAAGGATAAATGTAAAATTGTGAAGGATTTTTATCAAGCCCTTTATGCAAGAAAAGATATAGATGAGGAGAAACTTAAAAAGCAATTAGAAAAGCAAATAATTAGTGGAATAAAACTGGAACATAGGGATAGAATGGAAGAATCAGTGACAGAGAAAGAAGTAAAAGAGACAATTGCTAGATTGAAGTTGGGAAAAGCCTCTGGAGAAGATGGGTTGCCTGCGGATTTTTACAAGGAATTTGGAGATATCGTGATACCAAAGTTGGTAAAATTATATAATTATATATCAGATGGAGGGCAAATTCCGACTTCATGGTACCGGACCACAATTGTACTTTTGCCAAAATCTGGAAAGAATTTAGAGAAAGTAGAATCTTATAGACCCATCTCATTGATAAATCAAGATGCCAAGATCTTCACAGCAATACTTGCTAATCGATTGAATATTTTCATGGGGGAATATATAAATGTTGATCAAGTGGGGTTTTTGAAAGGAAGACATATGGCATATTTGACCAGAAGAGTAGTTGATTTAGTTGATACGGTGAGTCAAACAAAAGAAAAAGTGGGATTAATATCTTTGGATATATTCAAGGCATTTGACTCTTTACAATGGATTTCAATTAAGGAAATAATGAAAAGCTATGGATTTGGGGTAAAATTTAGAAGGGTAATTGGTCAATTATATCAGCAAGGAATAGCCACTGTCAGAGTAAATGATGATGAGGTTAAGTTGCAGGCAGGTACGAGACACGGTTGCCCACTATTGCCAATATTGTTTATAATGGCAATGGAGTTATTAGCAAAAGCTATACGAGAGGAAGTAAAAATAGAGGGTATTATGGGGAATAAGATAAGTATGTATGCTGATGATACTTTGATAATTGTAAAACAACCAGAGAAGGTAATGAATAGAATTCGGCAACAATTAAAGGACTTTGAGGATATTACTGGGTTGAAAATAAATTGGGATAAATCGGAAATGATGCTTTGCAATATGGATGAAAATGATCAGAAAAAGATAAAGGATATAGTTAATATTCAGATTAAGAATAAGTTGAAATATTTGGGAATAATTATACCAAACAAATTGGAAGAGCTTAAAAGATTGAATTATGATATCTTGAAAATTGAAATTAGGAATAAAATACAAAGTTTTCAAAAGTTGAAATTGTCTTGGTTTGGAAGAATTGCACTTGCTAAAATGATGTTGTTTCCTAGAATAATTTTTTTATTTGATGCGTTAGCAATTCAATTGAAGGATAAGGAAATTAAGGAGTTTCAAAAATTGATTAATAACTTTTGCAATGCTGGAAAGAAATCTAGGTTACCAAAAAAGTTATGGTATTTACCGCAGAAAGAAGGCGGGTTGGGAATGCCGAATTTGATTGCATATTATCGAGCGTTTCGAATTAAGAATGTTGTGAAGATCTTGGCAAGGGAAAAGGTAATATGGGAAGAAATTGAGATGAGGACTATAAATATTTGGGTAAAATGGTCTTTTTAGGAGGCAAATTGGGAAAGGTAGTGACTAAGAATATTATGATGAAAGGATTAATGAATGTATGGAAGAGGGTAGAAAAGGATTTGGTCCCAAATGTCTCTCCAATATTGGAAATATTAGATATGGCGAATTTTCCAGTTAATATAAATGAGGAGATAAAGGAGATTTTGAGGAAGAATGAGGTTCTCCTGTTGAAGGACTGATTTCGGATATGTAGAGACGAAGCTAGTAGGGGAAAATTGTATGAGCAATTAAAAATTAATTGGTTTCAAAGATTGAGGATTATTAAATGGAATAGTAAATATATGAGTGAATATGATTTGGAAAGAGAAAAGACAGAATTTGAAGAGCTGATTCTAAAAGTTAGAAAAGGTGATATAAATATTAAGGGATTAGTTAGCAAATTGTATATAATATTAAACAGGGATGGTGATCCACAAGAGGATTTGAAATTAAGGTGGGAACAAGATTTGAATATAAAGATAGGTAAAGATATATGGAGAAATAAATGGAAAAAGAGGATTATGAGAACTATATTGGTCAGAATAAAGGAGCATAATTTTAAAATGTTGTGGAGATGGTATCTGACCCCAGTGAGGTTAGATCAAATGGATAATAAAAAGGATAAAATGTGTTGGAGATGTAAGGACACTATCGGATCGTATGAACACATGTGGTGGAGTTGTAAAGTGGTTAAAGATTTTTGGAATAGAATTGAAAAAGAAATTGGAGAAATTCTGGGTAAGATGGAAAACTGGAATCAGATATCACTCTGTTAACAAACGTGGAAGGTATTAATTTAAATAAGGATAAGAAAGAGCTATTAGAAATAATGATTACAACTGCTAGACACTGCATAGCTAGACATTAGAAAAATGATGTAATTATACAAACTGAAGAGTGGTACAAAGAAATGTGGAATTTAGCTTTGAATGACAAACTGACTTGGCAGATAAAGAAAAAGAGAGATAATCTGAAAGAAAATAGATTTTGGGATATTTGGAAACCTTTTGTGGATCACTCCCTTATGGGTGATGAGAGAAATAGACCTGTACCTGAGCAAAAGGGATTTTGGGATTAAGCTAATGAGATATTCTGATCTCTCCAGGGCATTGTAAATAAACACAGGGTAATTTATTATTTGCATTTATATATTTGTATTCCTATTCATAATGGTATTAAATGTTTCACTTGAAAATGAGTTTCAGAGAGGGGAATTAGAGGTTAGAGAATAAATTGTAAGTAATAAGTCAAGAGATTGTATCTATAAAGATGGATGTTAATTACCAGGATAGGTGTACACCTTTTTTGTACTTTGTATATGAAGTTTTTGTTTCTTAAGTATTATGTTGTATAATTTTGTATTGTGTTTTGTATTTTAAACTTAAAAATCGTAATAAAAAATAATAAAAAAATACTAAAATGTTTCAGAATATGACATCTAAAAGCAAGTCTAAAAGTACTATTGCACCATTTCCAAATTCTGCTAAAATCCTACCTACAGGATATTACAAAGAATCAAATTACCAGGTTTAGTATGAGGGACATCTAGTTTGCCCGATGTATGGGGTTTAGAAGGAATAAGCCGTGTTTCTTTTGGTGCTAGAAAAAAGGAATGAAATTGTTATTGTATTCTTTAAGAATGAGAACTTATGCTATAGTTTGTATGAACATGCTCTAACAACAATACTAAATCTATATTTTTCTGATTTTGGGTTTAAAAGTTTTTGAAGTTTAGAACTGTGATGAAGAGCGGTCAGGCTTTGAAGAGAGCAATATCAGGGGTCAGAAAGGCAGAAATCAAGATGTTACCAGTGATGTTCTCAGCAACTGAGAAACCATTTCTGAGATGGATATAAGAAAGGAGAGCAAATGGAGAAGCTGTAAATAAAGTAAGCGGATGTCACAACACATGATGATGACGAGGTTAATTTTCTGACACTGAAAAGAGAACAAGCATTTTATACACATCACAAAGGACATGTTTACCCATAGTTGTCTTTATCTGTTCAGAAGACAGAGTAGGTTTGATTATAAGTGGTTGTGTGGTTGTTCGATGAATTGCTGTTGGAAGGGAAAAAATGAACATCTTTATAATACTGGAATAAAAGAAATATAACGTGTAATAGAAAAGCTGTAACACAAAAGTTACAATGGCATGAGAAAGACTAGGGCACCTTCCAATCTATGGCATATAATAGGCTTTGGGAAGGTTTTTCAGAAGCTGATAATTCAAGAAAAAGGGTTCAAAAACATGCAGTCATACATTGTTCTCAGCTGATATCATGGGTATATCTGGCAACTAAAGTCAAGCATACAAACATACAAATGCAAAGATTTATTTCCCCTCTTACATAGTAAGGATAAGCTCCCTATTTTCTAAATGGTCAATGCAAAAATGGGACTAATGATTTCTAAAAGTTCACTGATGAGAATTCTCCCATAACTTTTACTAACCCTATTGTTATACAGGATTTATGAAGGCTGATAATAAGTTTCTGAAGCGACTGCAATTTTCAAGGCGATCATGAACATGAGTACAAATATATTAATAAAATGAATTCTCTGGCTGTGGAGCCAGAGGTTGGGAGTCTGTTGCCCCCCCCCCTGCCCCCAATATCTCACAGGAGAAGTTTGAGACAGTTCTACTAAAGTCCTACCTACAGGACATTACAAAGAATAAAATTACCAGGTTTGGTATGAGGGACATCTAGTTTGCTGGTTTTTTTTGGTTTAGCAGTAATAAGCCGTGTTTCTTTTGGTGCTAGAAGAAAGGAATGAAATTGTTATTGTGTTCTTTAGGAATGACAACTTAATTAGTTTGTATGAAAATGCCTAAAAAACAATACTTGGGCAAGTTGCACAATCCCAGAACACACCCAGAAGCAGTAAACTGTGAACTGTTTCTGTGTATTCCTTAGCTAGAAAACCCTAGGAAGTGTTGCCCATATGTCAGAACCACTTGCCAACCTAGCAGTTTGCATTCAAGAAATTGGAAGTACTGTAGATAAATAGGTACCGCTTCAGTGGGGAAAGTAACAATATTCTGTACACTTCAGTGTCTAGTCATGCCTGTCACATGACTATGGAATTGTCTGCATACACTGCCTATTGGCTCTTTGGCTATAAACGGAGATGAACATAGCCTCTTAGAGTTGGGCATAACTGGCTTTTTGAGCAAGGGAAACCTTTACCTTTGTAGTGATCCTTGAAATATTGAAGGAATGGCTTTATCAGTTCCACATCCCCAGTGAATTTTCATGGCTGAGGAAGGATTCAAACTCACTCCCCCTTAATCTTAGTCTGCCACTATGTCGACTACACCAAACTGTGTATCCACATATTTATGTGTGTGTTTGTATGTGTATACTCACATGTACAAACATTGATAAACATGAGGTTAATCACAGGATGGGAAAAGTCAGTATCCAGTCTAATATCCTGCTCTAAACAAGAGTCTATATCAGGGGTACTCAAACGAAGACCCATGGGCCAAATCCAGCCTGTGGCACTATTTCATGTGGCACCCACCCCTCCAAGGGCATTCAAGAAACAAAATGGCCACCCCTTTGAAGCTGTTGGCACAAAATGGCCACCCTCATCATGCAGGCAGTGCAAAATGGCCATCTGGCCCTCAAAGCTGACTGAAAGAGTGTGACCCAGCCCCCGGCTTGAAAAGGTTGGGAACCCCTGGTCTATATAATTAGCTCTCGTGCAGCAAAACGCACTACAGTCTCTACCTGTCATTTCAAATGTAGAGTTGATGATGTTCAGAACACTGTTCTAAGAAGAGAAAAACTCTACTGTAGCTCTCCTGACATTCTTCAGTTAGGACTTCTTGCTAAATTTGGCAAAAATATAATTGTGGGGGTCGTGGCTAGGGTGATGCCGGAGTAGCACGTAGTTCGATCAGCTCGCGCTTGAATGTGGAAATAAATGAGATTATAAAGTGGAAGTGCCATCGGAGTCGGAGTTCAGCGGATAGGGGGGTGAGTGAGGCGCGGCGCAGGCCACGCTAAACGAGCCGCTCGGGGCTGGACGAGGCCTGGTGCTTGTTGTTTTTTCAGGCTCCAGTGGAAAAAGCAGGTTAAACAACCGGGGCCAGTGGAGGACGGGACCCGAAGATTGAGTCCAGGAGCTGCAAGAAGGTAAAGAGGGGAGGTGGAGGTGGTGTTTGTGAAAGAGAAGGACGGGAAAGACGAGAGGAGTAATGGTGACAAGAGGAGAAGGAATCGAAACTTAAAGAGGGAAAGAAAGGAATGTAATGGTGCAACAATGTTTATAAAGTTGTAGCTCTGAAAGTGAAAGCGCGAGAAAGTGAGGAAAAGAAGTCAGGCGGACGTGAGGAAAGGACTAAGAAATAAGAAGAATTGAAAACTTCTGGCTGGATTGGTTGGTCAGCCTGGCTTGGTTAAGGATTTATAAATCTATGGTGAGGCCCCATCTGGAATACTGTGTACAGTTCTGGTCGCCATACCTCCAGAAGGATATTATGGAGCTGGAAAAAGTGCAGAGGAGGGCAACCAGAATGATTAGGGGACTGGAACACCTTCCTTACCATCTGAGGCTGCAACGGTTGGGCCTCTTCACTCTTGAACGACGACGTCTAAGAGGTGACCTGATTGAAGTTTATAAAATCATGCATGGTGTGGACAAAGTAGATAAGGAAAAACTGTTTTCCCTATCGCATAACACTAGAACTAGGGGACACTCGATGAAACTTTTGGGTACTAGTTCTCAAACAAATAAGAGAAAGTACTTTTTCACCCAGAGGATTACTGGTCTATGGAACTCCCTGCCAGAAGAAGTGGTGACAGCTGTCAGTCTTGACAGCTTTAAGAAAGGATTAGACAAGTTCATGGAGGACAAGAGTATCAATGGGTATAATTATGGATACTTAAGGACAACCTCCGGGTTGGAGAGATAGGCAGGATATCTCTCAATATCATTTCCAGGGAATCCTAAGCAGGTGAAGGCATCTGCTTGGGAATACCCTGAAGGAAATGGTGAGCCACTGTGTGAGACAGAATGCTGGACTGGATGGGCTGTGGCCTGTTCCAGCAAGGCTGTTCTTATGTTCTTATGTTCTTATGTAAGGAGGAACAAAGAGGGTTCTTGCCTGAAAGCCGTTGCCGTTGCCGCGGTTTGGATCTTACAAAGATTTGTATTTTTTATTTTACTTTGACTCTTACTTTTGCTTCTTCTACTTTGGGATAGTTAATATGGGTTCCCTTTCTATTTTTGGATTGTGACTGTCCCCTCATACTGGCGGAACATCGGTGGAGTATAAGTGTCGGCAGTTTCCTCAGTTTGTTTTTTTACCTTGCTTTGCCGTGTTGTCTTTTTCCTTTTTCCCCCCTGGATCTTCACCTCCTTGGAATATTTACAATTGGGGAATTGTTTTTCTTACTGTTATTTACACAATTGGATTACAAAATTAAGAAGATTTGGACTATAATAAGAGCAAAATACGGATATAAAATTCAACACTACTGGATTGGTTCTGGTCTGATTTTTGTACTTGGATTTTGACTGCAACTGTTAAGAATTCTGGAACATTTTCAAGGAAAGCGTTGTGGGGGATCAAAATCAATTTCTGCATTGAAGCTATTATTTAATATTACAATGGATAAGGCTGCAAGGGGCAGGGAAGAGGAGGAGGAAGTTGTGAAACCAAAAAGAAAGGGCAAAGCAAGGGATGTGGAACCTCCACCATCATCTTCATCATCGCCGGAACCTGCATTTGACCAGACTCAAATTATGGTGGAACTTGGCAAATTATTTCAAAAAAATTGATAGGATGGATGAAGCGAGGGTGAAAGATAAAAAGGAAATGTTGGATAAATTGACTGGATCGATCACTGACCTTTCTTAAAAAAATTGACTTAAATACTCATAAATTAGAGGTACTGTTAAGTTGATGCAAAATGAAATGAAAACGATGAAAGGGGAAATGAAAGAGATACAAGGGGAGGTGAGAGAAAATAAGATGAAAATTGAGGAGCAAGCGAAAAGGGTTGATGCGATGGAAGAGATGATGAGAAAGCAGAATATTCTGATACGTCATGTGATTCAAAGATCTCCAGACCAGCTAAGAGATAGAATTGTAAATTGGATAAATAATTTGAATATGGTGAAAGTGTTTGTTAATGAGGACATTGCAAGTGTTTACAGAGTGGGATCGAGAAGGGGAAAAAGTGATCACAGGAATGTTTTGGTTAAATTTGCAAATTGGGGGGATAAATTGAAGGTAATGGCTTTTCTCAAACAAGCTGGTTCTGGAGCTTTGAAAATTGATGGAGTGGATGTGGAGGTATATAATGATATTCCAATTAAGGAACGTGGATGGAGATACAAAATGAAACCAGTGACAAAAATTCTGATTAAAAAAGGGATAAAATATAATTGGAGATTCCCACAAGTTAAGATTTTTTTATGATAAAAAGATGCAGGTGATTGACGAAAGAACTGATGCTTTGGAATATTTGACTTTACTTGATTTGGTCAGTGCGGGTTCAAATGAATGGTTGGAGTTAAGGAAGGATCTGTTGGCGTCGGGAGGGATAAAAAGAGACTACGGCGGAACGGATGAGGGAGGCGCAGCAAGAGGAGAACAAATGGGAGCGGAGGGAGAATTGTCTTTGATAATGGTGGAGGAGAAGTCAAGCAAAGGTTAGAGAGGGAAAGGAGAAGAAGAAGGGAGAAATGTTAAAGGCAAAGTGGTTATTTACAATGGTTCTATTTTTAAAATGTGATAGTGCGCTGGAGATTTAATTATGAGGCTTTTTAGGTTCATCCTACCCGTTTCCCCCCTCCCCTCTTTGGAGGACAAAGGCATTTTTTCTCTTCTTTTTTTGAAGGAAAAAGCGGGGAGGTTGTTAATGAGTGTTTTATGTTTGGTTTTTATTTTGTTAGGTCAATTCGTAACATGCCCAATGGAGAGATCAGGAGGGATAAAAGTGGGGGACAATTTAAATCATGAGAGCGATAAAGGTATTAACATGGAATGTGAAAGGTACAGGATCTCAGATTAAGAGGAGGAGGATAGAATCAGCTCTGAGGAGGGATAGACCAGATATAGTTTTTTTACAGGAAACTCATCAAAAATCTCATGATACAAATAATTTTTTTTAGGTTGGATGCAGCACTATGAGAAATCCTATGGCACATCAAAATCAAGAGGAGTAGCAATTTTGATTTCAGCTAGACTGGGGCTTGAGATAATAGATAGTATTTCAGATCCGGAAGGAAGATTCTTGATAGTAAAAGGGAAAATAGATGATGAGGAAATAACATTGGTGAATATCTATGCCCCAAATGATCATCAAGGGGAATTTTTAGAAAAAATACGTATGATGTTGGTAAAAGAAAAATCAACGAAGATGATTGTGGCTGGAGATTTTAATTTAGTAAAATCAAATTTGGATTGCACAAATTTATCAAGAAGTGGAAAAGGGATTAAAGATCGAATGTTGGATAATTGGATGGATGCTTTAGGTTTGAAAGATTCTTGGAGAGAACTTAAGGGTACAGAAAGGGTATACTCATATTTTTCGCACGTTTACAGATTATTACAGATTCTAGATTAGATTATATATTTGTAACTGAAAATTTGATTAAAAGTTTGGAGGAAATGGAAGCGGGAATATTTAAGGAACCGGATCATGCTAAGGTGATGTTGGATATAAAATTACGGAATGAGATTAGTCCAAGGAGAATTTGGAAATCTGATGCAAACTTATTTAGAGACCAAAAGTGTAAAGAACAAATTACTAAAAATTGGAGTGAAAGTTGGCAATGGAACGATAATGGGGAGGTAGAATATAATGTGGTCTGGGATACCATAAAGTCAATTTTTAGAGGGGAGTGTATAAAGATGGCTAGTAATAGATATAAAAATTACAAGTTAGTACAGGATAAGCTTGAAAAAGAGATAAAGTTGTTACAGGAAGAACATTCAAAAACAAAGAATAAAAAAGTCTTTGCTAATTTATTAAGATTAAAGACTGAATTGGCAGGTAAAGAAATAGAAAAGGTGAAAAGAGATTTGGTTTATTTAAAAAGGGAATATTTTGAATTTAGCAATAAAAATTCAAAACTTTTAGCAAAAGCAGCAAAGGATAAAAGGGAAAAGAGGGAAATTGGAGTTTTGATTAATGATCAAGGGATAAGATGTAATAAAATAAAGGATAAATGTAAAATTGTGAAGGATTTTTATCAAGCCCTTTATGCAAGAAAAGATATAGATGAGGAGAAACTTAAAAAGCAATTAGAAAAGCAAATAATTAGTGGAATAAAACTGGAACATAGGGATAGAATGGAAGAATCAGTGACAGAGAAAGAAGTAAAAGAGACAATTGCTAGATTGAAGTTGGGAAAAGCCTCTGGAGAAGATGGGTTGCCTGCGGATTTTTACAAGGAATTTGGAGATATCGTGATACCAAAGTTGGTAAAATTATATAATTATATATCAGATGGAGGGCAAATTCCGACTTCATGGTACCGGACCACAATTGTACTTTTGCCAAAATCTGGAAAGAATTTAGAGAAAGTAGAATCTTATAGACCCATCTCATTGATAAATCAAGATGCCAAGATCTTCACAGCAATACTTGCTAATCGATTGAATATTTTCATGGGGGAATATATAAATGTTGATCAAGTGGGGTTTTTGAAAGGAAGACATATGGCATATTTGACCAGAAGAGTAGTTGATTTAGTTGATACGGTGAGTCAAACAAAAGAAAAAGTGGGATTAATATCTTTGGATATATTCAAGGCATTTGACTCTTTACAATGGATTTCAATTAAGGAAATAATGAAAAGCTATGGATTTGGGGTAAAATTTAGAAGGGTAATTGGTCAATTATATCAGCAAGGAATAGCCACTGTCAGAGTAAATGATGATGAGGTTAAGTTGCAGGCAGGTACGAGACACGGTTGCCCACTATTGCCAATATTGTTTATAATGGCAATGGAGTTATTAGCAAAAGCTATACGAGAGGAAGTAAAAATAGAGGGTATTATGGGGAATAAGATAAGTATGTATGCTGATGATACTTTGATAATTGTAAAACAACCAGAGAAGGTAATGAATAGAATTCGGCAACAATTAAAGGACTTTGAGGATATTACTGGGTTGAAAATAAATTGGGATAAATCGGAAATGATGCTTTGCAATATGGATGAAAATGATCAGAAAAAGATAAAGGATATAGTTAATATTCAGATTAAGAATAAGTTGAAATATTTGGGAATAATTATATCAAACAAATTGGAAGAGCTTAAAAGATTGAATTATGATATCTTGAAAATTGAAATTAGGAATAAAATACAAAGTTTTCAAAAGTTGAAATTGTCTTGGTTTGGAAGAATTGCACTTGCTAAAATGATGTTGTTTCCTAGAATAATTTTTTTATTTGATGCGTTAGCAATTCAATTGAAGGATAAGGAAATTAAGGAGTTTCAAAAATTGATTAATAACTTTTGCAATGCTGGAAAGAAATCTAGGTTACCAAAAAAGTTATGGTATTTACCGCAGAAAGAAGGCGGGTTGGGAATGCCGAATTTGATTGCATATTATCGAGCGTTTCGAATTAAGAATGTTGTGAAGATCTTGGCAAGGGAAAAGGTAATATGGGAAGAAATTGAGATGAGGACTATAAATATTTGGGTAAAATGGTCTTTTTAGGAGGCAAATTGGGAAAGGTAGTGACTAAGAATATTATGATGAAAGGATTAATGAATGTATGGAAGAGGGTAGAAAAGGATTTGGTCCCAAATGTCTCTCCAATATTGGAAATATTAGATATGGCGAATTTTCCAGTTAATATAAATGAGGAGATAAAGGAGATTTTGAGGAAGAATGAGGTTCTCCTGTTGAAGGACTGATTTCGGATATGTAGAGACGAAGCTAGTAGGGGAAAATTGTATGAGCAATTAAAAATTAATTGGTTTCAAAGATTGAGGATTATTAAATGGAATAGTAAATATATGAGTGAATATGATTTGGAAAGAGAAAAGACAGAATTTGAAGAGCTGATTCTAAAAGTTAGAAAAGGTGATATAAATATTAAGGGATTAGTTAGCAAATTGTATATAATATTAAACAGGGATGGTGATCCACAAGAGGATTTGAAATTAAGGTGGGAACAAGATTTGAATATAAAGATAGGTAAAGATATATGGAGAAATAAATGGAAAAAGAGGATTATGAGAACTATATTGGTCAGAATAAAGGAGCATAATTTTAAAATGTTGTGGAGATGGTATCTGACCCCAGTGAGGTTAGATCAAATGGATAATAAAAAGGATAAAATGTGTTGGAGATGTAAGGACACTATCGGATCGTATGAACACATGTGGTGGAGTTGTAAAGTGGTTAAAGATTTTTGGAATAGAATTGAAAAAGAAATTGGAGAAATTCTGGGTAAGATGGAAAACTGGAATCAGATATCACTCTGTTAACAAACGTGGAAGGTATTAATTTAAATAAGGATAAGAAAGAGCTATTAGAAATAATGATTACAACTGCTAGACACTGCATAGCTAGACATTAGAAAAATGATGTAATTATACAAACTGAAGAGTGGTACAAAGAAATGTGGAATTTAGCTTTGAATGACAAACTGACTTGGCAGATAAAGAAAAAGAGAGATAATCTGAAAGAAAATAGATTTTGGGATATTTGGAAACCTTTTGTGGATCACTCCCTTATGGGTGATGAGAGAAATAGACCTGTACCTGAGCAAAAGGGATTTTGGGATTAAGCTAATGAGATATTCTGATCTCTCCAGGGCATTGTAAATAAACACAGGGTAATTTATTATTTGCATTTATATATTTGTATTCCTATTCATAATGGTATTAAATGTTTCACTTGAAAATGAGTTTCAGAGAGGGGAATTAGAGGTTAGAGAATAAATTGTAAGTAATAAGTCAAGAGATTGTATCTATAAAGATGGATGTTAATTACCAGGATAGGTGTACACCTTTTTTGTACTTTGTATATGAAGTTTTTGTTTCTTAAGTATTATGTTGTATAATTTTGTATTGTGTTTTGTATTTTAAACTTAAAAATCGTAATAAAAAATAATAAAAAAATACTAAAATGTTTCAGAATATGACATCTAAAAGCAAGTCTAAAAGTACTATTGCACCATTTCCAAATTCTGCTAAAATCCTACCTACAGGATATTACAAAGAATCAAATTACCAGGTTTAGTATGAGGGACATCTAGTTTGCCCGATGTATGGGGTTTAGAAGGAATAAGCCGTGTTTCTTTTGGTGCTAGAAAAAAGGAATGAAATTGTTATTGTATTCTTTAAGAATGAGAACTTATGCTATAGTTTGTATGAACATGCTCTAACAACAATACTAAATCTATATTTTTCTGATTTTGGGTTTAAAAGTTTTTGAAGTTTAGAACTGTGATGAAGAGCGGTCAGGCTTTGAAGAGAGCAATATCAGGGGTCAGAAAGGCAGAAATCAAGATGTTACCAGTGATGTTCTCAGCAACTGAGAAACCATTTCTGAGATGGATATAAGAAAGGAGAGCAAATGGAGAAGCTGTAAATAAAGTAAGCGGATGTCACAACACATGATGATGACGAGGTTAATTTTCTGACACTGAAAAGAGAACAAGCATTTTATACACATCACAAAGGACATGTTTACCCATAGTTGTCTTTATCTGTTCAGAAGACAGAGTAGGTTTGATTATAAGTGGTTGTGTGGTTGTTCGATGAATTGCTGTTGGAAGGGAAAAAATGAACATCTTTATAATACTGGAATAAAAGAAATATAACGTGTAATAGAAAAGCTGTAACACAAAAGTTACAATGGCATGAGAAAGACTAGGGCACCTTCCAATCTATGGCATATAATAGGCTTTGGGAAGGTTTTTCAGAAGCTGATAATTCAAGAAAAAGGGTTCAAAAACATGCAGTCATACATTGTTCTCAGCTGATATCATGGGTATATCTGGCAACTAAAGTCAAGCATACAAACATACAAATGCAAAGATTTATTTCCCCTCTTACATAGTAAGGATAAGCTCCCTATTTTCTAAATGGTCAATGCAAAAATGGGACTAATGATTTCTAAAAGTTCACTGATGAGAATTCTCCCATAACTTTTACTAACCCTATTGTTATACAGGATTTATGAAGGCTGATAATAAGTTTTTGAAGCGACTGCAATTTTCAAGGCGATCATGAACATGAGTACAAATATATTAATAAAATGAATTCTCTGGCTGTGGAGCCAGAGGTTGGGAGTCTGTTGCCCCCCCCCCCGCCCCCAATATCTCACAGGAGAAGTTTGAGACAGTTCTACTAAAGTCCTACCTACAGGACATTACAAAGAATAAAATTACCAGGTTTGGTATGAGGGACATCTAGTTTGCTGGTTTTTTTTGGTTTAGCAGTAATAAGCCGTGTTTCTTTTGGTGCTAGAAGAAAGGAATGAAATTGTTATTGTGTTCTTTAGGAATGACAACTTAATTAGTTTGTATGAAAATGCCTAAAAAACAATACTTGGGCAAGTTGCACAATCCCAGAACACACCCAGAAGCAGTAAACTGTGAACTGTTTCTGTGTATTCCTTAGCTAGAAAACCCTAGGAAGTGTTGCCCATATGTCAGAACCACTTGCCAACCTAGCAGTTTGCATTCAAGAAATTGGAAGTACTGTAGATAAATAGGTACCGCTTCAGTGGGGAAAGTAACAATATTCCGTACACTTCAGTGTCTAGTCATGCCTGTCACATGACTATGGAATTGTCTGCATACACTGCCTATTGGCTCTTTGGCTATAAACGGAGATGAACATAGCCTCTTAGAGTTGGGCATAACTGGCTTTTTGAGCAAGGGAAACCTTTACCTTTGTAGTGATCCTTGAAATATTGAAGGAATGGCTTTATCAGTTCCACATCCCCAGTGAAGTTTCATGGCTGAGGAAGGATTCAAACTCACTCCCCCTTAATCTTAGTCTGCCACTATGTCGACTACACCAAACTGTGTATCCACATATTTATGTGTGTGTTTGTATGTGTATACTCACATGTACAAACATTGATAAACATGAGGTTAATCACAGGATGGGAAAAGTCAGTATCCAGTCTAATATCCTGCTCTAAACAAGAGTCTATATCAGGGGTACTCAAACGAAGACCCATGGGCCAAATCCAGCCTGTGGCACTATTTCATGTGGCACCCACCCCTCCAAGGGCATTCAAGAAACAAAATGGCCACCCCTTTGAAGCTGTTGGCACAAAATGGCCACCCTCATCATGCAGGCAGTGCAAAATGGCCATCTGGCCCTCAAAGCTGACTGAAAGAGTGTGACCCAGCCCCCGGCTTGAAAAGGTTAGGAACCCCTGGTCTATATAATTAGCTCTCGTGCAGCAAAATGCACTAGTCTCTACCTGTCATTTCAAATGTAGAGTTGATGATGTTCAAAACACTGTTCTAAGAAGAGAAAAACTCTACTGTAGCTCTCCTGACATTCTTCAGTTAGGACTTCTTGCTAAATTTGGCAAAAATATAATCGTTTCCACATAAGACCAAGGATGGGGGATATCATATTTTCCTCTCATGACTATAACTGCTCAAGCACAACCAAGAGGAATTTGGAAATTTTGCTCTAAAATACAGAAAGTGAGGTTTAGAGAAGATAATTATATGAATACATAGAATTACAAAAGTGACTCAATTACCAGGTTTTGTCTCTCTCATTCTTGGCCTAGTGGAAGGCTTTGATTTATTGGGAATGAATTGTTCCACTCCTGAAGCTGAAATAAAAGTTTAAACCTGGATTACAACCCACAAGAACATATCTGTACTTCAGCCTGAAAGAATTAATTATGTGAAAGAAGCTGTGGAAGCTTATTATGGAGAAGGTTCAAGTGGGAAAGCAGACATTATTACTATTATGACCCAAAAATGTTTTGAATAATAAGCATAACAAATATACAGTAATACCTCATACAAAGTCCACTTCATACAACATCGACTTTGTATGAGGCATTGGGGTTTTTCCCAGGTTGCATTGTGCCTGGGCAGTATAAAAGGCAGGACACATGCATGCATTGCTCTTGTGGGTTTTGCACAAGGCGAAGAGTTTTTAGGAGTGGTTTTGAGAGCAATTTTGGATTTTTTTGAATTTTTCGTCAGCATTTTTAGATGTATTCCTGGGATTTTTGCAGCATTCTTCAGGTTCTTGGACAATCAGGGTTGTTTGACATGTTTTTGTAATGTGTTGTAATGGTCCATGGGAGTCGAGGTGCTGAACTCAAGGAAGGCACACGAGACTGAAGTAAGAAAGTAAAAGCCAGTCTTGATTCGAGTGGTCTGTATTTATTGGCTACAATTGGAAGTCAGCACGCACAGCCTGTGTGAGACCCCTTGTGACAGGAAAGCATACTACATGGCACTTGGCTGATTGGGTTACACTTACCAGCCTGAGTGCCCAGGTTGCCCATAGGCAAGCTTAATCAGCAGATAGTGGCAAGATTTACTGTTCCTGCCTTATCTTGGTCCTGGAAGACTATGTGCCCATGCATAGCTTGTTTGGTCTATCTGCGGTTTGCTTTTGCTCAGCATAGTTTGTGGACGTGAGCCAGATACTGTATGCTGTTTATGAGACCTTGGGTCTCTTACCTCCTGACACTTGTCCTAGTGCTGTTAAAGTCTCCAGCCAAGGAAAACATGGAGTCACTAATGCTCCCTATTGCTATAAGCCCGTACCCAATTTCCTTTCAGGTAAAGTCCGGTTGGTACCCAGCCCGTGTGCTAGCTGGGCGAACCCATCGGGAAAGGTAGCTGTTCAATTAGTGACCTGGGCAAACCACAGTAATGTATTTAGCCTTTAGACAATGATTTCTTAAAGTTCTGTCAGTTTCCTGCCTGTTTCCTTGACTTTGCCCTGGAGTCTGTGCTGTTACAGTACAATGTATCTCTATGAAAATGACGTTGTACGAGGGAGGCATCACGGCAAAGATTTGGACATTGTATGAGGCATTATGGCTAGGATTTTGCATGCCTCATATAAAGTCCAAATCCGTATAAAGTCCAAACTTGTGGAACCAAGTTTGGACGTTGTATGAGGTATCACTGTACTCTCTTTAGTATTTTCAGTTGTGAGAGAGGATATTCAAAAGACAAAAAAACGGAAGTAAGGATTGTTGTACAGCTGTATCAGTGGAAGATTATTCTACTTAATATTAACAGAGGTCTTAAATACAGTAACTCACAACTTCGCTAAATAAATTCAAAGGCAGTTTGGTTTATTCCAGTGGTGGCGAACCATGGCATTCCAGGTGCACTTGAACTTCAATTACTCAATTCCCAGAAGCCCTGATCAGCAGGAATGCTGACTTGGGCTTATGGTAATTGAACTCCAAGAACACCTGGAGAGCCAATGTTTGCCGCCACTGGTCTATTCAGATGACAATTCTTTTAAAATAATAAATTTAAGAATTAGCTTTCTGCCCCTCAGTATAAAGCACTCAAAATTAACCCACTCATTATTAACTCAAATGGCCTGCAATTGTAAGCAAAAAAAAAAAAAAGCCTTCCTAGGTGAAATCCCACATCTATAAATGCACTTTGCTTGCTTTCCCAGAAGTTGATGCATTTAGAATTTTCCACAGGCTGGTGTTTTTGTTTGTGTTGAGATGGGTTGTGCAAAAGGGTCCTTTAAACTTTCCCAGATGCTCATTCTGCCATTCAAGAAGGACAGCCATGCTTATCCTTGTAGAAAATGTGTTCTATTGTCTAATCTAACCATATGAAATGTTTTATACCCAAATTTGATAAATCATGCTTAAATTAACATCGTGTTACCTCATGATTGAATGAACATGAGGTGGTATATGAGAGTATTTACTATTGCTAAATAGATCCCTGCCTCTAGGAATTCACACTGCAATAAACTAGTTAGGCTGCATCCAAAGTGGAGTATCTCCCTGCTACTAAGAATTGTAAGCTGTCCAAATGTCAAATAAAACTCTGTGGCTACACATGTTAATTTTCTATATAAATTTTGTTGCTTCATTTCAGATGTTTTGTGCAAAATTGTTTGTTCTCTCTACTTGAGAGTTACTACTTATTACTTCTTTATTAAATGTTCCTTTAAAATACACCCATCAGCCTCCCACCCAAAAATGAAATAACTCAATGTTTCATGCATAAATGTTGTTGAAACAACAGTAATCTTGCTGTCTTCCTTCAACTCAAAGACTGAATGTGGTGTGAAAATGCTGCTGCTTCAATAATTTCTTCATTTAAAAATAAAAACCAATAGTCATAGTGCATTTTGTGCTAAGGGACAGCTACATATATGGAAAAAAACACAGGGTGTTAATTGTTATGGAATAACACACGCTTCTCCTGGAAATATCTTTTCCTGCACAAATTAAGAGAAAAGCATGGCTATGAGTAAATATGATTACCCATTGTTGCCTTTGCCTTTCCAGGAGCACGAGGCATCATGGCAGTGAAAGATTCTGTAGATAATGGAATAATTTCGGCTGAAAGGAAGGGAGAAAAATCCTGAGAAAAATCCTGAGAAATTAATGAAACTCTTTTGCACCAGTTTGCCAAGAACATTTCAAATAGCTGCACTTATTGCATTCACATATATGTCAACAAAAACTTATTTTCTGTGGATTTTGTTATATACTAAAGTTTTAATGCTCAGCGGAGCCAGACATTGAGAGTTTGATTCCCTATTGTGTTCCTGCAAGAAAAGTAAGCCTGTGTAGTTATGGGCAGGCTGTAGAGTCTGGTGCTCCAGCTGTTCTTGGACTTCAATTACCAGAAACCCAAGTCAGCACACCTGCTGATCAGGGCTTCTGGGAACTGATGTCCAAGAACAACTGGAGCACCAAGGTTGGTCAACCCTGGTCTAAGGGCACCTTCAGGAGTAGGGAATGGTAAACCACTTCTGAAAATCCTGGAAGGTGCCACCATGAGTCAGAACTAACTTGACGATAGCTGGCTGGATAGCCCAGTAGTTTGGGTACCTGGCTTTGGAGCCAGAGGTTGAGAGTTCAATTCCTTACTGTGCCTCCTTGGAGAAGAACCAGTCTATATAGTCATGGGTAAGTTATACAGTCCTAGGATGCCCCCAGAAGAAAAGGATAGTATACCATTTCTGTGTGTTTTCTGTCTAGAAAACCCTGAAAACAATCACCATAAGTGAGAATTGATTTGACAGCACACAATTATTTATTTACTGAAGAAGATAAGCCCCTGAATTGCATTACTTGAGAGCTTCTTTCTTAATTTTGTGTTTTCCACACCAGGCAGTAATAATAGATTAGACTGGCTGAAATCCTATTGAGTAGTTTTGGTAACATAACTTTATGCCAGCAGTAACTGTAATAGCTCCAAAGCACAAACACTTCTGTAGGCCCATTGGACAAATGATTCCTATGGGAACCACACAGCCAATTATATAGTCGAATTACACAATCCTTGTTGCCTAGGAGTAACTTTTGGCAAAGTTATACCTGCATAACTTTATACTACATGACAACAAGAAGGATTCTGGTCAGCAGGTATTGCAGCCCAGTTCTGGAATTACTCAGCCATTTCACCGTCTTTCTACTGAACGTTTTAATACCAGTGCTGCCAGCAGCAGACAGATGTTCCTCATGTGGAAATCACCTGTCATCACCATGAGGAAGAGATGAATTTGGGGTCAGCAGATGGCTCAGTCACAGTTTTGCAAGTATGGAGCCACTAAGCATACTCCTGCAATAGGGTGTATCTTAGATAATTTTGCACCCGGAAATAGGTGTAATGCAAAGATATAAAAGCTCCCCAATTATTAAATTCCCAATTATTGTACATTAAGCCTATCTATTCCTAATTATAGGGAATGGGAGCAGTTTATAGTTATGTGCCATTCAAAGCTTTAAACACCAACTCCCAGAATTCTCCAAGAATTTCCGAAGAAGAATTTTAGGAGCTCCAGTCCACAGACCTATACCTTCAGATACCTTTATTTCCCTCACCTGGAGCATGACCTAAACAGGTCAGCTCGTGAATGTTCTTGTAAAAAGAAATGTGTTCCAATTTGTTGTCCACATGAGAGTGCTTCTTCACAATGACTATTATCCTTGTAAAATCAAGATTAAGTCATCAACAGTTATCCAAACACAAATAATAAAGCACTGGATTTAGATGTTCAGATATTGTTTGCTGTGAACAAACCTTCAGATACCTTCACGTACCTTTGTTTCCCTCACCTGGAGCATGACCTAGTCCCCCAAGACTGCATCCTAGGCTTTTGTTTCTCTCCACATTTTATCTTGGGTGTTATAATTCTTAAGAAGCACCATCAATAGAATAGGACAGAGAAGCAATGCCACCTAGAAAGCATTTTGGCAGCTTCCTTCTGTGAAGTATTGTGGCAGAAAATTAATGCAGCCTTGGAGGATTAGTTCTGCAGCTGTCAGAAGGTGTGGACCTGTAGAAGAAACCAGAAAATACAAATGGCACAACTATATTTCTTGAATTATCTATAATTAAGAATAGATACTCTTTGTGTACAATGAATACAAGGTGACACTTTACTGGAGACTAATGTCAATAGGAAAAAAAATGGTTCATTCATAGCAAACAATATCTGAACATATAAAGCCAGTGCTTTATTCTTTGTTTGTATAACTGTTGATGACTTAATCTTGATTTTACAAGGATAATAGTCATTGTGAAGCACTCTCATGTGGACAACATATTGGAACACATTTATTTTTACAAGAACATTCATGAGCTGATCTGTTTAGACTATTAAGTGACACTTTTCAGAATTCTATTTTCAGAATTCTATTCTTTACATAATAAATTGCAATTGTAATTTAATATAAATCTGTTCTTTTGTTGCTGTTGTTCAGTCGCATAATTGAGTCCGACCCTTTGCGACCCCATGGACCACCACACTCCAGGCACTCTATCCTCCACCATCCTCTGAAGCCTGCTCAACTCTGTGCCCATTGCATCAACAATGCCATCCACCCATCTCATCTTGTGCTGCCCCCTTCTCCTTTTGCCCTTGATCTTTCCCAGCATCAAGGCCTTCTCAAGAGAGTCCTCTCTTCTCATTTGGTGTCCAAAGTATTTTAGCTTCATCTTCAATATTTATTCTTCCAAGGAGCAATCCGGGTTAATTTTTCTTTAGGATCAACTTATTTGATCTCTTTGCTGTCCAGGGTACTCTCAAAATTCTCCTCCAGCACCACATCTCAAAGGTGTCTATTCTTCTGCACTCAGCCTTCCTTATGGTCCAGTTCTCACAACCATACATTGCTACTGGGAATACCATTGTTTTGACTATGCGGCCTTTTGTTGGCAGGGTGATGTCTCTACTTTTTATTATGTTCCCTAGGTTTCTCATAGCTTGCCTCCCAAGTATTAATTGTCTTTTTATTTCATGGCTGCAGTCGCCATCTGCAGTGATCTTGGATCTCAAGAAGGTAAAGTCTGTCACTGCTTTCATTTCCTCCCACTCTATTTGCTGGGGAATGATAGGCCGGTTGCCATTATCTTGGTTTTTTTTATGTTGAGTCTCAGGCCAGCTTTTGCACTCTCTTCTTTCAACCTAAGCAAGAGGTTCTTTAGGTCTTCTTCACTTTCTGCCATTAGGGTAGTATCATCTGCATATCTCAGGTTGTTGATGTTTCTTCCAGCAATTTTAATTCCAGCTTGTGATTCATCCAGCCCTGCATTGCAAATTATGTACTCTGCATATAGGTTGAATAAGCAGGGTGACAATATGCAACCTTGTCGTACTCCTTTTCCTATTCTAAACCAAACAATTGTTCCATATTCTGTCCTAACTGTTGCTTCTTGATTCATGTACAGATTTCTCATAAAACAGATTGGGGGATCTGGTATTCCCATCTTTTTAATTACTTGCCAAAGTTTATTGTGGTCCACACAATCAAAGGTCTTGGTGTAGTCAATGAAACAGAAGTAGACTTCTTTCTGGTACTCCTTTGTTTTTTCCATGATCCAGCGAATGTTCGCATTTTTGTCTATAGTTCCTCTATCTCTTCGGAACCCAGCCTGCTCTTCTGGAAGTTCTCAATCCATGTGCTGCTGAAGCCTAGCCAGTATTATCTTGAGCATGACCTTGCTAGCATGTGAGATGAGCGCAACTGTTTGATAGTTTGAACATTCTTTAGCATTGCCCTTCTTTGGGATTGGAACATATATTGTTCTACTGTGTTTCAATGTTTCTTCGTTATGAAATCTTTTTATTTAGAGGGGAGATGAATTTGAAATACAAAAATACTAGAAAAAGAAGTGTTCAACAATTGATGTGTTGTTGTTCAGTCGCACAGTCGGTTCCGACCCTTTGCGACCCTATGGACCATTGTTCTCCAGGCGCCTCTGTCCTCCACCATCCCCCTCAGCCCTCCCAGCTCTGTGCCCATTGTGTCTACAATACCATCTAGCCATCTCATCCTTGGCCTCCCCCTTCTTCTTTTGCCCTCCACCTTTCCCAACATCAATACCTTCTCAAGTGAATCCTCCCTTCTCATTTGATGTCCAAAGTATTTTAGCTTCATCTTTACTATTTGACCTTCCAATGAGCAGTCAGGGTTAATTTCTTCTAAGATTGACCTATTTGTTCTCCTCGCTGTCCAGGGGACTCTCAAAACCCTCCTCCAACACCACATTTCAAAGGCATCTATTCTTCTGCGTTCAGCCTTCCTAATTGTCCAGCTCTCACATCCATACATTACTACTGGGAAAACCATTGCTTTGACTATTCTAATTTTTGTTTGCAATGTGATGTCTCTGCTTTTCACTATGTTCCCCAGGTTTCTCATTGCTTGTCTCCCAAGAATCAGTCGCCTTTTTATTTCATGGCTACAATCCCCATCTGATTTAATTGATGTAAACATTGTCTTATCACATTCTAATCAAATGCCCTTTCTGCAGAAAAGGAGAGCTTAATTAGAAAAGCTATACAGTATAGTTTAATACAGAATATTCTTCTTATGATCCACCTTTCACCCAAGTATTCTAACAATACATCATAAAAAGAAATAATGTGTTACATTCCATTAGGTGCTAATCCTAGACTGAGTCAGTATAGTTTGTAATTATTCATTGATAAAGAAAAGGCACTCTGCCCATTCTCCGACATGGGGTGATGGTGATGAGGATGGTTGCACAAGCTCAAAGAAATTGTCAAAGACATATTTAAATTTACTTAAATTTGATTTTCACATTTGTATTGCCCCCCCCCCCCCCCCGCGCCGAGGCGACTCTGGGCGGCTGACAGATAAAAAGCATAAAAACAGATACAAAGAATATCACAATAAAATCATTTAAAAACCATCCCATTAAAAAACCCACCAACCCCATCCATAAAAAAGAGGGGAGATCCAGGTTATTTATTTAAACAATCCAGCAGGTGGGGGTCACTCCTCCATCGGTGCCCCACACCTGCCCCGCCAGCCAGGTTTTAAGTTCTTTCCTAAAGGGCAGCAATTCTGTCTGCAGCCATAACTCAATTGGCAGGAGGTTTCATAGGGCCGGTGTGGACACAGAGAAGGCCATCCTCCTTGTGCTAGAGAGATGAGCCCCTCTAGCCGATGGTACAATTAGAGAGCCCCTCCGGTCCACTCTGGTTGGATGGACAGATAGCCCAGTAGTTTGGGTACCTGGCTTTGGACGGAGAGATGTTCTTGGGGAGACGTGGTCTCTTAGGTATCCATCAGATATACCATCAGAACAAGAAACATATACTAGAACTGAAGTACAGTATAAATCAAACTAAGCCATTCATTTTAAAACTTCAAAATTATTTTGCAATGTTAGCTGGATAACACAGTAGTTTAGGTATCTGGCTATGGAGCCAGTTTGGGAATTTGAATCCCTACTCTGCCTTTGGGAGAAGAGCCAGCCTGTATAGTTTTGGGCAAGCTGCACAGTCCCAGGGTGCCTCCTGAGAAAGGATATGGTAAACCAGTTCTGAGTACTTTCTACCTAGAAAACCCTGGAAAAGATTGCTAAAAGTCAGAATTGACATTATGGCATGCAAATTAATTGACTCATACCCTACTGCAGAATCATTTTAGTGAAATTGATGAAAATACATAGATCATAAATGAACAAGCCAGTAACAGGTCCCCCCAAGCTGGTGTTTTCCAGATAATTTGGACTATACTGTACCACCAACATGAACATAAAAATCAATAATCATAGTGCATTTTGTGCTAAAGGGCATCTAAATATATGGAAAGAAAAGCAGGTTATTAGTTGTTACGGCATTACACAGGCTTCTCCTGTAAACGTCTTCTCCTGCACAAATTAAGAGAGTAAACATGGCTATGAGTAAAGTATGATTACCCATTGTTGCCTTTCCCTTTCCAGGAGCACGAGGCATAATGGCAGAGGAAGATTCTGTAGAGAATGGAATAATTGCTGCCAAAAAGAAGGGAAATATAGCATGAAAAAACTAGAGAAAATGAATGAAACTCTTTTGCACCAGTATGCTAAGATCATTTCAAATAGCTGCATTCATTGCTTTCACATATATGATAGCATAAATTATTCTCTGTGGATTTTATTACACAGGGTGTCCCAATCTTTGCCATACATAACAACAGATATCTTGGAATGTGCTCACCACGAGTGAGATAGAAGACTCTCTCTGTGTGTAGAACAAGGTGACCAACACATAGAGACTATTTTGTAATGAATATTTTGTCAATAACGGTACATTTAGCTACAGTTCCCCATTTCCCCTATGTAAGGTGGCTTTTGGGACATCCTGTATATTAAAGGTTTAATGTTCAGTGGTTTAGGTATCTGACTGAGGAGCCAGAGGCTGGGACTTTGATCCCTTGCTGGGCCTCCTTGAAGAAAAGCTGGCCTATGTAGTCATAGCAAACCATGCAAAAGCCAAATGATACAGATTTGGCCAAATATATTCTTGAATGTAAAAAAAAGTAGGGATTACCTGGTTTTGTTGGAAATATTTTTGGGCTGGGTGTTGTTTTAGGTTTGGATACAACACGGCGGCTGCCTTTTGAACCTAAAAGAAAAGAACAAGACTATGTAAAACTAGTGCTCCATGGGGCAAATATACACTTGAGTTCCTTTCAGATCCCAACATATTCCTGAGCTATTTCTTGCAGGTATGCAATAGTTATGTTACAGTCTTCCATTGTAAATGAATGTTCTGTGGAAAGAGGAAAGGGTGCAATGATTCCCTTTAAGAATAGAAGCTTGCCATAGGAATTCTCAATCTTCTTCTCCAAGTGCTTTATCTGATTCAAAATATTAGCTATCAATATCTAGTGACCGAAATCCTTATTTAATTCAAGTAAGGCTGTATGTTTCCCCTCTGAAATTAAACATTTTCTACTTCTTTTCCAAAAACTTCTAAGGCTCCCACATAATTTGTTTCATTGTTGGGAATCTGTGGAGGCATGGGGTGAGGAAACTTTAATTCCCCATAATCATGAACAGCTGTAAAGTTGCTCTGGTAAAGGCAATTTACAGTAGATAGAGATTTCCTGTCCCATCCCAAAGTTAAATTAAGGAACAGGATTTCAGCCAATGGATTCATGTGGCATGCTGAAGCCAATGTCTACAACTACAATTAAACACTGAAACTACTGCTTCTTCTACTATAGTTTGCCAGATCCATACACAAAAAGGCCTGCTGCCTCTGTGTGAAATGGCAAGATAGAACCATTCCCATTAGTGAATATTTTCATTAGTTGGCGGGTTCCAATTTGCTGGTTAATACAGAAAATGCAGTCCTCTTTCTGGCTCAAAATCTTATGATATTATTTCTTGGGATGCTTGTCCTGATATCATGTAAATTACTTCAATGAAAGAAATCATAGGCTCTCTCAATATTTTTTAAAACAAAATTCTAGAAACAAAAGATCTCTGACAGTAAAAAAATTTTTCTTAAAAATCATAGCTGGGAAATTAAGAAAGAGAAGACAGACAAAGATCAGGTGTGATACCAACAGACAGAACAATGGTAAAAAAATGCTGTTTGTGTGAGTTGTGCTTTCATGGTGCAGTAGTTAAGCTACAGTATTGCAGTCAAACTCTGCTCATGAACTGAATTCAATCTCAATGGACGCAAGGTTAACTCAGAATTCTGTCCTTCCAAACTTGATGAAATCAGTATCCAACATGCTGGGGACAAAATGCTAACTTTGTGAACTGCCCACAGAGTGCTCTAAGTGATATCTGGTAAAATATAAATATAATTGCTATTGCTATATAATTTAGGATGTCACCAGCTATGGTAATTTTTATGGAAGTCAAACAGTTCCATCTTCCATCCCAAGGTTCCCACGGTCCTGAGTAATGCTTATTTTCGAGAAGAACCAGTCCTCTGCACAAACGCAGGAACATCCCATTAGTATGGATGCTCATGGACCACGAAGAAGAACCATGGATACCTCAAGATAGAGGGAGGAAATGTTTAATGTCCAGAAAATTGCCCTGACTTCAGTAATCTTATGCCATGGAATTTAATGAGAATTTCAGCCAATATGTTAATTTTAAACCAGCTGTGCACTAGTCCACTTTAAAGGCCACAATCCAAACTGTTGTTTCAAGTTACTTAATCTAAATTAAAACTAACAACATAGCATAGACTACCTGTGGAAAGAGAGTCATCGTGGCTTAGTGGACATAGGAACAGATTGGGACTCAACCTTTATTCACACTATTACTTGGCTATGGAAACTTAGATATGAGTGATATTAGTAAGGCTTAAACATCTTATATACTTTGAAAACCCTGTTTAGGTCACTTAAGTTGAAAGTGACTTGACAACACATAACAGCAACACCTCTTGAAAATGATAGATGGCTGTGTCTATGCAGAAGATAGAAGGACTATTACATTATATATGGAAGTATCTTTTACATAAGGCATTAGAAGAAAAATGATTTGTGTTCTGTAAGCCAAACATGAGATTAGAAAGGGAAAACAGTGCTCTGGTTGCTAAGCAGTGATTCATCCTTTTCTTTTATATTCAGCTGACATGTTATTTCTACATTCTCCACAGAACAAAAAGAAAATGAGCAAAGACACATGTGACTTTTTTGAATAATCATGCTCAACACAAACTGCAGATATTTTAATTAAATTATGTTTAAATAATTTATATGATATATGATATTTGTGTTGATTGGTCAGTTGAATCTGGTAAAATCTGTAAACAAAGGGATTTTTCATTAATACTGCACATTTCTACAATAGTTGTTTTGCAAATTGCTTTTTGCTCATAATGCACATATGTTACTTATATAACTGATATAATTCCTGGTGAAGATGTTATACACTTAAATTATGAAAAGGCATTTTCTATTTAAATGAAAGAAAACACATTAAAAAGGCTGGGTTTCCCCTGATGAGTGCTAGTCTGTCTAGGTATCCAGTCATGCCTGCCACATGACCATGGAAACATCTGCAAAAGCAGACAGGGCTAGCTCTTCAGCTTTGAAACAGAGATGAGCACTGAACCCGTATACGACTGGTTTTCGAGCAAGGGAAACCTTTACCTAAATGAGAGCATGTAAAACATTATTTGTATCAATAAAAAGTGTTCCACAAAGGTTTTCACTTTTTGTGTTTATGTTTCTCTCTTTCATTTAATCTTTCTTTTATTATTTACTAGCAGAGGTTACCCGGCGTTGCCGGGCTGTTTAAAATGAGGTTTTTTTTTTAATGGACCATTAGAAAGGCTGAGCGAAGAAAAATAGATGCCTTTGAGATGTGGAGCTGGAGGAGAGTTTTGAGAGTCCCTTAGACAGCGAGAAGAACAAATAGGTCAATAGTAGAAGAGATTAGCCCTGAGTGCTCATTATAAGGTCAAATAGTAAAGATGAAGCTGAAGTATTTTGAACATCAAATGAGAAGAGAGGATTCACTTGAGAACGCCTTGATGCTGGGGAAGGTGGTGGGCAAAAGAAAAAGGGGACGGCCAAGGATGAGATGGCTAGATGACATTGTAGATACAATGGGTACGGGGTTGTGTGGACTGAGGAGGATGGCATTTCCGGGCTGTTATAAACTGTGATCAGTTGTTGTTGTGTTTTTTTTGGGGGGGGGGGGTGGATTAAAAAAAGAACAAAGGATGATATAATTTTTTCCTTTTTTTATTTAACCAAATAATGTTTTATAATGTGTCTTTTTTAAAAAGTGTGTGTTAGTGGTTAAGGGTGGTTTTGGGTGTGCACAACCACCACCACCCATAGAATACCACTCCAATCACCAACACACACACTAAAAATTTCTTGCAAGGCAGGAGTGTCGTGTGTGTGTGTGTGTGTGTGTGTGTGTGTTTGTGTGTGTGTGTGTGTGTGTGTGTGTGAGAGAGAGAGAGAGAGAGAGAGAGAGAGAGAGAGAGAGAGAGAGCTCATTAGGGAAAGGAGCAGAAGAGGAATATGTGTGTGTGTGAGAGAGAGAAAGAAAGAAAGAAGCTGTCTGTGTGTGTGTGTGTGTGAGAGAGAGAGAGCTCATTAGGGAAAGGAGCAGAAGAGGAATATGTGTGTGTGTGTGAGAGAGAGAGAAGCTGTGTGTGTGTGTGTGTGTGTGTGTGAGAGAGAGAGAGAAGCTGTGTGTGTGTGTGTGTGTGTGTGTGTGTGTGTGAGAGAGAGAGAGAGAGAGAGAGAGAGCTCCTTAGGGAAAGGAGCAGAAGAGGAATGTGTGTGTGTGTGTGTGAGAGAGAGGGGCTGGCTTCCCTGGGCGGCCCACGGTAAGGAAGGCCAGCGGCGGGGGTGGGGTGGGCTTTCCTTACCGGGGGCTGGCCTGTGGCCTGCGGTAAGGAAGCCCAGCGGCGGGTGTGTGTGTGGGCTTTCCTTACCGGGGGCTGGCTTCCCTGGGTGGCCCACGGTAAGGAAGGCCAGCGGTGGGGGGGGCTTTCCTTACCGGGGGCTGGCTTGCAGCCCGCGGTAAGGAAGCCCAGCGGCAGGGTGGGGTGTGGGGGTGGAGGGCTTTCCTTACCATGGGCTGGCTTCTCTGGGCGGCCCGCGGTAAGGAAGGCCAGCGGCGGGGGTGTGGTGGGCTTTCCTTACTGGGAGCTGTCTTGCGGCCTGCGGTAAGGAAGGCCAGCGGTGAGGGGGGGCTTTACTTACCGGGGGCTGGCTTCCCTGGGACACACCAGCTTTCTCAGAGTTCTGTGTGCTCACGGCGCGCAGGACACTGGGGATTGTATTTTTTCATTTGTGCTTTCCCTTTGTGCTCCTTTTTTTCGTGCGGCTCATTTTTGATTGGCCGCGCCGCGTTTCCCTATGTTCTTTGTGCTCCCGCCTCTCAGCCTGATTGGCTGTGGTGCAGCGCGGCACAAAGAATGTTGGGAAATGAAGTTGTTTCCCTTTTTTCGCGTCTGTGGGGCTGTTGCCCCACTGCCGCTTTACTCAATCCTTCGTTGACCTGCAGACCCAGTCCACCAGTGTGCACGAAGGCCAGCCGTAGGAACCTATAGCAAGTTCCAATGGTTAACCCTTGGTTTTATAGGTTAAGATGTGGCTGGGTAATTTTTCATCCAATATCAACCCTGGGACTGCTGTCAGCTGTCAATCACATTGTCTTGTTGGGAGAGGAGTGGAATTTGAATCTGTAAAATGGCCTCAACTGGTTGGACTCCACTGAGGTGTTCTTTGTTGTCACCATTCCTTGTGGGTGAGCTTGCTGTGCACTTCTGAGCACCTGGTGTCCTCCATTTTTGACTGTATTTCCTGTCTGCTACTGTGCTTCTATCTTCGATGCTTTCTTCTTTGCATATTCATCATTAGGTGAGAGCCTTGTTGAGGCATGGGGGCTTGAGCAACATAATTAGACAGTGTTGCCCATCACTTGTCAATGATGTAAGGCCTGGACTAAAATTCACCAAAGTGTCCTTCGTCTGATCCTTTGGGCAAGGTGGAAGCAGGGGACACATGTCATGGTCTGCCTAGCCAACAGGTGATGTGATATCCAAAGGCTAAAAATCCTCATGCCCTGATATCATCAACCTTATGTCATGGAGCATAATTAGATTAAAAAACAAAAACAAAATAACAAAAACGAAAAACAAACAACACAGATGGAAACACAAAACATATGATTTAAGAGAGCTTTTTAGTTTTGTGACAAAGAAAGGGGCCAGTACATGAAAAATACAAAAACAGAAGAGACACCCCGAAATGAAAAAAAAAAGTAAATCTTTACCATCTATATCTGCACTGTTTATAATTCTAAGAAGTTAAAACAATGAGTAACTTACTATGTTTTGTTGGTTTTATACCAGAACTGGGACGTGGTTTTGGTCTGGGAGTTTTTGGTCTAGGAGTGCCTCGACGTGTTCCTTTAGGAGCTGAAACAAATTAACCATAAGTATTTTTAACGTAATGCAACTGCCATAGCATCGGTAAAGCAAGAGCATGCAAGTATACATCTATTCTACAATGAATATTAGTTTACCAGTAACAATAATAGTGTACATAATAATAATTTCGTGTCAGTGATTACTAACCACTAAGCCACCTGGGGAGTTGCATAGTATACATGCATAGTGTACATGCATAATAATAATAATAATAATAATAATAATAATAATAATAATAATAATAATAATAATAATAATAATAATAATAATAATAATGATGATGATGATGATGATGATGATGATGATGATGATGATGATGATGATGAAAGACAACTGTAAAAGAAGACAGAGAAGGATGTGGAAAGTGCAGTGTCAAGCAGTGGGAAAAGGAACCGCATTCTGAAGAGATGTCTGGAACCTTGGAACAGGACAATAAATGCATGTACAGTGTGAACAGTAGGTTCACTCCAGTGATCCCCAATGAGAAATAAAACTGATCACAGTAAAGCTAAGAAAATTTTCAGTATTGTACAAAATCACCAGTGTGGACATGTTCTCACACTCCCCACTTCCCCTCGCAGAAAGAGACACAAAGCTTGTTTTGAGCACATGAAAAGGTTTTTCAGGAATAATTCCATTAGAGAAACTGAGCACAGAGAAGAGAATGGGAAAGGACACATAAATAATCGAAAGAGTGGGAAAGTGGAGCAATCAAAAGACCTATATTGGAGCCTTCTCACAGGAGAAGGAACATCTCAAGTGTGAACAGAAGGACTGCTCAAGTATGAGATAAAATAGATAGCACCAAAGTTATGCACCTTCTAAAGCACAAACCACATAATTTCAAATGTTCCTATCTGGACAGGGCCTTAAAAAGAGCAGGAGAACTGGAGAGGAAGGAGCTGATGTTTTCACAAATGATAGTAAGGCCCTTGTCATCTTGGTTTAGGTAGTAGAATTTCAACATGTTTGTGCAGGAGGGGCACTGGAGGAGTGAATCCACAAAGTGATGTTATGTATTTGCATTTGCATTTTATTTCAGAGTTTTAGAGACTGTATATTAGGAGCCAATTCCTTTATGTTGAGGATGTCCTATCCCAGGCAATAAATATTTCTGGGACTTTGTTCTCATTTGACTTAAGAGACATTTGAATTCTTCTTCCGAGAGATAGAGAGATAGATATGGTAGATAGATTGGTAGATAGATAGATAGATATAGAACCAGAATATTTTCTAAGCTTAGTAAAGTGTCATTGAAAAGCCATCAACAGCCAAGATAGAATTCATGATGGTAAAGTAAAGGTAAAGATAAAGATAAAGGTTTCCCTTGCTCGAAAGCCAGTCATATCCGACTCTAGGGTTCAGTGCTCTTCTCTGTTTCAAAGCTGAAGAGCTAGCGCTGTCTGCTTCTGCAGATGTTTGCATGGTAATGTTGCAGGCATGACTAGACACCGGAGCGCATATGTTACAAATAAAAATTCTAGAATGCTGGCTATTTATAATTTAAAAGGAAAAGTAATATAAATAAATCATTTAGATAGTGTTTACCTATTGTTGATTTTGTTTGTTCATTTCTAAAGGTAACTGCTTCAGTACCTGTACAAATAATATTAACAAATAAAAATTCTGATCTTCAGCAATAATCTTGTAAATCATTATAAAGCATAAAATGGAGAATCAGTTTCTACATTTGTTACTAGCACTCAACTAGTTTCCAGTTCAACTATCAACAGATTTCACTTGACCTACTTCATGCTGAGATCCTTTTTTGTAGTGTATCCTTTGCTTACTTTATTAAACAGTGGTTGTGCAAGGCTCTGCTTATACAGTATTGCTTCAGACAAGTAGGAGAAGATTGTAGTTGAAGCCTTTATAGTAGGGGTGCCCAAACTACGGCCCCCAGTCTGGATCTGGCCCATGTGATGTCACCATCCGGCCCATAGGCCGGATTGCAATTGACGCTGGAAGTGCTCCGACGTCACCAGAAGTGCCAAAATCAGCGCATTCTCACACCAGATTTTTTTTAAAAAGAGCACAAAAATGCCCCCCGTCCCTCCTCCAAGGGAAGCATTGGAGGACGGGAAAAAGCCTGGAAACACGTGCCACTGCCACCGGGAGAAACCACGTGACCAGCCTGCACAGTTGACTGAGGGGATGTGGTCAGGCCCCTGGAAGGAAATGTTTAGGCACCACTGATCTATAGGATTCTGTGTCGTGATAAAGGATGAACATTACAATTTTATTAAGCTTTCATTAATACCTGCTTATTTAGAATTACACAAAAACAATGGGGAGCCTACAGGCAAATCATGCTGGTTGTTAAAAGCAGTGTTTACTTGGAGATTCGCCCAAGGGTTCTTTTTGCCATCTGGCCACAATACTAACTGCGTATTTTTACTGCAACATATGTAAATACCATTGTTTTCTTTAGGCTGTATCATATCAGATATGTATTAACTTATAGGTTACTAGCTATCAGTGCTCACAGCCTCCAGGCACCCAGGACCTTGACAGCATCACTTTGGGTCCCCATGGGCCAAGATGTACAACTGTGTGTCATCCGTATACTGATGGTACTGCACCCCGTGGGATCGATGATCTCACCCAGGGGCTTTATGTAGATGTTGAATAGGAGAGGAGAGAGCACTGAGCCCTGAGGCACCCCATATTGGAGGACCCTAGGGCTGGACCTCTCACTCTCCAACCACACTGACTGGGTCCGGCTCTCCAGGAATGAGGAAAACCAAGACAGCACAGTGCCCTGGATCCCCAACCCTCTGAGCCGATCAGTCTTAATGGGAAGATATTTTCATACAGTAGATGTCAAGAAAAAGAAAGCCCATTTAACAGGTTAAACTTGAGCAGCATAAACAATAGAAAAGGATATAATAACAGATAATTAAGTTAATAAAATTTCTGTTCAGTATTCAGTAGCTATAATAAGAATAAAGAAACCAATGAATACATATTAGACAGATATGGGATAGAAGACACATTCTAATCCTCTTTGAATATTGCCTAAATTCCTAGCAAAAATTGTGTCAGCAGGGAGAAAATAAGAATTTTTTCCCCTCCAAAAACAGAGAGATATTTACCAGGCTTCATCTGTGGTACATCAGGTGGAAACCAAGTTTTAGGTCTAGAAGTTACAGGATGTCTCTCTCCTGGAAATAATATATAGAATCCATTTTGTTCAAAAAATATTGAGACTGACATTGGAAGCACTGGAGATAGACATTACATACAAAGAACATAGTAACTTATGTTGAGGAATGAGAAATCTGCTTTTGTGAAAAAGCAACTAACATATATTGGCCAGAAGCCTATTAGTGATTTACACATACAGTATGTAAACAAAAGTCATGTGGTAAATTGCTACAAAAGCAGAGAGGTCTTGAAAAAAACAACAACCCTTGTACTCTATAACTGCCAATTTTTGAAAATTTGGGGTGATGGGGTCAGGGCTGACATCAGAAATTTCGGGGCCTGGTATGCCCCCCCATTTTGGCTACGCCCCGTGGTTTTGGCACACATGTGGTCTGTTTGCGTATGCGTACATCAGTGGTTTCCCAGTGGTGCCATGCCCCCGTGGTTTTTTGTGCATGTGTGGTCTGTTTGTGCATGCGCACATCATTTGTTTCCCAGCAGTGACAGGCCCCCATCATCTCTGGGCCCGGGATGGGAGTCCTACTTGTCCCCCCCCCCCCGATTGCGGCACTGGGTGGGGTCATAATACTATTTGGTACTTTCAAAGAATTGTTAGAATTTGCATGTGCTGGGTTTCTACTCCATGATCTGAAAAATTGTAACATAGATATAGAAAGAAAAGTCTAATGAACAAATGTAAGCATAATGAAACATTGTTACCTGTTTCTGTCTTTTTTGGCACAGTTCCTACTTCAGTGAATTCAGATTTCAGGACTGCATGGAAACAAAACATAAAACACATAATCTGCAGTTCTGGTAAAATAACAAATGCCAGCTAAATAAAGCAGTGGAACAATAAACCATGTAAGAACAAATAATAAAATACAGCAAACAGTAAAAATACATAATGAATAATATAATGAAACACACATGGAAATAATTTCCCCTTTGAAAATCAATACTACTGATTTTTGTTAGCAGTACAGAAAATTGTTTCAAAAGTTATAATCAAGATAAAATATTTTTTAAGATTAAAAAATGTTTATGTCTACCCTTGTTTGTTTTTGTTATTTGTTTCTTTATTATTGTGTTATGATATCAGCACCTAGTTTCCCGGTGCTGAACCAGGAAGTATCCAAGAGCCAGGAAACCAGGCGCTGTCATCAGTGCTGTGTGCCAATGGAAGTCTGCAAGCCCCATGGATTTGCTGCTGTGACCAAGCAAAAGCGGAAAATTTTAAAAATGGACTGCTCGGGCTCCGCAAAGCCTGATCCCACCCTGGGATGCACCAGAGATTGAAGAAACACGCGATCGCCACTGCCCCTGCATGTCCCCGATGACAATGGAAACATAAGTCCTGGCCGTGTGGGGAGGCAGTGGAATTTTTTAAAAAAGGACTGCTCGTGCCACAAAGCCTGCTCCCACCCTGGGAGGCAGCAGAGACTTCCAAAAGCCATGAAGAAATGCGTGACAATTTTTGGAGTTCCATTCCTAGATTTTCTGGAACAGTTTTGGTTTTCCCAAACAGTGGAAAGGTAAGGAGTATGTGATTCAACATTTTTGGGCATGGGGGGAGGGTGTTGGAGTTTTTTTTTAAAAAAATGGAGTTGGGGTGGATTGCTGTATTAGGTTTATCTGGAATAGAATATTTGGTTTTCAGTGCATTCCTATGGGAAAATGCACTTCATTTAAAGAGAATATTGCTTAAAGAGCAACCCCATGGAAAGCATTATGCTCTTTAAGCGAGGTCCCACTGTACTATTTTACTGACTCTCTCTCTCTTTCTGGGAAAAATAGCCCTAGAGAAATAAAATGTAAACATGACAATTTAGAAAATTTACCAGGCTTTGTATGCAGTTCCTGAGGGGCAACTGTAGTTGGGTTAGGGCTGACAACATGTTTGGCTTTTGGAGCTGAAAGAGAGAGAAAAGGATAGACCCAAATGGTTAAAACTTTGGTTATAAGGCCAACTCCGGCTTCCAGGTTGGGAGGAGAAGAAGCATATCATGCTGCAGATAATAAGAATACAAAGGCAGACAAATAGAAAGACTGAAGAAGAAAGAATTGCCTGAATATATATACAAAGATTAGAGTAGACATTATGTGATTCATGGCAATTTCTCGAGCCCAGCTTTAAAAAGGAATGTGAATGAGAAATACTGATGACTTGACTGCAGGGTAGTGCAGGTATTTCCAGCCATTTTCAAAGGTAACAGAATCACTATGCAAGGAAAGAGAAAAACACTGTGGAATAATAAATGAATAAAAGTCTTCCATGCTACATGATCAGCATACCTAGAGAAAAGATGAATTTTAATGGGAAAAATGGATGATGTTAGATGATCTTGTGGAGAGTGCAAATGGAAATAGTTTTCTGAGACAAGAAAGTAAAATGGCAAGATTGTTCAGTGCGCTAAGAAAACACCAATTACCTACTATTGGAAGTTCATTGCTAAGTGTAACTGGTTCCAAGACTGTACCAGAAACAAAGTGAACTATTAAAATGAGAAAAACTTTTCAGAATGAACATAACCACGGTATAAACTGATAAACATCTGGAAACTAATCACAGCAATACATAATATTAAAGAAGATGTTGATACAACTTAGTTACTTGTAAAAATATATAAGAAAATCTGACCATTTTCACTACACTTCCTCTAAATTCTTCGCTAAGATTCAACTAAGTGAGATGGCCTTTCAACAATCATATGGAGATTTAGCCTTTACATTGTTACTGCTTTTTCTTTTTGCTACTATTGGATGTTTTAATTTTAGATTTACTACTTCTGACATTTTAAATGTTATACAAGTGTTTGCTCAACATTGGAAAATATTAGAAACAGTTTCAAGAAACACATTAAATCTCAACTGTCTTCTGCATCCTACTTTTGACAATTCAGCTTCTTGGGTGATATTGACTGCCTAATATTCTCCATTTGAAATGTAGTGGAGTTGTAAATTCATTAAAACTTCCCATTAACATTTTTCAAGTACATTTATAAATGTTCAAATGGTCTGATGGTTAAATTATTAACCATAGGTCAGGCTTATGTTTGCTTCAGGGTCTAGATCAGTATTTCCCAACCTTTGGCTTTTGAACTTCAATTCCCAAAAGCCTAGGTCAATCCCCCAAAGCCATGTGCTGACATAGGCTTCTGAGAGTAGAAGTCCACCAGTGTTCCACAGAACATAGTTTGGGAAATGCTGGTCTAGATTATTTTGGTCTAGAAAAGAATTAGAATATAGGCCAACCAGCAAGATAGCCTCTACAACATTTCAGGTATGCTATCATAAATTAAGGCATGCTCTAGATCAGGTTGTATCAGCTGTAGCACATAAACACTGTCCAGGTGTTCCTAAGTCAGAATATCTGAAATGTAAGGAGAAAATGTATGTAGGAGCATGCTGGCATGTTGACTCTGCTACTGCTTCATCCCATTTTCATTGCTCTTATATGTGGTGGGCGACTCTATGAAGCAGAGAGCCTCTTAAACTAATGGAGGACCTACCCATAATCCAGAATCCTGACCATTCTCTCCTTTTGCTACCTGTTACACTGAAGGATGTTGAAAGTTGAAACAGAGAGGTGACAGAGCTAGTGCGCTCACACATATTTTGTTTAGTAAAACTATATTCTTTGCTACCTCTAAGATTCTAGCTTTTGTGCAAAACTCTCTGCACAAACCATATTGAATTATATTTGCATTTATACCACACCCTTGCTTGGAACTCACAATTATAACCAGCAAAATTTACCTGAAGAAAGTGCTTAAGTCCCTGAACAAAACTGTTCCTAGTTTTCAAATGTGTTAATATATTCACAGAAATCATAACATGTGAGGACTTTGTAGTCTACATCAATTGTAGCATATCTCAAAATCTATATACATAATGATAAAATATAATTCTATATAATGGTTCATTAAACAGTCGATTATGAGCCATTTGTACAAGCTTGTATAAGTTGTGACCCACTAAACCGAATGTAAACACAATTGCTGAATGGAGGCCTCGTACATGATAACTCATTTTCTTTTTGTAATTTTCAATGGAAAATAAACAGAGAGGATTTCTAAAATCCCTGTTGGACTACCATGCATAGCTTTGAGGTAGCTTCCAGCTTGGTTATACAGCCCTGAGACATGGAGTTGAGTGTGGAATGATGGGTTCACATGTTTATTCATTGGTTGATATTCTTTGACAAGTAACAAACTTTCAGTCTAATGTGTTAATGTTGTTATGACTGGAAACTGAGTAACATGTTTATGCTGATCTGAATTTCTTAGAGAGAGAGCAGGATTAAAATGTGATTGGATAGAGTAGTGGTTCCCAAAGTGGGCCCTACGCCCCACAGGGGACTTCAATTCCCAGAAGCCTAAGTTAGTATATTGGCTGATCAGTGCTTTGAGGAATTGACTTAAGCTTCTGGGAAATGGAGTCCAAGAACCAAAGTTTGGGAAACACTGGGATAGAGGATGAGCAACAACACTTACATTGAGCATTTATGTCACTGTCACATACAAGTAACAAAGCTATATACCATAAGTGAATCAGTCTGATGCTGTTTAAGTGTACCACTCCTTTGGATGTCTCTAACAAGCATCCATCTGTAATGGGTCCTCTCTCTCTTGGGTATGGCTCCAACTGATTATATTTTTCCATTATACCTCTCAATATACTTGTACTTTGGGTGTGATTTTGCACCCAGCTCTCTACATGGAGAAGCAAATATAGGTCCATAATCAGGTGTGCCTTTTTTCATCTCAGGAAGATTGTCCAGTTACACTCTTTCTTGGACAGGAAGTCCCTGACAACACTGGTTCATGCACTGGAAATTTTGAGAATTGATTACTGCAATACTCATAACATGGGGCTGCCATTGAAGTTGGTTTGGAAACTTCAGCAGATTCAAAATATGGCTGCTCAGTTGGGATCTGGGGCACAGACATTTGACCATATTTCCCTGACCCTAACATGCCTGCATTGGCTTCCTGTAGGCTTTTGCACCAAAGGTGAGATATTAGTAATGACAAATAAAGGCCTAAACAGTTTGGAACCTTGATATCTGATGGAGCATCTCTCCCAGAGAAATGCTACCTGCACCATCTGGTCCTCCCAGGTCTTGGGGCTGCTGATTCCCACTCTGTAGAAGGCATGGATAGTTTCAACCAGGAAATGAGCCTTCTTGGTGGTAGCCTCATTACTATGAAATGCTCTACTATCACATGTCTGCCACCCCCTCCCTCCAAATTTTTCATAAGCTGTTAAGTCATAATTACACTGAGAGGTGTTTAGTTATATTTTGCCCTGGTGATAGCCACCCCCCCCCCCAGCAACCTTTCTTGCAGTTATAATTTTGTTGCCATTCTTGGTTGTATATTTGCTGTTGGTTATATGACTTTATGGAGTTCTTGACTATTTCATTTTATTTTTGCAGGCTGAGGTGGGTTGGGTGTTTTATCTAACAATGTGAACAACCATAGTAGTGTCCATCACTAGATCGACAATATAAAAATTAAATGAATGAATGAATGAATGAATGAAAGAAAGAATTAATGACTAAATAAATGGATAAATAGATGGATGCGTGGATGCTTAAAGCTTTATTAGAACCCTTTACAAAAGAACACTGACTGCTCATTGGAAGGGCTAATAGTAAAGACGAAGCTAAAGTATTTTGGACATCAAATGAGAAGGGAGGATTCACTTGAGAAGGCCCTGATGTTGGGAAAGGTGGAGGGCAAAAGAAGAAGGGGGAGGCCAAAGATGAGATGGATAGATGGTATTGTAGACACAACGGGCACAGAACTGGGAGTGCTGAGGGGGATGGTGGAGGACAGAGGTGCCTGGAGAACAATGGTCCATAGGGTCGCAAAGGGTCGGAACCGACTGTGCGACTGAACAACAACAACAACAAAAGAGCATAATTACCAGGTTTAGTAAATGGAAGTTCTGATGCCTTGGATTGTTTAAGAGAGAAATTATCTGCTTCAATTGAATCTGGAGAAGGAAAAAACCAGCAAATCATTCAAGTATCTGTAACTTGAAGGACATATCTATAAACAGGTACATCTTATTAAATAAAGCACAAATTCTGTTTCTCTTAAAGACTGTGTGATGCTACTTATGTTTACTTGGAAGCAAGTTTACTATTTTCAGTAAGCCTTTGTGTCTGGATTGTAGCCTAAGGCCTAACACCAAAGAACTGGGAGATCAAATTAGATCCACATGCCTAAATATTCTTTGAATCTGTTCTTATTAAAATGTGGCATAGCTCCCCATGTTGCATGCCAAATTTCTTTTGAAACCCAAAAGTGATAGCAAGAGAGTGGAAGGGAAGTCTCAATGGATGAGACCAAACCCTTGAAACTAAGGCCCAGCTGGACCAGGTAAAAGGTTTGTTTAGTCCAGCAATTTATTCTGTTGTAGCCAGTCAGTGACTTAAATAAGGCCCACAAGCAACCCATGAGCACAATAGCAGTCTAATTTCCAGCAACTGGTACTGAGAGGCATATAAGCCCTATTCTCTCATTACCTTATCTGGCATGGCTAACACAGATAGAGAATAAAGGTTATACCCCGCCTCCATACAAAACCAGGGATTAGTCTGAAGAGACGAGATCCCTGATGCTGTGTAGGCTGAGTCTACATGCAAGCAAGAATCCTGGATAAAATTTTATGCAGAACCTATAGGCAAGTAGGAATCTCCTCTTCAGTTGGGTATTGCTTTTGTAAAGAAGACAGTGAGGCAGAAGAGAGTGGATGGACGTTCCTCTTAACCCATGTTGATGATGCCAGAAAAAGGTAATAACTAAGATGAACTATTGTCATTGCTGCTTAATTGAATATACTGTATAGCCATTCAAATAGCATCTTTCTCATATTTATCTCATGATGAAGTCATCCAAGTTGGCAATAATCATCATATGTTGTGGGACTAAATTTCATTTTTCAAAGGTTCCAGCGCTTTGAACCTTTCATCTCAAGCAGTTTACTCCATTCCCTCTAACATTTTTTTTGTTTTCTGCATTTTGTCCCAAGCCACAATATTTTTGAACCTATTCCATGACCTCCTTTCTGCTCCCATTTCGCTCTACAAGCCATAGAAATCCCATGTAAGCAGGCTTTAAATCCCAACACACTTTAATGGAAGAGGTCACTCTATGCATGTAATCTATACACAGGTATAGCTGGTCCCTTTGAAAATATATGAACTGAGGTCCAAATTAGATGTAACACAACCATGGGCACAATCCTAACTAGCTACTCTGGCTGGCTGTATCCAAACTCCTCCCAGATCAGGAGACAGACAACAGCTGGCACAAGGGGAAAATAGCTCAATGGGGAAAAAATTAAAAACCACAACCCCAGCACAATTGCCATGGAAACTGAGTTGACAGCTTTCAATAAATAGCTAGCAGCTTGCACAAGGAGCTTATACCATATCCAAACCAACCTCAGTTGTTCTTAACTTGGAGTTAGGAATGTGGGCTGAGTTACTTTCCGTGGCATCTTTAATTTGTTGAAAGAACAAATGGCAGTTTCCCATAGGACCATCATGCTAGCAGTTCAAGACCTGAGGACTGCATGATGGAATCAGCGCCCGTTTCTGTCCCAGCTCTTGCCAACCTAGCAGATCGAAAGCAAGACATTGCAAGTAGATAAACAGGGCCCACTTCAGTGGGAAAAGATCTTGGGAACATGAAAGGAGCCTCATTCTGGCATCCCCTGAGTGGAGTTTCTCCAGCAAAAATCCTTTCAACCCAAAAGCACCATTGTGTGCTTCTAAGACACTGACTGGGAGGCAGAAGGTCAGCAGTTCGATTCCCCAAGTATTGCAGGATGGAATAAGCTCCTGTCTTTGTCCCAGCTCCTGCCAACCTAGCAGTTCGAAAGCAAGACACTGCAAGTAGATAAATAGGGACCACTTCGGTGGGAAGGTAAACAGTGCTCCATGTGCTCCAGTGTCTAGTCATGCCTGCCACATGACCATGGAAACGTCTGCAGAAGCAGACAGCGCTGGCTCTTCAGCTTTGAAACAGAGATGAACACTGAACCCTAGAGTTGGATACGACTGGCCTTCGAGCAAGGAAAACCTTTACCTTTACCTTAGCAGCTCCAGGAGGATTTTTTTTTTACTAAGAGCAATTTGTGATACTAAGGGACCATTTTCATTATTATTGTGAGACGGAGGAAAATCTCCTTTTTCCATATAGCTTGGGCTCAAAAATGTCAAGTCTACAACTAATTGCTAAAAAGAAAAGAGGTGCAGCAGCTTATGGTTCATTTAGTCTAATATTCAGGTTGTTCTGTTGCATTCTCAGGAGGATCACTGGATTGGAATGATTTGGGTTTCTAATATGACTAAAGGATCCCGAATTACATTCATAAAAAATACTTATAGTGGCTATCCGTAAATGGAAAATAAATATAGCACATAAATAGTTTTTATATCATAAACTCATAAAGTTCTGTATTTAATTTTTAAATTACATTTACTAACATCAAGGAAATATTTCATTTTGTAGTACAAATAGCTAAAGTAAATTTTTTATGAGTTACTGTACCAGGTTTGCTATCTGGCAGTTCTGGAACGGTATAGTCAGATTCTTTAGATTGAGAAGGAACAGAACTCGGCTCATAAAAAGCTGGAAAAAAAGGTCCAGTGCAGGATTAATTTACATTGTCTTAGCAACAACATACAGTAAACACACACACACACACACACACACACACACACACACACACACACACACACACACACACACACACACATGCACATAATATTTTAAATCAAATAGCATCGATTCCTTAATAAGTAATCTGAAAGCAGAAAATAATATGATGTAAAGAATATACTTCTTTAAAGAGAATCAAGGAGGCTTGAGTCCCCTTGCCCCCCATGGCTGTGTACATAGAGTTCCATACAATGAGTTATCCCATCAATTGTGGAGGTATTGAAGTGCCTGAAGGTGTTGAAAGGGAAGGGGACTTCCCTGTTGAGAAGGTAGGACAAAAATAACAGGTTATGGTTGAACAAGAAGAGGGATAATCTTCTGGAAAGTTAATGGATGAGTCAATCAGGCCAAGGCAGATAAAGAAAGGCCTAACAGAGTTAGAGATGGAGGCAATCTGGGAAGAGGGAGATAGAATAACAAAAGGAACAGGAAACTAAGGGAAGCAAGGTGTGAAGGGGAACCTGGAGAGGGAAGTAGAGAAGTTGGTGGAGGAAGATCCCTGGATGGAAGCCTTGGACTGTTGGAGAGTTCTCCAAGTTGAAGCTAAGTGACAGATACAAGAGAAGAAGGTAGTGAAGCTGTCTTACTGGGGTAAACGCTGATGCTGAGGGAGACACCAGTGAGAGTCGATCCCCAGAGAAAAAGACAGAGAGAGAGATGAAGACTATGCTCATGCATTGTGAGGGCTGCCAGCTATAAGGATAGGTGTTGTGCTATGTGTCCTACATGTTGTCAGGGCCCAACTTTGGTGTTAGAGGCTGGACTAAATCCAGTTTTGAGGGCTGGATAACCAGGACCTTACTAAAAATGCAGTGAAGGAACCCTTGTGCCCTGAGTAGACTGTGACAGAATCTGTCTGGACACTTTCGCAGGCTCTCCTGATCATTCATGTTTCCCTGTTGTTTGAAGTTACAGTTATTAAAGTGTTTATTCACATCTGGCCTCTGACTTCATGCTTTAGAGACCATGAAAGATGGTGGTAACAACTCTTCTTACAAATGGGGCATAGCAGATTTTCATGGAATATAATATATTATAGAGTCCACTTATACTTTCTCAGGCACATCATCTGTTTAATTTCCATGTCACAGAGGTTTTTACCTAATCTGGTTTGAATAGCTAGTTGATTCAAACCATCATTCTAACTTAATTATGTTTGAAAAAGATTGGGACTGTAGGATCCAAATGCTAAATAGATGTGTCTATTGTAATTACTAGTGATGAAACAAAGTCAAACATTACCTAATAAGTTTTAGCAGTCAATTTCATGCTTTGGTTTGATTATTCTATTCAGGCGCGTGCTGGTATACTGGGCAATCAGGCTTTATCCCACCCCGCCGCCCTCACCTCTGGCACTCTGGGGCACCAATAGCAATGTATGGGATTCCCCCAACCCCCCCCCCCATAGGCACCCCCACCACTCCCTGTCCAGCGTCTTCCCACGGTGCCCTGCACAATGCTGATTCTATTCTCAATAGGAGTTCTACAACTAGTTTAATGCAAAGGGGGCCAAATATTGGAACAAGTCTGACGTTTAGTGTGCACTATGATATATCACATAGTTCCCCTGTACCTTGACATTGTTTTGTATGCAATCTACTGAGCTGAGGAACAGGTAACAAGGAAGAAAGAAAAAACAGGATGGATTATAGCCCTAGCTCTGCCAAAAAGAGGTCAATGCTACTAGCTCAGCATGGCACAATATCTAGTACATATGATATCTGTAGCATCCGTATTACAGGCTGACTACTCAGTCATGTCTGAGACTCCCAGGATTTAAATAATAATAAATTAGACAAATAAAAAAATTACTGAAAATGTTAATGAATAATCAATGACAAGTAAGATAGGCAATATTCCAACAACATAAACATCTACGGAAGAAATGACACAAAACTAATTCAATATTTAAAAGTCTAATGAACTTCTGATGTTGAATATAGTGACATAAATGCACTGGTGCAAGATAAAATATACCTTCAAAAATAAAAATAAATTAAAAGATACTTCAAGATAGTGCCGAAGAGCGGAAATAAAAGATATTACCCATTGTTGCCTCTGGATAGCCAGCAATGTAAGAAATCTTAGTTGTGGGAGGAGCTGGAATCAATCTGCGGGTAACTGCTGAAGTAAACGATATTATTTTGAGATGGATATAAGGAAAATTTGAGAGTTCAGGATTTCAGAACTAATATTCTAAGTGTGAATTGCACATTCTGTTTGAATGATATATCATTTTTAGACCATTTGCTTGACCATAAAAAAGAAAGCTCCGAACGGTGTAATGTTATGTTTGGACTGGGAGGAGCCAGGTTCAAATGCTTGTTCAGCTGTGATAATAACCCAGTGGTCTTCGTTATATTAGTGCTTTGTATCATGTTATATATCACTAGCTGATTATGAAGATAAAACATGCTAGTGAGATTATCCTGTGCAAATTGATTAATGAGCTATTATACTAAAATAGAATAAAAATAGGAGGACTTGTTACATACAACATTTTTAGAGAACATTCATATTTGGGGGTTGTTACACTGTATAGCATTGTATTGTTACTGTTAGGTAACTTTGTAATCTGTGCTTGTGGTTTATACTGTATTTCTGTTGTATATTTCCTTTGTTGTAAGCCGCCCTGAGTCACCCTTGGGTTGAGTAGGGCGGGATATAAATTTAATGAATCCATCAATCCATCAATCCAACAACAACAACAACAACAACAACAACAACAACAACAACAACAACAACAACAACAATTTACTGGCAATTTCTTAATGCATAGACAACTCTGAAGTAGGGCCTTCACTTCTTCTAAAAAATCAAAGCATCTCTAGACTACGAAATTGTCATCAATTAATGTGTCATCTTCATGAGTAAAACCATACACTCTGGTTTTGGAAGCTTTACTACAAGGTTTACTATAAGCAACATAGAAGAAAATGAATACCTAAAAGATATTCATTTTAAAGGATAATATATAGCAATTCGTGGAACTAAAATGCCACCTTCTTTTTTCTAATAGAAGAAAGATAATGATCAGTTCTTCAGGGTACCACTTACGATGGAGGAAATGAGCCTTGAGTTTAGTTAAACTGAATTATGGATTAAACCAGGGGTTCCCAACCTACAGCCTGCCAGCTGGCCCTGACCCACAACACCATTTCATCTGGCTCGCCTGACCTAGTGTGAGAAAGATTAGCCAGCACAACAAGATGGTCATTGCCTGGGATATGCCCGATTGTGGTTCAGAAATACCACAATCTTCAAGGAAGCGCTTTCTTTGTACCCTGACAATCTAATTACTGGATGGAGAACCACATTTCTAGCTAATACAATCTCAATTCCATCTTTACTGGGGCAGGGCACCATGTTCCCTTTCACATATATATGTGACAGGCTTTATAAAATAGAAGAATATATCTTTGCTAGAAAATATTTTGGAGGATATTCTCTATATTTGGTTTAACACATGGATGGACAATTGAGCACCTTCTGACTGTACTTGGCTCTTGATAAAGGGTCTGCCAGACCCTTTTTATACCACATTGGAATTGTATGTGCCCTTTGTGCAACTTCAAACTAGACAGAAGCCACTAAGGCTTATACTACTTACACAATGGAAGAGCATCTGCTCGTTTATTGAATTGAGGTGATAACAATAAACAAGCTACTTGGGGGGAAGACTTTATAGGAGACACGATGCTTTCAAGCTATTTGTCTAGAGAGCACGTCTGGCCTTTTAGACTAATTGGCCATTGCTGGTTTAAAGTGTCCAGCTTCCAACTTACTAAGACAAAAGAATTTACTGTATTTTCTGGCGTATAAGACTACTTTTTAACCCCGAAAAATCTGTGCCAAAGTCGGGGGTCGTCTTATAGGACAGGTACTTAACTGCAGCTTGTTTCCCCTTGCTTCATATGTCCGGCGCATATGGTGGGGGGTGCCGCGGCTGAGTCCCTGCTCTGTGCGGGGAGTATGAAGCAAGGGGAAGCAAGCTGCACACATCTTCCTGTACCTCGAGGAGGAGAACATGAGCGTGGATTGGCTCTCCACCAGAACCTGCCCATTCGACTCGGAGGGCTGCGCGTCTTTGGGTTGAATGTGGGTTAATTTTTATTTGGTGTGCATTGGAAGAGAGGTAGTCTTATACGGCAAGTATATTCCAAACTCTATATTTTAACTGGAAAAGTTGGGGGTCGTCTTATACGCCGGAAAATACGGTAGTTGTAGTTTAACAGACTTGGGATATAAACAATATTAAAAACAGGACACACAAATCACACAATTATGTTTAGTTCTGTGGAAATTATGTTCAATGAGGTAGGGAATTTTTTTTTAAAAAAATCAACAAACAACATTCCAGGTGGTGTGGTTCAGAATCTTTTATCTGAATTAGGATGTAATCACAATAAGAATGCAATTTGGGTTGCTTGTGGAGCAGTCTGGTGAGATTTATTTCCCAGTAATCATATGATATATGGGGAAATAAGCTCCAGCTAACCCTGATTTGTGCTCAAGTGGGACATTTCTTAGACCAATTGTAGCCATTCCACTCCCATTAAAGTGGCCCCTTGAGGTCACCTGCTCATACTCTTAATCTACCTAAAATATTATTTTTTACAAATATTTCTTCTTTTTGAAAAAAATTAACACCCCCCTTCAGGATCATGAAATCTTATTGGATATTTAGAAGCTGCTTTTAATGATAGGCATAATACTTCAAAATATTACTTTTGATTATGTATCATATTATATTAAATGTTTACAATTATATAAAAAAACACATGTGAATAACACATGTTCTATTTTTATGAGATGTTTTTCCAAATCAATGACATGAAAATTTGAGCCATTCTTTGGAACAAAGCAGATATAGGAAAGTACAAATCAATTACCCGGTACATTCTTTGGCTGTTCCAGATGTGGAATAATTTGGGGCTTAGAAACAGTGATTTTTGTTTTACTGGGAGCTGAAAGGAATATAAATAAAAATGTTATGAATATATGTTTAAGATAGGTGGTGAACACAAACAGCATAATTAACTTAGAAATGCTGCTATATGGGCCTCTAAAATGAATGGTAATCTTTCAAAAGTACTGTATTTGCCAACATATAAGACACACTTTGCCCCCTTAAAATACATCTTGTGTGCCGGTAATCAAAATGAACATGTTGATCAGCAGCGGCTGGAGCTAGGTGAAGGGTGGCTTCCAAAGGAGTCCTCTTCCCCTACCAATCCTGCCCTCCCCTGGTGACCAGCAGCGGTGGGATCGGTGGGGAAAGGGGATTCCAAAGGAGCCATCTTCCCCCGCTGATCCCACCATCCCCAGCTCCTAGTGATCAGCGGCAGCTGGAGCCAGGCAAAGGGCTTCCAAAGGAGTCCTCTTCCCCCATGTAACCCACCACCGCTGATTTCCAGGAGCCGGGGAAGGTGGGATTGGTGGGGGAAGAGGTCTCCTTTGGAAGCCACTTTGCCCAGCTCCTGGCAATCAGCGCAAGCTGAAGCCGAGTGAAGAGGATTCCAAAGGAGATGAATTTCTGGGTTTTGAGGATGAAGATTAAAAGATACCTAACTACAGTGTTTCCTAGTTACAGTTTCTGTAGATTTATATAAATACGGTAGTATTTTTTTACACATTCAAGTCCAAATCTGCACAAAATATTCCAGATTGTGATTTGAACAGTTTACACAGCATGCTTGTACCAGTCCTATGGAACATACTTCTCTTAATGTTTCACTCCCTTAAAAGCCATATGACAAAGTATTTTTGTAGTTTTGGTGGCATTCAATTGTAATTAGCATGGTACATTAAATATCTAGGCTTTGCCTCCAAGTACTTTGAATCAAATACAAGGCAGTAGGGCGTTTTTCTATCATGTTCCATGGGTGTCCCAAACTTCTACATCTCATTCCATATGACACATTCACCAAAGATTGACTACTGATGGAGTAGATGAAGGCATGTGCACAGATGTTTAACTATGACAATTTCCTCCCTAATAGTCGTACGTAGCTAATGAGCCATTACCCAGTGTTGTTCTTGGGAATTCAAGGGTTTTATACATTTTAGATGTAGTAGTTTCCCAATGAGGTTCCTTTTCTGCTGATAAAGGAAAGGACGAAATCAGCAATAAGTCAGGTAGAAATTAAACACTTCTATACACAGTATATAGTATATACAGTCTGCAGTGGCTCAAGTGGCTAGGACACTGACTGGAAGGCTGGTCAGCAGTTCGATTCCCGAGTACTGCAGGATGGAATGAGCTCCTGTATTTGTTCCAACTCCTGCCAACCTAGCAGTTCAAAAGCAAGAAATTGCAAGTAAATAATTAGGGACCACTTCAGTGGGAAGGTAAACAGTGTTCCGTGTGCTCCGGTGTCTAGTCATGCCTGCCACATGACCACGGAAATGTCTGCAGAAGCAGACAGCGCTGGCTCTTTAGCTTTGAAACAGAGATGAGCATTGAACCCTAGAGTCAGATACGATTAGCTTTCGAGCAAGGGAAACCTTTACCTTTATATACAGTAGATGATTATTTAACTAAGATCTTTCTTCTATTGCCCAGGATCATTATGTGATTACTTACAAAAAAGAAAGAATATAAACATTGTTTTCCTTCTGGTCCCCAGCACGGTTTTATTATTAACATTTTCATTGTAAGATTTTATGATTATATTTTGGATTATACTCAGAAAGACAGAAGACACACACGTGAGCAAAATATAAAATTAAATAAAACAAAATAAGCTTTCCTGAGAAAAAAAATCATCTTACTTCATGTAGGCTGTCTTAACAAAATACTAATTGAAATATTAATAATGTTTAGAATCTATGGCATGAAATGTAATTACCATATTTAGTTTCTGTTATTTTCAGCCTGGCAGAAGGTTTAGGTGTAGAAAGAACAAACAGTTTTTCCATTGGAGCTGAAAGACACAGGATGTATCATAGATTTTTGGTTTTATTGTCTTTTCTTCTGCCTAGAAATTAGGATCATATGAGCTGAAGTGGGCGATAAAGTAAAATATTTTACAAAAAAAAACTTAAGACAGCTGTAAATATAAATATTTTAAAGTGTCACAAAATAGCAAAACATATATTTAATTTTTTTCCATGAACTCATTAAATGCTTTAAGAAAGCCCTCTTTCTTACTTGAAGACTGCCAATCTTTTTGTTGCAAATATTAATGTAGAAGAAGCGATCTGAATATTTACAATTTCTATACAAATATTGTCATTGCCAGTAAAACTAACTCCACTAAAAAAAAAGTCGAGCTAGTTCCTTACATTCAGCATAAAGGAAACTGCAATTTGTTCTGAAAGGCACATGCACAGTGAAGGAAGGAAGGAAGGAAGGGGTAAGTCAAGGCTCACTGTGACCTGTTCTCTTATCTGAATGTGGCAGACAGGGCCAAAGGGGAGAAAATAATGATGCAAAGGATGGGAGTTGGAAGTGTAGTACCTGGGGTTATTTTCAATTGTTCATTAATCCTAGATGTTACAGATGTATGTTGCTTCAAAGATGGCAGATTAGGTGCTATAAAGATAAAACAATTCAAACACTGAACAGGAAAAGTCAAGTTACCATTCCAAGAAATGAAATACTTCCTTTTTACTGACTATGCTTCAACACTGAGGTAAAAAACAACAACCACAATGCACTGGCTAAGTATTAGCATACATGCTGATCGTTCCTCACACAGAAAGTTAATGTAGGAATCCTCTTTTTATGATACTACAAAAAAAAAGAGAGGGTTTACGCTCTGAACCTATCTCATTGTGGCTGAATAAGTTGCAATCATATAGAATAAACTGCACTTCCTTTTCGTGCAATAGAAAAATAACATTTTAGGTCCTGAGATCTTGAAAGCAAATACAGCTAGAAATGAAGTGAATTCGTTAATCATCAAGCGATTGTAGAGTCATACTTCCTGTTCATAATCAAAACTGTAAATTTGGTTGTGCCATGAGTATAACATTTTTCAGTATTTATTTACCAGATTTCACCTGCCCTCTCTCTGGAGTAGCAAAAGGCTCCCATTTAAAAGGCATATGTGGGGTTTCAAGTGGAGCTGAAAAAAGGACCAAGATTACATTTAAAATATCAGACATTCATAGCAAATATCTTTCACCAGACAGTACATGCAGCAAGCTTGCAATGAAAAACGAAGAGTTCAAAATGGAATGGGCCAGTCAGCTGACAAAAGTGAAGTAATATTGCAAACAATAATTTACTGGTCTTAAAAAGACCAGTAATATTCCATAGGTGTGGCAAGTTTTCATAAAGAAACATTCATAAAAAGGGACACATGACACAAAAAAGATCCATGCAATATTTACAACTAAAATTAAAAGTATGAGTCATGTTTCATAAAAGCTTTGAGACTTGATAAAAGGGCAATAAAGGACAGTACTGAAAAGGATGATGGTATTGAAAATATGGTAATAGTCCACAAGAAATGAATTCACATGGAATGAAAATGTGATGAAAAACAAACTGCATAACAAATTGCAGTAAAAAACAACATTACCCAGGGTTGTCCTTGGCCAGTCAAGAGGTTTAAATGGTTTAGATGTGAGAGAGTCCAGAGTGGGTTCATCTGTAACTGCTATAAGAAAGTTTAAAATGACAAGTATAAGAATAAAAAGAACTACCTTTGCATGAAGAAAACTATTTTTTATCTAGCAAAAACTGAAGTGTTCCCCTGGCTGTAGGCCATTGTTTTTGGTTTACCCATTTAGAGAGTGTTACAGATGAAGTAATCTGTTTCTGTCACACACTATTAAGGATTTCCTTCATCACATATGATTTCAACAAATGCTGGATGGGCATGGATTTAGATCCTTCCTGCCTGTGACAGTTTTGGATTAAGTTTTGTTGACTGAATCACTGCAATTCATAGGATTTTTGGGCATTCTAGCAAGTTGTGTCATTCAAGTAAATAGGTTCAGATCAGAATCATAGAATAATAAAATAACTGAGTTGGAAGAGACCTATGAGACATCAAGTCCAAAATTTGCTCAATGTAGGTATTCAAATCAAAGCAGATCTGAAAGAGGGTTGTCCAGTTTTCTTCCTCAACAGGCTTTTTATTTTATTTCACCTCTCTACATTATGACTAGACAAAACTCTATAACAAATGCTACCACATGGAAAATAAGACCAAAAAACTAGGGACTGAGATACTGTGACCTTAAAAAGAGAGGTTGCTATTATACTCATATTCTGCTAATTGCCTTTCCATAAGTAACTGGAGGTCAGTATGGAGACAATGTTGGGCACAACAGGCTTTTGGTCTGATCCAGCAGGAATATTCTTACTTTCTTATGATATATGGAAGACCTGTACAAATAGAATTAACTAAATGCATTAATTGTTGTTTTTGCTCTATTGTCCCAAATAGACAAATGGTCCCATGATCTGTAGTATCTGACTTTTGTATTCAATTCATTAAAACTACTCTCAGTTAAATACCAGGAAGACTGTAAGTATAGGATGAAAGTGGTATACCTGTTTTGGAACATAAGATGTCAATCTCATCAGGTGTTCTGGGTCTTGAAAGAGCAGGTTGTGTTTTGCTGAAAACTAAAAATAATAAATTGTTGTGATAGTAATGACATCAAAAATTATTTCTTTTAAATCAAATGTTATTTTATGAAAGTTCTAGTTGTTTTATTTTCCTGGTATGTTTAACAATAAGCAGAACTGTTAAATTATTTAAGGGTTTTAAATAGGCTGGCTTTTAAATGTTTAGTGAATTGACCAAGTAAATTAAAATATATTTACAAATTGTAGTACATTTGGGGAATTTAACTGAAGGGGAAGTTTATATTTTGAAAAACAACAATTTCTTAGTGATAGGATTTCTATTCTGACCAATTTTGCTAGGAAAATAGCTCCCTTGGGAATGCTAAGAAAAACTTTCTTGGGGATGATAAACAGCTCTTTTATCAGCTGCCACTATATTGTCCATCACAGTAGCTGCTTACAAGGGATACACCGGAAGCTGGACTTTCTATGCCTCTGCCATAGTATTTGATGGCAAGATCCCACAACAGCCAGAATACCTGAGATCTCTATCTTAACTCTATTATGTAGAACAGGGCTGCCCACACTACGTCCCGTGGGCCAGACCTGGCCCATGGAACCAAACCATACAGCCCGCACCACCCTTACAGCTCCTGGAAGTGGAAGTAAAATGCAAATGCACTTTTTACTTTTGCTTCTGGTGGGAAGAACCACATGACCATCCCACAGCACAAAAAGTTTGGGCACCCCTGCCGTAGAAAATAAATGGTTGATGGGAAAGGTTGGGCCTCTTCACTCTTGAACGACGACGTCTAAGAGGTGACCTGATTGAAGTTTATAAAATCATGCACGGTGTGGACAAAGTAGATAAGGAAAAACTGTTTTCCCTATCGCATAACACTAGAACTAGGGGACACTCCATGAAACTTTTGGGTACTAGTTCTCAAACAAATAAGAGAAAGTACTTTTTCACCCAGAGGATTACTGGTCTATGGAACTCCCTGCCAGAAGAAGTGGTGACAGCTGTCAGTCTTGACAGCTTTAAGAAAGGATTAGACAAGTTCATGGAGGACAAGAGTATCAATGGCTATAATTATGGATACTTAAGGACAACCTCCGGGTTGGAGAGATAGGCAGGATATCTCTCAATGCCATTTCCAGGGAATCCTAAGCAGGTGAAGGCATCTGCTTGGGAATACCCTGAAGGAAATGGTGAGCCACTGTGTGAGACAGAATGCTGGACTGGATGGGCTGTGGCCTGTTCCAGCAAGGCTGTTCTTATGTTCTTATGACTTTCATGTAAAATGATCCATTCTTATTGTTTTCCTAATTGAGGGATTCCTAATATGAGATGATCTAAGAATTTTCAGCGTTTCTCTAAATACACCAGGTTTGTGTGGTTAAAAATTAATTAGCCATCATAGAATGTAATTATTAATTTAAACAACCTTACTAAAGTTAATGTAGTTTGGGACAGTAGGCTACCTTTAAAAGTGTGAGGAGACTTTCAGTTCTATAAAAAGAGTTTTCCGTTCCTTTCTCCCCTTGCACGCTACTCAAATCTGCTTTGGAGAGTCTACCAAAGTTCTGGGGGCCAGAGTGGACTGCAAAAAGACTCAGTGGCCCAGAAATAACTTTCTGCTGTAGGGGGTGGGGATGGGGCATCATTGAGTGCAACCCAGGGTCTGAAAATGAGGCATCCCGGGAAATTAATGCAGAAGTCACAGTGCTCTCTAGAGAAAAAATGCAAGCGCGGCGCCAAAATGGCCGCCGCGCCCTTTGCGGGCCCCCCCCCACAGGACAGAGAATCCGGGTAGTTAGGGGCGTGGCCACCGCCTTGATAAAAGGGGTGGCCACGAGGCAGCCGTGCTGCCATTTTGCCTCAGCGACGGAGCGGAGAAGTTTTTCCCCCTGCGTCTCCGTCGCTCGTTGGTGCTACCGGGAAGCCTTTTAGTTCCGTTTACTAGCTAGCTTCCCTTTCTGCTGCGGTGAGATGCCTTCCAAAAAGAAGGCTGCTGCGAATGCAGCTCGGGTGGTTCGGAGGCGTAATCCGGGTCGGAGGACCGCGGTGCCGCCTCCCCAGCAGCCACCTTTGCCATCCCCGGCCGGGGCTGGTGGCATGGGGGCTATCGCCCCTTGGCCCGATCAAAGTGTGGGCGCGGAGGGAGTTCCGGCCCGCGGCCCGCGAGCGGTGGGCACCGCTCATCCTCCTGCTCAATCGGTTGGGCCTATTCCTGTTGGGCCGCAGCCTCTCCCGGGGCCCTCTAGCCTTGGGGGGTGGCCCGGCTCCCTGCCTTGGCAGGTTAATCCACCAGCCCTCCCGGGCTTCGGCGGTAGTCAATGGCAATATACGGCCCCTGGGGTGCAGGGACCTGTCCCCATGCAAGGATCAGGTGGGCCGGCCGGCTCTTTACCCATGGTTAATGTGGACTCCTTACTGGCACGTATTGCGGCCCTCGAGGCGTCTTTGGCCCGGGCCAGTCAGGCAGGTGCCCCTTTTGGGGTACCTTTGGAGGCGCTAACGGCAGCAGGACAACAGCCGGCGGGGAGGGTTGAGCTGCTGCAGGCGGGTGGCGCGGCTACGGCCACTGCCTCGCAGCTCCCCAGCCAGCAACCTGGTGCGGGTCAAGCCCCGGTGATGAGCTCTACATCGGTCGTGAGCTCCGACGCCCCCAGTGGGCCAGAACCCCCGGTGGGGGCGGCCCACGGGGGTGCAGCATGTGAGTATACGGTGCAAACGAGTACATCTACACATATTCCCAATATAGGGGGGGCCTTTCAGTGGCCTTGGCCTCGCTCGGGTGGTGCGGGGACTGCCCCTCTGGTGCCCCACCCGGCGACAACGACAGCCACCATGCCCACGGGGGTGGGCCTAGGCTCTTACACTGCTGGCAACGTCTTGGGGGTGGCAGGGTTAGCTCCGACTCCCTTTACCAGGCCCGTTGTCCCCTTTTCGGCTTTGCCGACGGCAGGGTATTCCTTGCCACTGGGCGATCACTTGGCACAGGCTACCAGAGAAAAGATTTGGAGGGGGGAGTATGTAGATATCTTCTCACTCCTGAACAGAGAGCCCACCAAGGAAGAAAGGGAGGGTCAGGATGAGAAGGACAAGGAGCAGGCACGCCGCCGCAAGCCGCCGCGTACCTGGGCCAACTGGCTCCCCGCTTATTTGATATACATGGCGGTATATTTGAGGGCGCGGCCGGATCTAGCTATTCCCATGGTCCAATATTTGGACAACATATATAGGGCGATGGTAGATTTCCCGGGCCCCTCATGGCTAGCATATGATGAGGAATTCCGTATGAGGATTCCCCTCCATCCCGAGATGAGATGGGATGAGCCCTGCCAGAGACTGTGGCTCTTGTATATGACACCCACACGCCCTGCCCCGGGGGATAGATACCATTGTGGACATGCGGTCCAGCGAGCAGCTCCAGCGCAGGTTACCCGCCAACCGGCGGGGCAGGGGGTTCCAGCCCGCCTGCTGTGCTGGACTTTCTCGTCAAATGGTTCCTGCAATCGAAAGAACTGCAGGTATAAGCATGAGTGTCCCACGTGTTCTGGTCCCCACGCAGCCTCGGCTTGTCCCAAGCCTGGGGGGGCGCGAGGCAGAGGGAGGGGTGGACAGTGGGCTGGCAAGGCTGCCACGGAGGGAACTAGTTCTCCAAAAGGCACCCTCCCCAATTAAGGTGGACATGCTGGAGCGCTGGCTCGCATCGTACCCAAAGGGGGAGGACAGAGAGTATCTCATTCACGGTTTTAAGCAGGGATTTCGTATCCCTTTTATGGGTGTTAGATCACCTCAGGATGCTCCCAACCTGTTATCCCTCAGAGGAAGGGAGGAGGTGGCTGAGGCCAGCATTAAAAAGGAATTAGACGCGGGCAGGGTCGCTGGACCTTTTCCTGCACCCCCTTTTCCCAACCTTAAGGTTTCACCATTGGGTTTGGTTCCCAAAAAGTCCCTAGGTGAGTTTCGCCTTATTCATCATTTGTCCTACCCAGCCGGCAGATCGGTCAACGATGTTATACCTGATGACCTTTGTTCGGTCAGGTATACATCGTTCAACCATGCGCTGCGCATGGTGCGCTCGTGTGGCCCGGGTGCCTTGCTGGCCAAGTGCGACATTAAGTCAGCTTTTCGCCTCTTGCCAGTGCACCCGGGTGACTTTGAATTGCTGGGTTTTAAATTTAAAGGGGAATATTATTTTGATAAGGCCATGCCTTTTGGCTGCTCCATATCATGCTCGGCCTTCGAGCGTTTTAGTACTTTCCTAGAGTGGGCTTTTGTCCGCAGGTCAGGGTCCCGGTCTGTAGCCCATTACCTGGATGACTTTTTATTCGGGGGTGAACGGGGCTGGGACACGTGTGCACGTCTCCTCAATACATTTCAGACGCTAATGCAGGAACTTGGTGTCCCTTTAGCGCCCGAAAAGACCGAGGGCCCATCGACCAAGTTAGTGTTCCTGGGGGTTGAGATTGACACAGTAGAGCAGGCTTCTAGGTTGCCGGGCGATAAGGTGTCTAGGATAGTGACCCTTATCTCGGAATTGCTGGCCAAGCGTAAGGCATCCCTGAGGGAACTCCAGGTGCTACATGGGCACCTTAATTTTGCCTGCAGGGTGGTCGCACCGGGCAGGGCTTTTGCCCGGCGCTTATGCGACGCCATGGCAGGGTTATCCAGGCCCCACCACAGAGTTAGGCTCACCCGGGGTATCAGGGCAGACATGTTCGTCTGGTTGCAATTCCTGAGGGAGTTTAACGGGGTCTCATTTTGGAGGTCGGACCTCCTGGCTTCCCCCAATTTCCAGATCCAGTCTGATGCCTCAGGATCCCTGGGTTATGGGATGTACTTCAATGGGAAGTGGGCCTATGGTGGGTGGCCACCGGCTTGGGCAGGCACAGGTCGCCTGCGGGATCTCACATACCTGGAATTTTTTCCCATTCTGGGGGCTTTGATGCTATGGGGCGAACAGTGGGCTAATTCGGTAGTGCATTTTTGGTGCGACAATGCTGCCGTGGTACACATTGTCAATGCACAGACTTCTAAATCGCCCAGGGTTATGGAGCTAGTGCGCCATTTTGTGCTGCGCTGCCTGCGCCTCAATGTCTTGTTCAGGGCCAGGCATGTCCCAGGGGTTAATAATGATATTGCTGATGCTTTGTCCCGCCTGCAGATCTCCCGGTTCCGCGCCTTGGCCCCGGATGCGGAGGAATTTCCCTCGCCACTCCCGGACGAGATGTGGACTATTGGCAAGGAGAGGTGAACCGGGCGATTGGCCTTTCACTAGCGCCACGCACGTGTAAGGCGTATCAACAAGCACTCAGTTCATATAGGGTTTTTGCCACTCATTTTCACTTGCCAGAGACCTGGCCTATTCCGGTGGACCATGTACTGCGGTTCATGGTCCACCTCCATGCACAGGGCCTTGCACCTCGCACCATAGCATCCAAGCTCTCGGCGTTGGCTTTTATGGCCAAAGTAGGGGGTCATGTGGATACCACCTCTGACTTCCGCGTGAGACACGTTTTGGAGGGGTGGGTGCGCGAGCGCGGGCGTTGCCCGGACGACCGGCACCCTATTTCCCCAGGGGTTCTTACCCAGTTGGCCCGGGGCTGGCCAGGCCTCTGTTTTGATCATTATGAGGCAGCCCTTTTTCATGCAGCCACAACGGTGGCATTTTTTGGAGCGCTCCGCGTCAGCGAACTCGTGATGCTGTCTAAGGCGGATGCAAGTGGTAGGGCACTGGAACTCGAAGATGTCTATGTTGCCAAAGACTGGGCCCAGTTGAGGTTCCGCTCCTCTAAAACAGATCAGCATGGCGTAGGCAGTGGAGTAAGACTGCTACGGTGTTCTTTGGCAGACATCTGTCCGGTTGGTGCCCTACAGGAGTACCTGGCACTGCGTGGCTGGCACCACGGCCCGTTTTTCTGTCACCAAGATGGGTCTCCCCTTACTAAATTTCAGTTTTGGAAGGTGACAGCCATAGCCCTCACCAGGGTGGGTTTTTCAGGTGCCCGTTATGGCACACATTCGTTCCGTATTGGTGCAGCCTCTACAGCAGCTGCTTTTGGGTACTCGGGGGCTGACATACGCAGCATGGGGAGGTGGGGCTCACAGTGTTTTCAGTTTTATGTGCGCCCACTCCCGCCATGAGTACCAATTCAGTCACCTTACCTTCCTTTTTTCTCAATTTTATTGCAGACCCTGGGTGTCGTATTACACCGGTGACAGTATGGCTGGTGGGCCACAGCTATGTGCACAGGGCAGCGCGTTACGCTGCGGCGACAGAGTGGGGACCCCGACTGGGACTGGGTGACCACGCCAGTCTCGCATGGCATGGTAAGCCTGGGATGTTATGGCAGGAGCTGAGGCCTTTCCTTTTTTCTGGCCTGGGGGCTGACCCGCCTGACATTCTAATTATCCACCTGGGGGGCAATGATTTGGGCCAGGTCACCGGCTTATCGCTCAAGCATGCGATTTGCGAGGAACTCGCCTACTTGCACTATGTCTGGCCTGCCACAACCCTGGTTTGGTCGGACATTGTTCCGCGCCACTCTTACAGAGGGGGCGTTAACCTCCTTGCGCTTGACCGCGCGAGGCGCGCGGTCAACAAGGCGGTGGCGCGGTTTCTTACCACCAGGGCTTGGGGGCGGGTTAGTCATCACCCCGATATTAGTCTGCAAAATTATGACCTCTATGCAGGGGATGGGGTCCATCTGTCGCGAGGAGGTATGGACCTCCTGTTGGGTGACTGGCGAGCAGGCCTGTTGACCGAGCTGACGGTCTGGGGGGGGGCGTCAGGTCTTCTGTGAAGCCCCTCCGTGTGGCGGGTAGCACTGGTAAGGTAAACAGTATGACCCACAAGTATCCGGCAGGTTCGCAGTTGACTGGACAACACTAGACAGGAATAAATTAGTTAAACGTTGTCCGGTCAACGACGAACCAGGCGATGGGGTGATGGTGATTGCTAACCAGCATGCATCACCCCTGTGATTTCACGGATACGCGTCAGAGGGTGGGGTCATGAGTTAGTTATTGACTACGGTCAACAATTTGTTTGTTGTTGACAAACAAATTGATACAAATTGATACATTGGAACCAATTGCCGTTGGCAATTTTGGGGTGGTACCTTACCAGTGTTACTTCGGCCTGCTTGCCTTAGGAATTATGATTGGTCGTTTTACCAATACAAATTTATAATTCGGACTAGGGCATTGAATCAATAAATGTGGCCCTTTGCTGTTATCCACTTTCAATGTTGTCTGTGTCCGTTATTGGGGGGGTGCGCCTGCAATGCAAGCGCGGCGCCAAAATGGCCGCCGCGCCCTTTGCGGGCCCCCCCCCCACAGGACAGAGAATCCGGGTAGTTAGGGGCGTGGCCACCGCCTTGATAAAAGGGGTGGCCACGAGGCAGCCGTGCTGCCATTTTGCCTCAGCGACGGAGCGGAGAAGTTTTTCCCCTCCACCCCCTCCCTAGTTAACAGTGTGATTATGGTCGCTTCGGGGCCGGGTGGGAATTTTTGGTTGGGACCCATATTGGCTTCGGGTCCTGGCTTTTTTGCCCACCCCACACTGTGGCTATGGTTTGATATAGGGGTCTTTCTCCATTACTACTGTTGACTTTGGTCACATGGGCGGGTAGCACTGGTAAGGTAAACAGTATGACCCACAAGTATCCGGCAGGTTCGCAGTTGACTGGACAACACTAGACAGGAATAAATTAGTTAAACGTTGTCCGGTCAACGACGAACCAGGCGATGGGGTGATGGTGATTGCTAACCAGCATGCATCACCCCTGTGATTTCACGGATACGCGTCAGAGGGTGGGGTCATGAGTTAGTTATTGACTACGGTCAACAATTTGTTTGTTGTTGACAAACAAATTGATACAAATTGATACATTGGAACCAATTGCCGTTGGCAATTTTGGGGTGGTACCTTACCAGTGTTACTTCGGCCTGCTTGCCTTAGGAATTATGATTGGTCGTTTTACCAATACAAATTTATAATTCGGACTAGGGCATTGAATCAATAAATGTGGCCCTTTGCTGTTATCCACTTTCAATGTTGTCTGTGTCCGTTATTGGGGGGGTGCGCCTGCAAAGAGATAGTAGGTACAATTGATAACAAAACATATGCTAATTTAAGCATTCTGAAATAATGATTTCCTATAATTATCATTCCTTTTAAAAACAAAAATATTATGAGATTCATCAACTAAGATTCTTTCTGTCGTATAGTAGGCATTGCTGTCAAACTCATAGTACTGTAACTGGCCTGAAATAAACTTGAACTGTACCTGCACCAAAAGCCCTTTAAATTCTATTGTGTTTTAGATGTGTAAATTTTAGCTTTGTATGTTACAGTATTATATACTGTGCATCTGTCACTAATTTAAAAAACCCCAAAAGGGTGGGGTATAAATTACATACATACATACATACATACATACATACATACATACATAGTATTGAGAAATGTATATTTGTAATATAGGTAGCAGTTGTCATTGCAGTTGTCATTATGTCATATAACAATCTAAAGTTGTTACTTTTCCTTATTTAATGACTTCACAATGCCCTTTTAAGGATCTATTTTCTTGTTCTAAACCTTATTTATTTGTTCCACTAATACTCTGTTTTCCCTCACTGTCCTTGATGTGAACCTGTTCTTTAATTCGAGAAATGAGTTTGTTGTTCTCTGACTTGGCAAGGGCTAATTTTGCATCCTACAGTTTTCATGTGTTCTGCCTTTTGTGCTAACTATAATAGATCTTGAAATGGGAAAACATCTGCAGATGATTAAAACTAAGAATATATTTTCACTAGGAAGCCTGAAAGCCTGTATAGGTGCCTTAATTTTTAAAAAAATTACCAGAAATTGAACATTGCTGCTGTTATCTGGCTGTCAATTTTTAAAGAAAAGATTCTCTTCCAAATTATTAGCATTATTTATTAAATTTATACCCCACCTATCTGATAAAACACAACTCTAGGCAGCTAACAAAGTATAAAATCACATAACCAGAATATAAAGACACAAATATAACTAAAAGATAAACACAATTATAAGCAACAATATTTTCATAATAAACCAGATCAGATAGGTTCCAAATTTGTCTTCCTTGCAAAGCATACAACATCAGTTAAATAAAACCAATTTTTAAAAAAAGAAATGCCAGATTAATGCAATTAGGAGGAGAAGACTTGATAAAATAGGAATGTTTTTACCAATTTTTGAAATGCCATCAGAGTTGTGCAGATCTAATTTCTGCTGGCAATACATTCCACAGACAGGGGGTAACAGCTGAGAATGCTCTAGATGTAGAACATCTTTCAAACTTCTTTTGGGGTGACTACATTAAGTCTGAGAATTTGGGATGAATTGGTATAATTCCTAGGGAAGAGGCACTCCCTCAGATATCATGGACCCAAAATGTTAAGGGCTTTACAGGTGATTACCAACATCTTTAATCTGGCATGGAACACCACCGGTAGCCAATGCAAGCTAGCCAAGGCAGGAGTGATATGGTCAAATTAACAAATACCAACAATTAGCCTGGCTGCTGCATTTTGCACATGTTGAAGCTTCCATACCAGCCTCAATGGTAGCCCCATGGAGAGAGCATTGCAATAGTCGATTCTGGAGATTACCAGTGTGTAGGTTAGCATCAGCAGGGACTTTCTGTCTAGGAGTAAGCAGAGCTGGGCAATGCACTACAGATGAAAAAAGTGGACTTGACCCTCAATGATACCTGCTGTTCCATAATTAAAAATTGGTCAAGCTGAACACCCAGATTGTGTATGTTCTCTCTCATTGGAAGAGTCATACCCCTTAATTTTGGAGAGATCTGCTCAACCTGTGATGGATTGCATCTAATCAGCATGACCTTTATCTTATTTGGATTCAGTAAATTGGATAAAATGTAGCAAAAGATTTGCTAAACCATTATCTTTCACTAGACATTAATGCATCAAGTTCAGAAGAGGGAAGGATTTGGGGGAAAAAGACAACATGACATAGCTGGTGTAGTTGTTCTAAACAAATGCTGAATTTCATCTTCAGTCATTGAAAGATTGGGAGAAGTATAAAATAAGAGCTGCTTCTGCTTTTGAATATTAGGTGTATCAGGAAGCAAAACTGTAACTGTAAAACGATAGAGGTTTGCACTACATTGGTCATGCTGATGGAAGGGTTCTATGGCTTACAGTCCAAAAAGCAACTTTTTCAAGCTGTCTTTGCAACACACAATAATTCTGCCTAAATTGCTGGGGGATGGGCCTGTCATACTCAAAGTGATGGAAGAGAGTTCAATAAAGTTAGAATGTTTGAAAACTACTGTTCTGTAACAAAGTACAAATATTACACACCCACCAAACAACAACAATAGTTTAAGCCCTTCAATTCAAGAAAAACCATTAACTAAGAAATGCAATGGCAGATTTTCTGGATAGAAAATTGACTTAAAAGAAAATGAACCACTGGAAATAACAGTCTATAATTATCAAATTATGTCTGTGGTCATTTTTAAACTCTCAATTCTTCTTCCATACAGAGCCAAAAGAAAATTTGGACCAGACCTTCAGAGAGCTTATGATTTATTCTTGACATGTTATTATTGAACTCTCTGAGTATTACAATGTTGATAGGCATCGAAAAATGAAGGTCTATTTGCTTGATTAGTCTCTATGATAAGATAAAGCCAGTCGTGTCCAACTCTAATATGCCAAAGCAGTACATATTTATCTACTTGTAATTTCTTGCTTTTGAACTGCAAGGTTGGCAGGAGCTGGGGCAGATGCCGGGAGTTCACTCCATAGTGCAGTACTTGGGTCTCTAACTGCTGATCTGCTGACCTTTGGTCATCAAGTTCAGCATCTTAACCACTAAGCCACTCTCCCCCCAGGACACTCTAGCCACAGTTAAAAACTTAAATCACATCTTATCTATACCTATAAATCTGTGCGTTAACAGTTGGAATGTGACAAAGGATGTTGCACCAGGCCCCACTAGCCCTGACCGAGCCTCCCTGCACTCACCCGAACCGGGTTCGCAGGTAACTGTCAGGTTGAGAAATGTGGCAGTGGGGCAGGAGCCCCCCCAAACGTGAACAAAGAAAAGGGACTTCAATTCCCAGCATCCTTTGCACTGTGCAACCCCTCAGCCAATCAGGCTGAGGGATACGAGCACAGAGGAGGCTGGGAACGCGCGCTGACTTAAAAAAAACAAAATGGTGGGAGCCAGAGGGAAAGACTTTGAAAGACGCAGCTGGAGGGAGCCAGGAAAAGATAAGTGTTAGGTAAGGGTTAGGGGGTGGGTGAGGGAGGTAATGAAAGGTGCTGGGTCCAGAAGGGTTGGGGAGACAGACCCCTTTTATCCCCCCAACCCTACCAAACCCAGGGGACCAGGGAGAGGAGATCGAATACACCCCCCCCACACACACACACCCATGCACACACTCCATTTTAAAATAAAAGAAACCACTTGGTTTCTTCTCTTTAAAAACGGAGTGGTTTTGTTTTTTTTTGGGGGGGGAGGTCGGGAATGATCCCCTCTCTGCTGGGTCCCCTGGCTCTGGAAGGGTTGGGGGGACAGATCCCTTTTGTCCCCCCAACCCTACCAAACCAAGGGGACCAGGGAGAGGAGATCGAATACACCCCCTCCCAAACACTCCTTTTTAAAAGAGAAGAAACCACTTGGTTTCTTCTCTTTAAAAACGGAGTGTTGTTTTTTTTTTGGGGGGGAAAATGATCCCTTCTCTGCTGGGTTCCCTGGCTCTGGAAGGGTTGGGGGGACAGACCCCTTTTGTACCCCCAACCCTACCAAACCCAGTGGACCAGGAAGAGGAGATCGAATACACCCCCCTCCCAAACACTCTGTTTTAAAAGAGAAGAAAGAGCTTGGTTTCTTCTCTTTAATAACGGGGTATCATGTGGGGGGAGGGAATCCCCTCTCTGCAGGGTCCCCTGGCTCTGGAAGGGTTGGGGGGACAATAGACACACACACTCTGCTTCTCTCTCTCTCTCTCTCTCACACACACACACACACCAATTTTTAATGTGTGTGTTGGTGGTTGGAGTGGTATTGTATGGGTAGTGGTGGTTGTGCACACCCAAAACCACCCTAACCACCAACACACCTCTTTTTTACATAAATTACCAAAAAGAATTATTCCTTACAACACAATTTAAAACAACCTGGCTCTTTACCAACATTAAGAAAAAAAACCTTCCAAAACCATTTAAAACAGCCTGGCACCGCCGGGCAAAATCTGCTAGTATATATCTAAAACCAAGGTGTCGTGGCCCTTGTTACTCATGTGGCACTACACCGTGGTACCCACCGCCCCAGAACCTCACACCCACCTACCTTGGGCACCTGGGGTGGTTGGCGCAGGGGAGCGGCAGCCCATTTTGGGGTTTGTCACCCTGAAAACAGGCCACAAAGCCCCCCCCCCCAGCCAGCAGAAACCAAACAGCAATGGAAGAGCGGCCCTGGTGCATCCTGGGGATCATAGTTCCTTGGGTGGCCAGCCCCATTGAGATGAATGGAGAGCAGGACTACAGCTCCCAGTGGCCTTTGCACTTGGGGACAGTGCGCCCCTCAGAGGAGGAGGTTCCACAACAGAGTTTGAAGAGAGACCGCTGGGAACTGTAGTCCTGCTCCCCATTCTTCCTAATGGGGGCCACCCACCCAAAGACCTACACCACCAGGGATGCACCGGGGCTGCATTTCCTCTCACAAAAATACAAACTCCCAGGAGCGGGAGGCTTCGCAAGTCTGGCCAGGTCTCGGCTGCTGGGTTGAGGGTGGTGGGGAGCATGAAGGATTCACCACCCACCCTCCCCGTCACCTTGATAGCGCCGCAGGCAGGAGGAGGCGGAGGCCGCAGCACCAGATCCAGCAGACTGGAGGGAACTGGGAATGGCAAACTTGGACGAGCAGGTGTGCTGGCAAGGGGAAGCGGCAGCCTGTTTTGGGGGTTGGTGGGCCACCATTTCACCCATAAGACCCAGCCACCAAGCCAGTGGGAGGTGGCAGTGCCCTCTGGCCCCCGATGGACCACTGCACTCCGGGGAGGGCAGGGCTGGCAGCCCTTCTCTGGAACGCCTGGGTCGAACTGCATGCCCGTACGCCGGATGCCTTCCGGAGAGGGCAGCGCACACCCCTGGCCTGCAGGAGTAGTGGAGCAGGCCCTGGGCCGGGGCACCTGAGCGGGAGCCCGGGTGGCAGAGGATTGAGGCCCTCCGTGTGGTTTTAAGGTGGGCATGGCCCGGGGTTCGTGATGGGGGAACCTCCATCACACCCTGCCTCTTTCACCCTCCTGCAGGCCGCCACAGGCAGCGTGGGAGGAACGACATGAGTGGCTGCCGGAGGCCTCCACGCACTCCCTCACGGAGCCTCCCTTAGGGCAGCTGGCCTCCTCCACCCTCCTGGGCAGGCGTACAGAGGGCTCCTTTGGGGGACCACAGCTGCGAGGCCTGCAGATTGCATGGTGGTGACAAGGGCAGGTAACTGTGTGTGTTGTGCAAGTGTGTTGTGTCGTGTGTGATCTGCGTGGCTGTGGTGGGTGTGCGTTGTGTGTCAGGTGCTTGTGTTTCGTGACATGTGTGTGTTGTGTGCATCTGTTTTCTGTGGGTGTGTTATGTCATGTGTGATGTGTCTGGGTATGGTGTGTGTGTGTTGTGTGTCAGGTGTGTGTGTTTCGTGACATGTGTGTGTTGTGTGCATCTGTTTTCTGTGGGTGTGTTGTGTCATGTGTGATGTGTCTGGGTATGGTGTGTGTGTGTTGTGTGTCAGGTGAGTGCTGTGTGTCGGGTGTGTCTGTTGTGTTCCAATGTGTGTGTGTGTTGTGCGAGTGTGTTGTGTCATGTGTGAAGTGTGTGGCTGAGGTGAGTGTGGGTTGTGTGTCAGGTGCGTCTGTGTTGTGTCGTGTGTGTGTATTCTGTGGGTGTTTTGTGTGGGTGTGTGATGTGTCTCAGTGAAAATTTAGCCCCGCGCAACGCCGGCCACCCCTGCTAGTTACTTTTAAATAGTGCATTGTTTTCAAATATGCAAAGTGACCATTTTATAATCTGCTCCAGAATTTTTCCTGGGATTGACGTCAGGCTGTCTGGTCTGTAGTTCCCCAGTTCTTCTTCCTTGTCCTTTTTGCAGATAGGGACAATATTAGCCCTTCTCCAGTTGTCGGGTACTTCATCCATCCTCCATGATTTAAAGAAAATGATAGACTGTGGTTCTGAGATCTCTTCAGCCAGTTCCTTCAATATCCTTGGCTGCAGTTCAAGTGGTCCTGGGGATTTGAACTCATTCAAGGTAATAAGGTACTCCTTGACTGTTTGTTTATCAATTTGAAGATGGAATCCTGTCCCTTTCCCTTGTACTTCACACTTGCCTGCAGGGGTAATATGCTCTATTTTGGGAGGGAACCGAGCTTAAGTAGGAATTTAGTGCTTCTGTGTCCATGGTCCCAAAAACCAAATCCTTCATGTCTGCACCACCTTTGTAGCCAGTTGTTTATCCAGATTATTTCCCTTTCTATTCCTCTTTCGAGCATCAGTAGGATGGATAAAAAGACTATCTCAGCCATCAAAGCTCTTCAATATTCTTCCCAGAGATTTAAATTCTGATGTAATTTCTTCATAATTCTTCTTGGCAGTATCATTTATTCCCACATGGATGAGAAGTAATGTGGGATTTATGTGTGATGGCAATCATTCCATCCAGTGGTGGGCTCCAGTGGTGGGCGAGGCCAGGGGGAAAGCCCTGTGTTGCACTCAAACTACGACTACTTTATTTCAAAATCTGGATGGGCGGGGCCAGCAAGAATTTCTGTTACTGGTTCTGGCAAATTGGTGCGAACCTGCTGATGCCCACCACTGCTTCCATCATATTTCTTATCTGTGCTCCAGGGAGACAGCATACCTGTCGGTTCCACGGATCCTACCAGCATATTTTTATTTCAATCCCATGCAGTAGTGAGTCTCCTACTACAAACTGCTCTCTTCTTCTTTTTGTAGGGTGTGTCTTCTACATCTCTGGTTTCCTGAGCCTCAGGCTCTCTCATGTCCTCTCGGGGAACTCTTGTTTGTCCTTTTTGTGCACGCTGTCCACTAGATTCCTCTTCAAGATTCTGAAAGCGGTTTTGCTGTTCCGCTGGTGAAGAGTCTCCTCTCCTTCTTTTAGTCCTATCTGTGACACTTTTCCATGGCACTTCCTCCAATGTCTTTGTTCTCTCATCAGCATTCTCTTCCTCTGTTTTGCCTTCCAGTGCCTCCCTTGACAGCTGCAGTTCAAGATTTCAGTCTATGTACTCTTCATCTTCTTTTATTATCTTACAGGTAAGTGTGTCCACTTGCTTTTCCAGTTCTTTCACTTTTACTTCCCAGAGTGCTACCAATTTCCACTTTCTACATGTTATGCTGTGTTGTTCTCAGGCATGAAGACAAACATTGCACATATCTTGCAGGCCACCGCCACTGAAGAGTCTCTTCCCTCCATAATTTCTGAATTTAATTATTTCTGTTTGAATCTTAAGACCATTTTCTTTGTATTCCCAGTAGCTACTTAAAGCTCTTGGCAGTTGTCAAGCCACACCCCTTTCCCTTGAATCTCTCTTCTTTCTTCTAAGCCACTCCCCTTCCTGCCAGGCCAAGTACACGGTTCTCCTTCTGTGTGCTCCATCCAAATCTAGCAATTACATCGTCCATTATTTACCATTCTTCTTTGTTATTCCTCCAGTTAAAAGTCCTTGATGTCACACTATCCTGTGGGTTTCATTTTGTACCCAGGTTTATGACCACTTTCTGCTCTAAAGTCAGCACTAGTGTAGCTTCTTACTCATTCTCCTCCTACGACATGTCTGACTTTTGAAATTATGTTGTTATTTAAAGGTTTTCATTTGCCAGACTTTTCATTTGCCAGTTTACCAAGTGTCATTAATTGAGATTAGCAAGTGCTAGATAGTTTTACAAAATTAAGAAATTTTAAATACTAGAGGAAGAGATTTTGAACACCAAGCAATAATCGCTTACGATAAAGAGGACAAAACGTTCAAGTTCCCCTCTCCAAAGAGATGACAGAATATTATCGACCACACCTAGACAGTGGGGGGGGGGGGGTTGGTTTGTGTTCAGGGAATGAAGAAGCAGATGAGTGAAGTAGTGAAATTCAGCTCTTTATTAGTGGGGTTTGAACACACTTTGCAGGCACACCCACCCAAATAAAGACTCAGACACCGGTATTGGATTAAAGGCATCGGGCCACTTTTAAGGCAATTCTTTAAGGCAAGCAGGCCGCAGTAACACTGGTAAGGTTCCACCCTAAATGCCAATGGAAATTGGCTACATGTATCAATTTGTATCAATTTGTTTGTTGACACACACAAATTGTTGATCAGAGTCAATATACTATCTACTGATCCCACCCTATGACTTGTATCCATTCAAATATCAAGGTGATGCAGGCTGTGAAGCTCCTGACATCACCCCTTTCATGGTTCGCCCTTGACCGGCCAATCCTGTTTCCCCTGTACCTATCTACGTGTTGGCCAGGCAATTGCGAACCTGCCGGATACCTATGGGTCATAAATCTTTACCTTACCCAGTGCTACCCGCCACACGGGGAGGCGTCCATGATGACTCACTGCCCCCCCCCAGACCGTCAGCTCGGTCACCAGGCCTGCTTGCATATCCTCCAGAAAGAGGTTCATACCTCTAGCCGACAGGTGGACCCCATCTCCTGCATATAGATCAAAATCCTGCAAGCCTATCCCCGGATGTCTAATGGCTGTTCCGAAGCCATTCTGAACGAGAAACCGGGCAACAGCCCTGTTTACTGACTGCCGGGCATGGTCCAAACCCTGGAGGTCCATGCCGGGCATGGTCCAAACCCTGGAGGTCCATGCCTCCTCTATAACACTGTCTCGGCACGATGTCAGACCATACCAACCATGTGTACGGCCATAAATGATGTAAAAACGCCAGGTCGCTGCACACCGACATTTTAAAGGAAAGGCCAGTGATCTGTGCAAGATCATTGCCGCCGAGGTGCAGAATCAGGACATCAGGCAGTCCAGCATCCCTGATGGACATCAGGAATGGCAACAGTTCCCGCCATCTCATGCCGCGCATACCATACCACCGCATACGTGTGGATGCACGCAGCCCGAGATGGGGTCCCCAATCTGTCGCTGCAGCATATTGTGCCGCCCAGTGCACGTAACTGTGGCCCACCAGCCATACTGCCACCGGTGTGCGGAGACACACAGGGTCTATAAAAGAAGGAGAAGGAAGTAAGGACATAAATGGTGCTCATACAGCGAGGGGACGTACATATAAGGAAAAACGCGCGGACCCCCACCTACCCATCCGACATATATCAGCCTCAGAGTACCCAAACGCAGCCGCAGTTGAAGTGGCGCCTATCTTGAATGAATGGGTGCCATAACGAACCCCAGGGAGGCCGACACTGTGAAGTGCCATACCGGTCACCCTCCAGAACTGAAATTTGGTAAGGGGAGACCCATCCTGGTGGCAGAAAAACAGGCCAGGGTGCGTGTCACGCACTGCCAGAAATGCATGTAGGGCACCAACCGGACAGATGTCAGCAAATGTACATCGTAGCAGTCTAACACCACTGCCTACTCCGTGCTGATCAGCCTTTGTAGGAACGAATCCTCAACTGAGCCCACTCGTGGTTGATAATGACATCGTCGAGTTCCAGTGCCCTACGAGACACATCCCTTTGACAATGGGACCAGCTCGCTGATTCGGAGAGCTCCAAAGAAAGCTACGGTGGTAGCTGCATGAAAAAGAGCCTCCTCATACCTATCGTAGCACAGTCTATGCCAACCTCATGCAAGGTGGGTCAGAACACCTGGGGAAACAGGGTGACGTGTGTCCGGGCGGCGGCCACACTCACATGTCCACCCTTCCAATACGTGACGTATGTGGAAGTCATTCACGCACTCAGTGAAGCCCTGTGCCTTGGCCATAAATGCCAAGGCGGAAAGCCTAGTGGCGATGGTGCGTGGGGCTAACCCCTGATCATGAAGGTGCACCATATACTGTAAAATCTGGTCGACTGGTATCGGGCACATTTCAGGCAATTGCCTTTGCCCACAAAAGGTCCTAAATTGGAGGAGTGCATGTAGATACGCCTTACGCGTGCGAAGTGCCAAAGACATGCCGATCGCCTGGTTCACCTCTCCTCGCCAAATATCCAAATCTCGGCCGGGAGTGGAGAGGGAAGTTCCTCTGCATCTAGAGCCAAGGCACAGAACCGGGAGATCTGCAGGTGGGATAAAGCGTCACCAATATCGTTATTAATGCCTGGCACATGCCTGGCCCTGAATAGCACATTAAGGCGCAAGGACCTCAAAACAAATTGGCGAACTAAGGCCATGACTCTGGGAGATTTAGATGTTTGGGCATTGACAATGTGCACCACTGCAGCATTGTCACACCAAAAGTGAACTACCGAATTAGCCATCTGTCCCCCCAGAGCATTAGGGCCCCTAAAATGGGAAAGAACTCCAGGAACGTAAGATCGCGTAAGCGATCCATGCCTTGCCATGTCTGAGGCCATTGACCATAGGTCCACCTTCCAACAAAGTAAATCCCACATCCCAGGGAGCCGGAGGTATCCGACTGTACTTGAAAATGAGGGCTGACTATAAGCTCAGATCTCCAAAAGGAGACGCCATTAAAGTCCTATAGGAATGTGAGCCAAACCGCCAGGTCTGCTCGTAAACCACTGGTCAGCCGTACCCTGTGGTGTCATTTTGAAAGGCCCGCCATGGCTTCACACAGACGCCTGGCAAAGGCTCTGCCTGGTGTCACTACCCTACAGGCGAAGTTGAGGTGGCCGTGAAGCACCTGTAACTCTTGAAGAGACACCTTACGCTTGGCAAGCATTGCCAAAATCGCAGCAGAGATCCGAGTCACCTTTTCCATATGCAACCTGGATGTCTGGGCGACAGTGTCGATTTCAATACCTAAAAAGGTAAGGGTGGTGGCTGGGCCCTCAGTCTTTTCAGGTGCTAGGGGGATGCCCAGTTCTCGCATAAGGACCTGAAATGTGGTGAGCAGACGGGCACACTTGCCCGTGCCATGTCCACCCCCGAACAAAAAATCGTCACGACCGGGACCCTGACCTACAAACAAAAGCCCAGTGGAGGAAGGTGCTAAATCGTTCAAAGGCCGAACATGAGATTGAACAGCCGAAAGGCCTGGCCTTGTCCACATAAAACTTGTCCCGAAAACAAAAATCTAACAGCTCAAAGTCATCTGGGTGCATTGGCAACAATCGGAATGCCGATTTGATACCACACTTTGCCAATTGCGCCCCGGGACCACACAAGCGTACCATCTGTAAGGCCTGGTCAAAGGACGTATACCTGATGGAGCAAAGGTCGTCTGGTATAGCGTCATTGACCGAGGAACCCGCAGGGTAAGAAAGGTGGTGAATTAGATGGAATTCACCCGGGGACTTCTTAGGGACTAAACCTAGAGGGGATACCTTCAAGTTAGGATATGGGTGGTCGACGAATGGCCCCGCCACCCTCTGTGCCTTGACCTCCTTGGCTATCTGCTCTGCAGCAATTTCCTCATTACCTCTGAGAGGCAGTAGGTTCGGGGCGTCCTGAGGCCCACGAACACTTTCAAAGGGTATGCGGAAGCCAAACTGAAAGCCCTCAAGTAGGTATCTCGCATCATCCTGTCTAGGATAAGCGCACAGCCATCGTTCAAGCACCGGGACATTAATTGGGGAGGGGGCCTTTTGAATGGGTAGCAACGTCAGAGGGAACTCTGGCTGCCCCCTGCCCACCCCTTCCTCTGCCTTGTGACCCACCAGCCCACGGGCACGCGGAGGCGTCATGAGGGCCGGAACAAGAAGGGCACTCGTGCCTATATCGACACTGGCGCTTGTTGCACACTCCGTTGGCGGAGAAACTCCAACACAGCAGGCGGGCTGGAACCCCCTGCCCTGCCGGCTGGTGGGGTGTCTGTGTCACAGCAGCCCGCTGTACGGCATGGCCACAGTGGTACCGGTCACCAGGCGCCGGCCGCATGGGGGTCATATACAGTAGCCACAACTGCTGGCAGGGCTCGTCCCACCTCATCTCAGGATGAAGGGCCACCCTCATCCTAAATTCTTCGTCATAGGCCAACCATGAAGGGCCAGGGAAATCAACCACAGCCCGGTAAATATTGTCCAGGTACTGGACCATTGGAATGGCCAGATCAGGACGGGCCCTCAGGTATACTGCCATATAAATCAGATAGGCCAGTAACCAATTTGCCCAAGTGCGAGGTGGCTTACAACAACGGGACAACTCCTTGTCCCTGTCGTCCTGCCCCTCCCTCTTCTCCTTAGTGGGTTCACGGTTCAGGAGGGTGAAAATGTCCATGTATTCCCCCCGCCAAATCTTTTCCCTCGTAGCCTGGGATAAATGATCACCCAGGGGTAAGGAGTAACCGGCCGTCGGCAGGGCCGCCGTCGGCACGGATTGAATCGGGGGTGCCCGCAGTGGGCCCTGTAGGACCCCCGAGAAATTAGGCATACCCATAGGGGCGGGCACCCCTGCAATAACCGGGGGATAATTGGGCAACCAGGAATTAACCGGACAGTGTGGATTAAACTGTCCTCCCACAGTCACTTGTTGCGGCCATGGCCACTGTACCCCCCCCCAGTGGTATTGGCTAGTGTCACGGGTATGCTGACTTGACCAGGATACTCACTCGGTGCACCCCCATGGGCCGCCCCCACCAGGGGTTCCAGCCCACGGTGGGCGTCGGAGCTCACGATAGGTATCGAGCTCTGCATCCTGATGCGCCCCTGCCAAGTAGGACTGGTAACCGGTGGAAAGCCTTGTTGTACTGGCCTGATGGGGAGCTGTGAGGCACCAGCTTGGGCTGGCCTGATGGCCTCAAGCAGCTCAACCCTGTTGGCGGCCTGCTGCGCAGCCGTGGCCAGTGTGTGGGCTGGGACTGGAGAGTTGGCAAGTCCACCATCCGAAGGTGGTGGACCAGTGCCCATTGAAGCCTCCAGCACCAAAATGCGGGCAAGGAGAGCATCCACAGTCTCAGACCCACCGGGATAAGGTGGGCCGGATGGACCTGATGGCCCACAGGGCAATTGCTGAGGGATAAACCCATGTGGCAATCCCTGGCCAGAATAGGGCCATGCCGAGTAATCTGGCCCATGAGGGGCCGGAAGAACGGTGGGGCGGAAACCCGCACCGCGCCCGAGTGGGCCTCTATGCCCCGAGCCGGGCAAAGGCGCAGCAGGGGCAGGAACCCCAGGGGAGCAGGCCTGTGCCGCCCCCGCCTGAGTCCTCAGACCGGGCTCATTGGTGGCAGTGGGTATTATAACCCCACCACCACCCTGCGGGGGTGCCGTCCGAGCCCTCCAGCCTGAAGAAGTCGAGGGGGTAGGCCAAGCCCTCCCCCTAGGACGTGGCTGAGGGGCCGCCTGGGCCTTGCGCTCGGGTGCCATGGCCACCCAAGCAGGCGCTGGTTGGAGGAAGAGAAAAAACCTTCGATCGAAGACAAAGCGAGCCTCTTTCAGCAAAGAGGCGAAGCCGGGAAAGAAGCATCGGAGCGAACTTCTCCGCTCTGTCGCTTCGTAAAATGGCAGCGCGGCTGCCTCATGGCCACCCCTTTTATAGAGGGGTGGCCATGCCCCCCTAACTAGCCCGGATGTCTGCGTCCGGGTGGGGGCCCCCGCAAAGAGCGCGGCGGCCATTTTGGCGCCGCGCTTGCATTGGATTGGGCAAAACTCAGACTTGTATACACTATAAACAGTAACAGTAACAATAATACAACAAGCCCATTGGCTAACAGAGTGTGCACATTTTTGATCCACTTATTTGCATAAGAATAGATACATGAGAAAAGATACATTCTGCTCCTGTCAGAAAACACAGTTAACATACATAACAGGGGTATAGATAATCCAAAAACCATATGAATTTCTTATAGTTGCAAATTACATGAGTTTCCTATATGCTCTTAAATAGATGACTAAATATGAAATTTCATAATGTGTTCCATAAAGAAAGTAGGGGAAGCATAATAATATATTTTAATGAGAGCTTGTTAGATTTAAAAATGTGATTTTTTTGATATAAAAATCAGAAAAACCACTTTTAGTTGCCCCACTGTTTATTAAAAATTACTCCTTTAAGATTATTCAGAAATCACCTGGAGGTGCTTCCCACAATGTTATAACACAAGAAAATTCTATGTCGCTTTTTTTGGTCGCACAGTCGATTCCGACCCTTCATGACCCCATGGACCACAGCATGCCAGACACCCCTATCCTCCACCATCCTCCTCAGCCCGCCCAGCTTTGTGCCCATTGTGTCTACAATGCCATCTAGCTATCTCATTTTTTGCCACCCCCTTCTTCTTTTGTCCTCCACCTTTCCCATCATCAAGGCTTTCTCAAGTGAATCTTCTCTTCTCATTTGATGTCTAAAGTACTTTAGCTTCATCTTCAATATTTGACCTTCCAAGGTGCAGTCAGGGTTGATTTCTTTTAAGATCAACCTATTTGTTCTCTTTGCTGTCCAGGGTACTCTCAAAAATTTCCTCCAACCCCACATCTCAAAGGTGTTTATTCTACTGTGCTCAGCCTTCCTTATGGTCCAGCTCTCACAATCATATATTACTACTGGAAATACCATTTCTTTGACTATGCGGACTTTTGTTTGCAAGGTGATGTCTCTAGTTTTAACTATGTTGCCCAAATTTCTCATAGCTTGCTTCCCAAGAATTAGTCACCTTTTTATTTCATGGCTGCAATGTCCATCTGCAGTGATCTTGGATCCTAAGAATGTAAAGTCTGTCACTTTACACAATGTCACTGCTTCTACTTCTTCCCCATCTATTTTCCAGGGAGTAATAGGGCCTGTTGCCATTACTGTATCTTGATTTTCTTGATGTTGAATCTCAAGCCAGCTTTTGCACTCTCCTCCTTCAACGTAAGCAAGAGCTTTTAAAGGTCTTCCTCACTTTTTGCCATTAGGGTAGTATCATCTGCATATCTCAAATTGTTGATGTTTCTCCCAGCGATTTTAATTCCAACTTTTGATTCATCCAGCCCTGTGTTGTGCATTATGTGCTCTGTGTATAAGTTAAATAAGCAGGATGATAAAATGCTGCCTTGTCTTACTCCTTTTCCTATTCCAAACCAGTTAGTCATTCCGTATCCTGCCCTAACTGTTGCTTCTTGACTCGTGTACAGATTTCTCATGAGACATATAAGATGTTCTGGTATTCCCATCTCTTTAAGTACTTGCCACATTTTATTGTGGTCCACACAGTCAAAGGCCTTGGTGTAGTCAATGTAACAGAAGTAGATTTGTTTCTGGTATTCCTTTGTTTTGTCCATGATCCAACATATGTTGGCAATTTGGTCTCTAGTTCCCCAGCCTCTTCGGAACCCAACCTGTACTTCTGGTAGTGCTCTCTCCATGTGTTGCTGACACCTATCCTGTATTATCTTGAGCATGACCTTGCTAGCATGTGGGATGAGTGCAATGGTTCGATAATTTGAGCATTCTTTGGCATTGCCCTTTTTTGGAATTGGAACATATACTGATCTTTTCCAGTTCTGTGGCCATTGTGTTTCAACTAGGGGAAACTAGTTTTAACTGGAAACTAGTTTTAACTGTAACATATATATTTTCTATTCACCTTAATGATCATTTAATAGTAAATAAACACATCCTCCAACTTTCTCAATGTTGGATCATGACCAAGATATATCAGTACACTATGTACTATAATACTGTTACTAATTTCAGCCAAGGGAACATGTTGTAATTTATTTCCAAGATTAAAATTGCATTAAAAGGATAGATATCCATATATAATTGTATGCTATAGTTAGAGCAACACATCTTTGCCTGGCTCACAGTCAAATGTCAGCATTATAAGTTTTATAGAGAAAGCTAGTTTCCTTTTGTACAGAATTATATGGAAAATACACTCCTTTTATAACATATAAGAATTTATGCTAACTGAATTAATTTGTTTGCAGCTATGGCAAGGCTGGGAAATAATTCCTTGCCAACAGACAGATTACAAGTATCTCTGGAGATTATATATGGAAAAAATTGTGTGATTCATAGCTCTTGGCTGAAACAATACAATTTACCCTATTTACATAGATTCAAAGCTATCAGAGTTAAAAATATAATAATTTTAACAAAGGTGTCTATTCAGAAAATTTAAAAATTCACCAGAAACAGCCCACCCAGAAAGTTTTAAATGAAAAGAAATGTCTCCCTTTCTTGTCGATGGAATAACAGTGAAAAAGAAATCTAGGGGAATTAACCATAAATCCTCTCAATTTACTTGGAACAGAAACTAAGAAGTCAGTTAAGTATAAAATCTATTGAACTTTTTTTGGTGCCCAAAGCATTTTTGTATCTTAAATCAAAACTGAAACAATAAAGGTATCATTAAAAAGAGCATTTTATTTTTAAACTAACCTAAATTGACCTGAAGAGCAACAATTTGACCTGGAAAGTTTATACATCAGGATTGCAACAGTGTCGAGTGCGAATTTGGGTGATCCCATATACTGGATCGACTCACCCGCTGTCCCCATCTTGGTTCCTGTGCAGATGACCCGCCCACCCTGCAGGTTCAAATGCTTTTTAGGTCACCGTATGGGGCCGGATAGGAATTTTTGGGCTCAGTTTTGTTACTGGTATCAGATGTTGAGTCATTTTTGGCCTATTCCACTCTGGCCTGCAGGACACAGGGCAATTAGTGCGGTCGTTCATAAATAGATTACAATTTAGTTTTGGCGGGTAGTATTGGTTTAGGGTGGTAGAGGTGATTCCCCAGGGTGTCAATTGATGAGGTTGGTTTTGTATGCCTGGCATGATTTGAGTGAATTGGCTAGAAATGCAGGGTGGGCCATTGTGACATACAAGCCGCATGACCAGTTTTCATTCATGTGAATGGATTTGGAAATGCCTGCTTGGATGTTGCCCCAAATCAGCCGGCCTATGCAGTAGCTTCAAGGTCCAGCACAGCTCAGGGGTTTTGTTTCACCAGTCCAGACCAGAGATGGATGACTAGCTTCCTCTGACTTAGCACTAGGTGAATAGCACTACTGTCCCACCGCAGGCCAGGTATTTAAATTTCAACAAAACGATGGTCCAGGTTTTAACCCAAAGTATCATGTCCTGCCTCTTCATTTTGTGGTATGGGGGGAATCTCTAATCTGGTTGGGTTTCTCAAAAAATGTAGAGCTGTGGATTACAATGGAATACACATTTCAGACTTCATATAGCATGTCCTTCTTCCCACTCATATTTTGTTGAATGGTCTTTTGTCCACACAAACAGGCACCAATTCCTTGTCAACATGCCCCACAAATTATTTGCTGCTAAGATTGAATAAATTAGCTGTAATGTGTCAGTAAGAGTCATTGGGAATAGGAAAGAAGAAGAAATTTAGATGATATTGTGTCTCTTGTATGTGATAAGTGACTGCAGTGGCTCAAGTGGCTAAGACGCTGACTAGTCATGCCTGCTACATGTCCCCAGAAACGTCTGCAGAAGCAGACAGTGCTGGCTCTTCGGCTTTGAAACAGAGATGAGCACTGAACCCTAGAGTTGGATACGACTGGCTTTTGAGCAAGGGAAACCTTTACCTTTACATATGTGATAAAATCTACATGGCTTCTTAGCATAAAGTATTAGGATAGATGGGAAAGGGTCTCTCCACAATACACTGTATACATACATGTATATTTGGGAGTATTTCATCTTATATCCTTTGGCTAGAGTAACAACATGGTTTATTGTCAAATGGCATTATTCAAATGTAGCTGTAGGGAAACAGAAACTTATTACCTGGCTTTGTCCACGTGGATTTTGGAGCTGGAGTTTGGGGTTGTGCAGGAACAAACTGTGTTTCACCTGAAGCTACAGTAAAAGAAATGGGCAGATCTTTATAAAGGTCATTGTTGCAAAACTACTTAGCATTAGTATGCACCTTTTTGGACATAATATTATAAATAATGGAAGATACATTAAGATTACATCACTTGAAATTTGTGGAAACGAAGAACTAAAGTAGATATTCCAACACAGTTTGGCTTTACCATTACCATTAACTTGCTCTAAGAATAAATAGCTTTTTGAAGAGATTTTAAAGTAAAAACAAAGTTAAAAAAATCACCTTTACTTGAGGTTTCAATGGTTATTTCAACTGTGGGAAGTGTTCTTGTTTTAGAAAATTCTGGAAATTCAGGTGGAGCTAAAAGTTTGAAAAAAGGAAAAATAAAAGGCTAATCATATGAATAGTTTAAATTCTAAAAGATAATACTGAGGGTTCCCCCCAATATCCACAAAATTTTGTAGCCTCTGTATTTCTTTGATTGTGGACATAAGCACCCTGGGTATAAGTAACTAAATTCTTTGTTAAAGATCTCCTGAGTTACTAAGCAGGTAGACAAATGTCAATGAAGGGAAATTTGTCTGGGAATAAAGAATCCAAATCTTCTCAAGTCTAAACTACTGAGCAAATCCAGATAATCAAATTCACAACTATTTCAAAAGGTCAAATATTTTTCTTTTTTTAAAAAAAAGCCATCTTAAGTGGAAAATAAATATTAAATAAATAGTGGAAATAAACACACAAATTAAATAAAGAAAATGTCTATCTGCTGCAAAAAAAGTTAATTTGTATAATCTGAGAGGCAAGAGAAGTTTAGGTTGTGATGCTCAAACAGTCACATTACTTAACAATTTCCCTCATCCACTCACAGGAACTTATTTCAGTTTCATATGCAATTTTAAAGGGACTTTAGCAACAATCTAACAGAGTTGTTCCTGTCTAAGAAGATTTATTTCAATACAATTAAGAATGCTTTTCTGTATGTGTTGGACTATGGCCATTCTGCCTTGATCCCATACAGAAACATTGTCATCTCCACCCCACCCATGGTGAGTGAAATGACCATCAATGGAAAACAAGAGTGAATTCTGTTTAATGCTTGCTTTGGTGACTCATCAAAGCTATCGTTTTATGCGTTTCCAGGACAATAACAAAGAGTGGCCTAGGGAAATCAAGAGGTTTCCACTGTGTGATAGAGAAGCACTCTTTGCTTTCAAGACTCAATGCTTATATTAGAGGAAGTTGAGAAGAGAGCTTTTCTACAAAACAGAAAGGCTTTTATAATACAACAATTAATTTTTTGGGGAAAACTTTCAATTAGGTACAAATGTCAGTTAAAACCAGTTTCTAGTTCTAACAGAAGCATTCAGTTAAAACTGGTTTTACCTAGGGAACACTAGTTTTAACTGGAAACTAGTTTTAACTGTCTCTCGCATGCACGCACGCGCGCGCACACACACACACACTCATTTTTAGAGGTAATTTATTTTTTATTGCAATCCACTTTCTTTCCCACTTAAAACAGAAAAGAAATCTTTAAACCTTTAAATGTTTCTGTTTATATTCACTATAATATTGTACTATTTTTTTAAAAAAGCCATTAGTGGCATATATACACAGAAAAAGCCTCCTAGAAGACTGTGATATTTTTGATCCACAATTGGGCATACCCTGATAACGGCAACCATGTGTTGCTGGCTAATCTTTCTCACACTAGGTCAGGCAAAGGAACTGCAGAATGGACTCACCAAAAGGAGGCTTCATTTTGGCAGTTTCATGTCTGACCTAGATACGTAAGAAGAAGAAGGTTAACAATAAATCAATGCATTTAACTACACACATGCACCAATCCGTATCACCCATGCTTTCCAGTAAACCTACAGATGCATCTGCAGTGGAAGTACAATAAATAAAGTACTTACCAAGTGTGTCAGTTGGCAGTTCAGCCATGGTGGTTATGCTAGGTTTCGAAGATTCAAGTTCACTTTCAGTGTAAGCTTAAAAGGCAGCAGAGCAGGGGAGACAGAAAGAGATAACATCCCTTCTTTAGATAGTTATTATACCATGACTGCATGAGGAAATATTTCAGGACAAAACAATGAGGACAATTTTTTAAAAGTAATGTTTGTCTTCTAGCATCACTACTATAACAGCTATAATACCTGTATATATTACTGGAGCAAATAGAAATATTTTACTGATTATATAGAATGTAACACTATATCAGGGGTTCATAACCTATGGCCTGTGGGCTGTACCCGGCCCCCAACACCGTTCCATCTGGCCTGTGGCAATGGCCCTGGAAATGGACACACATGTGTAAATGCGCATTTCCAGGAGGGGGAAACTACGTGTTTGGCCCACTCAACTGTCAGAGGGGTAGTTGTCTGGCCCATGGCGTGGTAAAGTTGAGAGCCCCTGCACTAAATGTTTCTCCCAACAAGTGAGCATATTTTTATTATACTCTTGAATTTTCATCACTGAAAAAAGCTCTGCAAAGTAGCTGAAGCAAACTGCTGCACAATAACCTAAAATTATATTTGAAGAATACTTTAAAATAACTTCAACATGTATGATTCATTAGGTTAAAGAGGAATATTTGGTAGTTTTGAAAATTCCATCTTGATGCTAAGCTTGAGGGAAATGATGACTTTCTTTATCAGAGTTATTACTGCCCAGTTTTGACTATACAACAGCTACAGTTCTATAGTAACATCTGGAGCCACTGCTTACAGGTAAAATGGGACCAAAAATCAACTCATATTTCATTTTGAAGTAGAATATAAAAAAGATCTTATCTCAATTATGGTGTCAACTGCAAAGGCACTGTATAGCACGAAAATGGAAATGTGAAACTACTCCAGAAATTAAAGAATGGTATAAGGAGATGTGGACAATGGCATTAAATGATAAATTAAGTTGGGAAATGAATTTAAAAAAGGGAATTGTTAAAGAGAACATTTTTTTTTTTACAATTTGGAAAGCTTTCATAGAACATGCAATACAAAAAGGAAATGACTGTGCGCCTGTAGCCGACCAATTAGCTTTTTGGAAATCCAGTGTATAATCATAAGTATTTTCAGCCTCCAAGACAAATGTAAATATCACACGGGTGTTATGTAAGTTATAAAATGTATTAAGTAACAAAATATTAGTAGAACCATTAGATGATTGATTATAAAGGGATGTGTAAACAATATTAGGATACAAGTATTAAACTGTATAAATAACTTCAAAGACAAATATGTATATCTACTAATGGTTTTGTATTTTTTTGTTACTTGTTATGTATTCTTCTTTATTTGTTTTGTTTTCCTTTGTCAATATTTAATTATTTAAATAAAATATTTTTTAAAAAAGAAGTAGAATATTCTTTATACAAGAGCAAGCAAGTATTGTATTTTATAAAAGCAATTATTTTATAAAGAGCAAATGTTTTATTTTAAAAAAATCTGAAACAAATAGGCTACGTTATTTCCTGGTCAAGATAAAAGTGCAAGTTAAACTAAAGTACAGGAGGTGTATGCATTACCTGCAAAGCTGTCAGATTCTTCTGAGACACTGGGAACTGTAGGCTTGCTGCTTTCCCAATCTAGCTCAGTAATAGCTGCAAGTTGGAGGAAAGATTGTTAAAGTAAAACATTTTAGTGTGTCTGAGTTAGGGTTAAATTAGTTGTTTGAAACAGAATAAAATTGGTTTCAGAATATTGAGGTAAATGTAGTAAAATGTGGATAATTTTTTACACAAAAACAATATTCAGAGTTATTTTAAAAGTAATTACTCCTTCAACATAGACAAGGGTGTAACTAACAATAGCCAGTCCTGCTGTCTCTGAAGCAAAATGGAAATCATTCTGCTGATCAACTGGGATTTATGCAAGAGAACAATTCATTTGTAGTCTGGGTAATTTAACAGAGCCAGTTAAAGGAGTGAAGGAGTGTGAGTAAGTGTCACCAAGTACAGGCTATAAGACTAAAAGTTTAAAAATAGACCGATGAAGCATGAAAGGGATCAAATAATAGAACAGAATAAAAAGTATCTGAGATATAAGAAAATGTCCAGTTTGCACCAAGTTTATTTGATTTATAAATAAATTTGGCTGCTATTCCAATAAACTGATTACAGATGGGCGTTTGTTGTGATGTAGGGATTTTGTATTCTTATGCGATGTGGTTATGTATTTTTATGTATTTATTATTTGATTCTGGATTCATTATTGTATTATTGATTGTATTGATTTATATATTTACTTGTATTACTGTATTACTTTATGGTGACTGTTTAAACTGCTTTGAGTCACCTGCAGGTTGAGTAAAATGGTATAGAAATTAAACATGAAATGAAATGAAAATGTTAAAATGACTGATCACAATTTCAAACGTACTTGCCATTAGAGTTATTTCTGTTCATGTAGAAACACAATTGTTTAGCCCTCTTTAAGCACTCCAATGAAAGCACATAAAAGCTGAGATATTATGCATATTAACTCATCATACAGATTTTGGGTGTGTGTGTGATTGAACATCAGTGTGACATTTCATACACGGCTTGCAGATATCTAACTGATACAGTGAACAGCAAAATATGCCCACTTCTTGTTATATCCATCAGGCAATTAGTAAAGTTGGAAGAGGCACAGGTTTAATGCTATAATATTGACAGGAACTGTTGCTTCATGAAATGAAGTCACTAGCAGTGCAATTGTATGTACTGGCTCCACTTCAAGTATGAATATTTGAAATGTAACCATAATAGCTGGTAAATTTCAATATTGTGCCTCCTCATATTAAGTGAATCCCAGCTTGAAAATGAACAATCCATGGGGATGCATCTTAATCTTCATGTGAGCAAAAATGTGGTCAGAACTGGGGCCCAAAGATTTATGCAACAGCATAAATCATGTGATCATGCCAACAAACAATGAAAAATTAGGACACAGCTGGCAACCCAGGGTGGAAAAGTGTTGTAACTGGACAGTGATAGAGATAACAGCACTGTAATTATTGTGTATGACTCATAATAAATCTTATTTCATAATAAATATAGCCACATAAAATATTAATAAGAATGGGTTAGATCAGAGGTCAGCAAACTTGGCTCTTCAGATGTTCTTGGACTTCAATTCCCAGAAGCCCTGATCAGCAGGTGTACTGACCTGGACCTCTAGTAATTGAAGTCCAAAAACACCTGGAGAGCTATGTTTGCTGACTCCTGGGCTAGATGGAGATACTGTAGCTCAAGGGTTTAGGTATCTAATTGTACAGCCAGAGCTTGGGAGTTCGACTCCATACTGTGGCTTCTGCAAGTGTAGCCAGCCTGCATAGTTTTGGTCAAGCTGCACAGGACACCCCCACTCCCCGATAGATAGATAAAGATAGATAAATCTTTATTGTCATTGTCCTGCACAGAACAACGAGATTGGGAGAAAAAAACACTTAACAACCCAACAAAACCTAAACAAAATACAACTATACAAAATTATCACCATACTCCCACCCCACATATACACATTTAACCCCTAAAAAGCTCTAAAACTCTAAAAACTCTAAAACTCTAAAAACTATATACAGAAGCTCCCTCATAGACTGCTTTGCGCTGCATTCAAAGCCAGAACCGCTTTTGGGTAGAAACTATTTCTCAAGCGGCTGGTCCTGGTCTTTATGACACTATACCTTCTTCTAGAAGGCAGAATCTGAAAGAGATCATTTCTGGGGTGCATACTATCTTGCACAATCTCTACAGGTTTCTTATAACACCTGGTGGCATAGATTTGATCTAGAGTGGGAAGAGTATGCCTGATTATCTGCTCTGCAGTCTTTATGACCCTGGACAGCATTGTTCTTTCCCTAGCTGTACAACAATAAAAAGAATGGCAAACCACTTCTGAGTAAGATCTACCGGAAAAGTCCTGGAAAATGTCACTGTGAGTCCGAATTGACTTGATAGCACCATATTATTATATTATTATTATTAAGAAGGGAGTGTGAATGATATTATAGGGCTAATAGTAATAGAGCATAAATAAAATATTAATGGATCTAATTAATTACAAATTAGAAACCTTCAAACTCATAATTTGTATTAACAGGACATCTTTATGTTGAAATACATTTTGTATACCAAAATTCCATTTTGAACAAATACAATGCAAGCGCGGCGCCAAAATGGCCGCCGCGCCCTTTGCGGGCCCCCCCCCACAGGACAGAGAATCCGGGTAGTTAGGGGCGTGGCCAGCTCCCTTATAAAAGGGGTGGCCACGAGGCAGCCGAGCTGCCATTTTACCTCAGCGACGGAGCGGAGAAGTTTTTTCCCCTGTGTCTCCGTCGCTCGTTAGCTTACCGGGAAGCCTTTTGGTAGCGATTCTGCCTTGCCGGCTTCCCTTTTTGCTTCGGTGGAGATGCCTTCGAAGAAGAAGGCAGCTTCGAGTTCAGCTCGCGCTGTTAGGAGGCGCAACCCAGGTCGGAGGACCGCGGTGCCGCCTCCTCAGCAGCCACCTTTGCCAGCCCCGGCCGGGGCCGGCGGAATGGGGTCTATTGCCCCTTGGCCCGGAGTGGGCGATCAGAGTGCGGGCGCGGAAGGGGTTCCGGCCCGCGGCCCACGAGCGGTGGACACCGCTCCTGCTCCTGCCCACTCTGTCGGGCCTACTCCTCTTGGGCCGCAGCCTCTCCCTGGGCCCTCTAGCCTTGGGGGGTGGTGCGGCCCCCTGCCTTGGCAGGTTTCTCCACCAACCCTGCCGGGCTTCGGTGCTGGCCAATGGCCATATGTGGGTCCCGGGGTACAGGGACCTGTACCCATGCCTGGACCAGGCGGGCCGGCCGGCCCTTTGCCCATGGTCAACGTGGACACCTTGCTGGCCCGCATTGCGGCCCTGGAGGCGTCGTTGGCTCGGGCCAGTCAGGCGGGCGCCCCCTTCGGGGTTCCTTTTGAGGCGCTGTCGGCAGGAGGACAACAGCCGGCGGGGAGGGTCGAGCTGCTGCAGGCGCGTGGCGCGGTTTCGGCCACTGCCTCGCAGCTCCCCAGCCAGCAACCAGGTGCGGGTCAAGCCCCGGTGATGAGCTCTACGTCGGTCATGAGCTCCGACGCCCCCAGTGGGCCGGAACCCCCGGTGGGGGCGGCCCGCGGGGGTGCAGCATGTGAGTATACGGTGCAAGCGAGTACATCCACACACATTCCCAATCTAGGGGGGGCCTTTCAATGGCCTTGGCCTCGCGCGGGTGGTGCGGGGGCCACGCTGTCGGCGACCCACCCGGCGACGACGACTGCCACCTTGGGCACTGGGGTGGGCATTGGCCCTTACACTGCAGGGAATGTTCTGGGGGTGGCTGGGTTAGCTCAGGCCCCTTTTACCAGGCCGGCTGTCCCCTTTTCGGCTTTGCCGACGGCAGGGTATTCCTTGCCATTGGGTGATCACCTGGCACAGGCTACTAGGGAAAAGATATGGCGAGGGGAGTACGTAGATATCTTCTCACTCCTGAACAGAGAGCCCACCAAGGAGGAAAGGGAGGGTCAGGATGAGAAGGACAAGGAGCAGGCACGCCGCCGTAAGCCGCCGCGTACCTGGGCCAACTGGCTCCCCGCTTATTTAATATACATGGCGGTATATTTGAGGGCGCGGCCGGATTTAGCTATTCCCATGGTCCAATATTTGGACAACATATATAGGGCGATGGTCGATTTCCAGGGCCCCTCATGGCTAGCATATGATGAGGAATTCCGTATGAGGATTCCCCTCCACCCCGAGATGAGATGGGATGAGCCGTGCCAGAGGCTGTGGCTTTTGTATATGACACCCACACGCCCTGCCCCGGGGGATAGATACCATTGCGGACATGCGGCTCCAGCGCAGGTTACCCGCCAGGCGGCGGGGCAGGGGGTTCCAGCCCGCCTGCTGTGCTGGACTTTCTCGTCAAATGGTTCCTGCAATCGAAAGAACTGCAGGTATAAGCATGAGTGTCCCACATGTTCTGGCCCCCACGCAGCCTCTGCTTGTCCCAGGCCTGGGGGGGCGCGAGGCAGAGGGAGGGGTGGACAGTGGGCTGGCAAGGCTGCCACGGATGGAGCTAGTTCTCCAAAAGGCCCCCTCCCCAATTAAGGTGGACATGCTGGAGCGCTGGCTCGCATCGTACCCGAAGGGGGAGGATGGGGAGTATCTCCTTCAAGGTTTTAAGCAGGGATTTCGTATCCCTTTTATGGGTGATAGGTCCCCTCAGGATGCTCCCAACCTTTTATCCCTCAGAGGAAGGGAGGAGGTGGCTGCGGCCAGCATTAAAAAGGAGTTAGACGCGGGCAGGGTCGCTGGACCTTTCCCCGCACCCCCGTTTCCCAATCTTAAGGTCTCGCCACTGGGTTTGGTCCCCAAAAAGTCCCTAGGTGAGTTTCGCCTTATTCATCATTTGTCCTACCCAGCCGGCCGATCGGTCAATGATGCTATCCCTGATGACCTTTGTTCAGTCAGGTATACATCGTTTGACCATGCGCTGCGCATGGTGTGCTCGTGTGGCCCGGGTGCCCTGCTGGCCAAGTGTGACATTAAGTCAGCTTTTCGCCTCTTGCCAGTGCACCCGGGCGACTTTGAGTTGCTGGGTTTTAAATTTAAGGGGGAATATTATTTTGATAAGGCCATGCCTTTTGGCTGCTCCATATCATGCTCGGCTTTCGAGCGTTTTAGTACCTTCCTAGAGTGGGCTTTCGTCCGCAGGTCAGGGTCCCGGTCTGTAGCCCATTACCTGGATGACTTTTTATTCGGGGGTGAACGGGGCTGGGACACGTGCGCACGTCTCCTCAACACATTTCAGACGCTAATGGAGGAACTTGGTGTCCCTTTAGCGCCCGAAAAGACCGAGGGCCCATCGACCAAGCTAGTATTCCTGGGGGTTGAGATTGACACAGTAATGCAGGCTTCTAGGTTGCCGGGTGATAAGGTGTCCAGGATAGTGGCCCTTATCTCGGAATTGCTGGCCAAGCGTAAGGCATCCCTGAGGGAACTACAGGTGCTACATGGGCACCTTAATTTTGCTTGCAGGGTGGTCGCACCGGGCAGGGCTTTTGCCCGGCGCTTATGCGACGCCATGGCAGGGTTATCCAGGCCCCACCACAGAGTCAGGCTCACCCGGGGTATCAGGGCAGACATGTTCGTCTGGTTGCAATTCCTGAGGGAGTTTAATGGGGTCTCATTTTGGAGGTCTGACCTCCTGACATCCCCCAATTTCCAGATCCAGTCTGATGCCTCAGGATCCCTGGGTTATGGGATGTACTTCAATGGGAAGTGGGCCTATGGTGGGTGGCCACCGGCATGGGCAGGCACAGGTCGCCTGCGGGATCTCACATACCTGGAATTTTTTCCCATTCTGGGGGCTTTGATGCTATGGGGCGAACAGTGGGCTAATTCGGTGGTGCATTTCTGGTGTGACAATGCGGCTGTTGTACACATTGTCAATGCACAGACTTCCAAATCGCCCAGGGTCATGGATCTAGTGCGCCATTTTGTGCTGCGCTGCCTGCGCCTCAACGTCTTGTTCAGGGCCAGGCATGTCCCAGGGATTAATAATGATATTGCTGACGCTTTGTCCCGCCTGCAGATCTCCCGGTTCCGCGCCTTGGCCCCGGATGCGGAGGAATTTCCCTCGCCACTCCCGGACGAGATGTGGACTATTGGCAAGGAGAGGTGAACCGGGCGATTGGCCTGTCACTAGCGCCACGCACGCGTAAGGCGTATCAACAAGCATTCAATTCGTACAGGGCATTTGCTACTCAATTTCTCTTGCCAGAGACCTGGCCTATCCCGGTGGACCATGTTCTGCGGTTCATGGTTCACCTGCATGCACAGGGCCTCGCACCTCGCACCATAGCATCCAAGCTCTCGGCGTTGGCTTTTATGGCCAAAGTGGGGGGTCATGTGGATACCACCTCTGACTTCTGGGTGAGACATGTTTTGGAGGGGTGGGTGCGCGAGCGCGGGCGTTGCCCGGACGACCGGCACCCTATTTCCCCAGGGGTTCTTACCCAGTTGGCCCGGGGCTGGCCAGGCCTCTGTTTTGATCATTATGAGGCAGCCCTTTTTCATGCAGCCACAACGGTGGCATTTTTTGGAGCGCTCCGCGTCAGCGAACTCGTGATGCTGTCTAAGGCGGATGCAAGTGGTAGGGCACTGGAACTCGAGGATGTCTATGTTGCCAAAGACTGGGCCCAGTTGAGGATACGCTCCTCTAAAACAGATCAGCATGGCGTAGGCAGTGGTGTAAGACTGCTACGGTGTTCTTTGGCAGACATCTGTCCGGTTGGTGCCCTACAGGAATTCCTGGCACTGCGTGGCATGCACCACGGCCCGTTTTTCTGTCACCAAGATGGGTCTCCCCTTACTAAATTTCAGTTTTGGAAGGTGACAGCCAGAGCCCTCACCAGGGTGGGCCTACCAGGTGCCCGTTATGGCACACATTCGTTCCGTATTGGTGCAGCCTCTACAGCAGCTGCTTTTGGGTACTCTGGGGCTGACATACGCAGCATGGGGAGGTGGGGCTCGCAATGTTTTCAGTTTTATGTGCGCCCACTCCCGCCATGAGTACCAATCCAGTCACCTTACCGCCTTTTTTCTCAATTTTTCTTACAGACCCTGGGTGTCGTATTACACCGGTGACAGTATGGCTGGTGGGCCACAGCTATGTGCACAGGGCAGCGCGTTACGCTGCGGCGACAGAGTGGGGACCCCGACTGGGACTGGGTGACCACGCCAGTCTCGCATGGCATGGTAAGCCTGGGATGTTATGGCGGGAGCTGCGGCCTTTCCTTTTTTCTGGCCTGGGTGCTGACCCGCCTGACATTCTAATCATCCACCTGGGGGGCAATGATTTGGGCCAGGTCACCGGCTTATCGCTCAAGCATGCGATTTGCGAGGAACTCGCCTACTTGCATTATGTCTGGCCTGCCACAACCCTGGTTTGGTTGGACATTGTTCCGCGCCATTCTTACAGAGGGGGCGTTAACCTCCTGGCCCTTGACCGCGCTAGGCGCGCGGTCAATAAGGCAGTGGCGCGGTTTCTTGCCACCAGGGCTTGGGGACGGGTTAGTCATCACCCCGATATTAGTCTACAAAATTATGACTTGTACGCAGGGGATGGGGTCCATCTGTCGCGAGGAGGTATGGACCTCCTGTTGGGTGATTGGCGAGCAGGCCTGTTGACCGAGCTGACGGTCTGGGGGGGGGGGGCGTCAGGTCTTCTTTGAAGCCCCTCCGTGTGGCGGGTAGCACTGGTAAGGTAAACAGTATGACCCACAAGTATCCGGCAGGTTCGCAATTGACTGGACAACACTAGACAGGAATAAATTAGTTAAACGTTGTCCGGTCAACGACGAACCAGGCGATGGGGTGATGACGATTGCTAACCAGCATGCATCACCCCTGTGATTTCACGGATACGCGTCAGAGGGTGGGGTCATAAGTTAGTTATTGACTACGGTCAACAATTTGTTTGTTGTCAACAAACAAATTGATACAAATTGATACATTGTAACCAATTGCCGTTGGCAATTTTGGGGTGGTACCTTACCAGTGTTACTTCGGCCTGCTTGCCTTAGGAATTATGATTGGTCGTTTTACCAATACAAATTTATAATTCGGACTAGGGCATTGAATCAATAAATGTGGCCCTATGCTGTTATCCACTTTCAATGTTGTCTGTGTCCGTTATTGGGGGGGGTGCGCCTGCAATGCAAGCGCGGCGCCAAAATGGCCGCCGCGCCCTTTGCGGCCCCCCCCACAGGACAGAGAATCCGGGTAGTTAGGGGCGTGGCCAGCTCCCTTATAAAAGGGGTGGCCACGAGGCAGCCGAGCTGCCATTTTACCTCAGCGACGGAGCGGAGAAGTTTTTTCCCCTCCACCCCCTCCCTCGTTAACAGTGTGATATTATGGTCGCTTCGGGGCCGGGTGGGAATTTTTGGTTGGGACCCATATTGGCTCCGGGTCCTGGCTTTTTTGCCCATCCCACACTGTTGCTATGGTTTGATATAGGGGTCTTTCTGTGTTCCTACTGTTGACTTTGGTCACATTGGCGGGTAGCACTGGTAAGGTAAACAGTATGACCCACAAGTATCCGGCAGGTTCGCAATTGACTGGACAACACTAGACAGGAATAAATTAGTTAAACGTTGTCCGGTCAACGACGAACCAGGCGATGGGGTGATGACGATTGCTAACCAGCATGCATCACCCCTGTGATTTCACGGATACGCGTCAGAGGGTGGGGTCATAAGTTAGTTATTGACTACGGTCAACAATTTGTTTGTTGTCAACAAACAAATTGATACAAATTGATACATTGTAACCAATTGCCGTTGGCAATTTTGGGGTGGTACCTTACCAGTGTTACTTCGGCCTGCTTGCCTTAGGAATTATGATTGGTCGTTTTACCAATACAAATTTATAATTCAGACTAGGGCATTGAATCAATAAATGTGGCCCTATGCTGTTATCCACTTTCAATGTTGTCTGTGTCCGTTATTGGGGGGGTGCGCCTGCAAAGATGTATGCAACAAATGGTTAATGGATAAAATTATTTGGGTAAAAGAAACAGAGGTCTGTTCTGTTACATTGGTATACTGAAAGAAACTGAAAAATAATCACCAGGTTGGGACTGTGGGGAGATTTCTTGTATTTCTGATGTTTTGGATTCCGCTGGCCATTCTTGTGTTTCGTTCTTACCTATATAAAGTAATAAATAGGATTTTAGGAATTATGCATGATATGCTGAAAAAATAAAACACCCACCATCCATTACAATTATAAAGATTATGACAAGATATAAAAGATTTAAGTAATCAGAAACTGACTTGCTCTATTTCCCCCGATGATAATCTAGGCTAGTAGTCCCGAACCTTCCGGGTCACAGGGGTTGAATTAGAGTTCCCAATGCCTTAAGAGGGCTACATCTTGAATCAAATGTAACAAAATTATTAACCTACCAATTTAGATCAAAAGTAAACATTCAGAAGTCAATAAAGAAACATTAACTTGAATGCAATCCATTTTGAAACATTTTTTTTACTGTGGAATCTTTTTATCTACCTATACATGCTTGTTCAGTCACATAGTCGATTCCGACCCTTTGTGACCCTATAGACCATAGTCCTCTAGGCACCTCTGTCCTCCACCATCCTTCTCAGCCCGCCCAGCTCTGTGTCCACTGTGTCCACGATGCCATCTAGCCATCTCATCTTTGGTCGCCCTCTTTTTCTTTTGCCCTCTACCTTTCCCAGCATCAAGGCTTCAAGTGAATCCTCTCTTGTCATTTGATGTCCAAAGTACTTTAGATTCATCTTTACTATTTGACCTTCTAAGGAGCAGTCAAGGTTGATTTCTTCTAATATTGACCTATTTGTTCTCCTCGCTGTCCAGGGGACTCTCAAAACTCTCCTCCAACACCACATTTCAAAGGCATCTATTCTTCTGCACTTAGCTTTCCTAATGGTCCAGCTCTCACACCCATACATTACCACCGGAAAAACCATTGCTTTGACTATGTGGATTTTTGTTTTCAAGGTGATGTCTCTACTTTTCACTATGTTCCCCAAATTTCTCATAGCTTGTCTCCCCAGAATCAGTCGTCTTTTTATTTCATGGCTGCAGTCACCATCTTCAGTGATCTTAGATCCTAAGAAAGTAAAATCTGTCACTGCTTCTACTTCTTCCCCATCTATTTTCCAGGAACTAATGGGGCCTGTTGCCATTATCTTGGTTTTCTTGATATTGAGTCTTAAGCCAGCTTTTGCACTCTCCTCCTTCAGCCCAATCAAGATATTCTTTAGGTCTTTTTCACTTTCTGCCATTAAGGTGGTATCATCTGCATATCTCAAATTGTTGATGTTTCTCCCAGCAATTTTGATCCCAAATTGTGATTCCTCCATCCCTGCATTGCGCATTATGTGCTCTGTGTATAAGTTGAATAAGCAGGGTGACAAAATGCAGCCTTGTCTTACTTGTTTTCCTATTCCAAACCACTCTGTCATTCCGTGTTCTGTCCTAACTGTTGTTTCTTGTTTCATGTACAAATTTCTCATGAGACATATGAGGTATTCTGGTATTCCCATCTCTTTAATTACTTGCCACATTTTGTTGTAGTCCACACAGTCAAATACCTTGGTGTAGTCAATAAAACAGAAGTAGACTTGTTTCTGATATTCCTTTGTTTTCTCTATGATCCAACGTATGTTGGCAATGTGGTCTCTGGTCCCCCTGCCTCTTCTGAACCCAGCCTGCACCTCTGGTAGTTCTCTCTCCACGTGCTTCTGAAGTCTATCCTGTATTATCTTGAGCATTACCTTGCTGGCATGTGGGATGAGTGCAATTGTCTGATAATTTGAACATTCTTTGGCATTGCCCTTTTTTGAGATTGGAACGTATACTGATCTTTTCCAATCCTGTGGCCACTGTTCTGTTTTCCAAATCTGCTGCAGCAAAGAAAGATGGCCGGGGTGTGATAATAGCAAAATAGTTGTGATGAACACTCCCGATGATACCAATGATTATATCCAAATTATCAAATTTTAATATTCTAAACTCTGGTACTGAGACACAATTAGTGGTACGCTAGACTACTGTATACAATTATACATACATATATATATATATAAAAAGAGAAGGCACAAAAGTTGATGACTTAAAGACTTGTATCAGCATGAAATCCTCTTCCCTTCCTCTATAACGAGAGACTGGGTGAGTCGACGATCTGCAGAAATGTACAAAACACAATCCAAGAGCAGTCCAAGGTAAGTTCGTCTTCAATGGTCACTGTCCGTACGTGCAAAATATTTGTTGTTAAAACCTCCGACTAAGTCGGTAACGCTACCACAGCGAGTGTGGAAGCAATAGTACACTCCTATGTTGGACGGAACAATGACCTCAGATAAGCAGTCGGAACGGCTCGACCCAGAAGGGGGGAAAAAAAAGCGAGGTCCGTTAAATGCTGATGTCCCTCCGGTATGGTGACATTTCGAACCCTTCTTCAGAGTCTACAATATGTACAAAAAAGATACACAACAGCTTACACAACTGATGCCCTCTATCAATGATCAAGGCGAAAAATTTAACCACATATATATAACATATAAAACTGTCATGTAAGAGCAATACAAGACATATAAACGACTACAAGAAGCTACAAGACTCCAAAACCGTGCAAGACGAGACAGACAAGGACATACCTGTATAAATCTTAATCTCGCGCGTGAACCTCTTGGGTGTATTCTTATTGTGTTCTCGCGTTAAAGACAGGTGGTGGGGTGCTAGTTTAAATAGCTAGAGTAAAACAAGTGCTACATAATATTCTCCAGCTGCTGGTGTCCTTTGTGTCCTTTAAGTAAAACACGAAGACACCAGCAGCTGGAGAATATTATGTAGCACTTGTTTTACTCTAGCTATTTAAACTAGCACCCCACCACCTGTCTTTAACGCGAGAACACAATAAGAATACACCCAAGAGGTTCACGCGTGAGATTAAGATTTATACAGGTATGTCCTTGTCTGTCTCGTCTTGCACGGTTTTGGAGTCTTGTAGCTTCTTGTAGTCGTTTATATGTCTTGTATTGCTCTTACATGACAGTTTTATATGTTATATATATGTGGTTAAATTTTTCGCCTTGATCATTGATAGAGGGCATCAGTTGTGTAAGCTGTTGTGTATCTTTTTTGTACATATTGTAGACTCTGAAGAAGGGTTCGAAATGTCACCATACCGGAGGGACATCAGCATTTAACGGACCTCGCTTTTTTTTCCCCCCCTTCTGGGTCGAGCCGTTCCGACTGCTTATCTGAGGTCATTGTTCCGTCCAACATAGGAGTGTACTATTGCTTCCACACTCGCTGTGGTAGCGTTACCGACTTAGTCGGAGGTTTTAACAACAAATATTTTGCACGTACGGACAGTGACCATTGAAGACGAACTTACCTTGGACTGCTCTTGGATTGTGTTTTGTACATTTCTGCAGATCGTCGACTCACCCAGTCTCTCGTTATAGAGGAAGGGAAGAGGATTTCATGCTGATACAAGTCTTTAAGTCATCAACTTTTGTGCCTTCTCTTTTTATATATATATATATATATATGTATAATTGTATACAGTAGTCTAGCGTACCACTAATTGTGTCTCAGTACCAGAGTTTAGAATATTAAAATTTGATAATTTGGATATAATCATTGGTATCATCGGGAGTGTTCATCACAACTATTTTCCAAATCTGCTGGCATATCGAATGCAGTAATTTGATTCCATCATCTTTTAGGGCTTTGAAAAATTCAACTGGGATACCATCATTTCCACTAGCTTTATTGTTTGCAGTGCTCTTTAGGGTCTTTCTGACTTCACTCTCCAGGATGTCTGGCTCAAGTTCCATTTCCTCATCATTGTTATTATCAGGAGTGTTGAGGTTCTTTTTGTAGAGTTCCTCTGTGTACTCTTTCTATCTTTTCTTAATCTCTTCTGCATCAGCTAACTCCTTTCCATTTTTGTCCCTTAGCATGGTCATTTTTGCTTTAAATGTTCCCTTGATTTCCCCAATTTTTTTGAAAAAATCTCTGGTCCTGCCTCTTTTGTTGTTTTCCTCCATTTCTTTGCACTGTTCTTTTAAGTAGTTTTCCTTATCTCTCCTTGCTTTTCTTTGAAATTCTGTGTTCAAGTGATTGTATTTTTTTCTTTCTCCTTTGACTTTTGCGTTCCTTCTTTCCTCTGCTATTTTATGGGCCTCATCAGACAACCACTTTGCTTTCTTATGCTTCTTTTCTTTTGGTATGGTTTTCCTTGCTGCTTCCTGCATGATGTCCCGCATCTCTGTCCATAATTCTTCTGGTGCACTGTCTATCAAGTCCAAGCCATTAAATCTGTTTCTCACCTCCACCGTGTATTCATAAGGTATGTTGTCTAGGTCATATCTGTGTGGTCTAATTGTTTTCCCTATTTTCTTTAGTCTAAGCTTGAATTTTGCGATCAGTAAATTGTGATCTGAGCCACAGTCTGCTCCTGGTCTTGTTTTTGCTGACTGTATGGATGTTCTCTATCTTTGGCTGCAGAGTATGTAATCAATCTGGTTTCAATGTTGGCCATCTGGTGATGTCAATGTGTACCATCGCCTCTTGTGTTGCTGGAAGAGGGTGTTTGCTATGACTAGTGCATTCTCTTGGCAGAACTCTATCAATCTTTGCCCTGCTTCATTCTGGGTTCCAAGACCAAACTTGCTTGTTATTCCATTTACTTTTTGATTTCCTACTTTGGCATTCCAGTCACCTATGATAATGTGTACATCATTTCTTGGTGTCTGTTCTATGAGGTGTTGTAGGTCCTCATAGAACTGGTCAACTGTGGCTTCATCTGCACCAGTGGTTGGTGCGTAGACTTGAATTACTGTGATATTGAAAGGTTTGCCTTGGATTCTGACTGACATCATTCTATCACTTTTGAGATTATATCCCATTACTGCTTTTCTCACTCTTTTATTGACAATTATGGCTGCTCCATTTTTTCTGAGGTTTTCTTGTCCACAATAGTAGATATGATGGTTTCCAGAGCTGAATTTGCCCATCCCTGTCCATTTTAACCCGCTGGTTCCCAAGATGTCAATGCTTATTCTTTCCATCTCATTTTTAACCAGTTCCAGTTTTCCTTGATTCATAGATCTCACATTCTATGTCCCTATGCAGTACTGTTCCTTGCAACACTGTATTTCTCCTCCCCCTTTCCTGTCTCTCCCCTTCTTCTGATCTGCTGCGCTAAGCATCCTATTTCCTGTAGACTGTGCCTTTTGTTTTGGTCAATAGGATTCTCTTGGCAACTTTGTGGCATGGTTTGCCGGTTTCTACGCCAGTATCCTCCCATCATACATGTTATCACAGTTTAAAAACAAAGTTTAAAACATTTTAAAGACAAAATGTTATCATGCATATTATCACAGTTTAAAACACAGTATCAGAGTAAAAGTTGAGCTAATGTCAAGTCTGTACTGTATCAATTTACTATGTAAGTCAGTTTCTTGTAAAGTTGCTATGTCAGTTGCTATGTATTTCAAAACTAGTCATCAAACTTGGTATGATAAGAAAAATCTTGGTATGGAAAGAACAGTGCACTATATCAAGTCAACAATTATAAAGAAATCAACTAACTAGTGATATGGTAATTCAGTTACTTATCACAAGCATGCATGCAGCTTGGAGTCTGTGATGAAAACAGCAAGGAGTCTGTTCTTTTATTCATCCTGGGTGTGTGACCTGGATGATGGCAGCCGTCCTTGTGCTCTCGGTGGTGTTTTGACCAATGTTCCTTCTTACTCTTCACTCCATGGATGGCTTCTGTCAGGCCCTCTCTTCCCTGAATGTTTTCTCCCTCTGGCATGGGGGTGGGGCCTTTGGAATAGGCCTCTTACCCTCAGTGGCTTCTGCCAGGCTTCTCTTCCCTGGAAGCCACTGAGGGTGAGGCCTATTCCAAAGGCCCCACCCCCACCCCAGAGAGAAAAAAATACATGCTTACCTAGTCAGTATGCTTTCTTTGGCTGTTTTCTGTTTGCCAAGACATTAATGTCCAAGTCAAGGTTTGTGACAGACACCTTTAAAATGTCATGTTCGCCTGTAAGTCTTGACAAAACTTGGATTTCATAAGTTTTGCCTTGGAACAAGTTTGTTCACAGATGTATGTGGCACCAAAGACTATGCACATGCCTACAGCAAATTTCTTTAGCTTGCTAAATACATCAGGTAGACCAGAATAGTAATCTAACAGTCTATTTTCTTTGTAAATGTCTCTGAGATGATCACTAGCTTGCAAATCATTTAGTTCCATCAGAAAAAAGTTACTTGCATCTTCTGCTGCTATTTCAGACGGATTCTGAAACATTCTTATTTCCTTTCAAAGCTTATCTCACTCAATGAATCTGTTCTATAATTCCACCTCCCTTGATCCTAGGAAGAGCTTTATGGGTAGAACAAACATTCTTGATGGTATGCAAGAGCAAAACCAAATTAGAAGATGGAGGAAGGAGCTCACTGGACAAGGAACACCATTAAAGGAGGATATAGCTGAGGAACTCAACCTCCCCTACATCAGTTGGAGGGTCCTAATAGGCTGAGGGTTGGAGTTCCTAAAGGCAAGACCAACATGCTCAAGTGCATGCTGTTTGCAGACAACAACATGATGTGTGAATGTGGAGAGATACAGAATCCAGCTCAGTCACTGGTCTGCCGATTTCTACCAGAAACATGCACCGATGAGGACGTAGGTTTGGCCAACAACAAAGCCAAAAAAGTGGCTTCATTTTGGCAGTCTAGGGTTTGATCAGGACTTGAAAGATGAAGACATTCCTGTGATGAGTGGAAGCTCTAAAAATGCTCAGGCACTTGAACTGAACTTGTGGTCACATTATAAACTCCTCCGTCAAGTCGATGTTTTGTCATAGCATGGAATCTCCCTCACCTACATAACTTACATTTAGCACATGTTGATATTTTGATTTGTCATTGGGAGGTAAACTTAAGCTTAAGTCTGACTACTGAGGCACATACTTCTGAAGAAGTTCTGTTGCCAGAGGAAAATAGGGTTAACTGCAGAAAATACACATTCCATTAGTTTGATTATGAGATAGCAACCTTGGGTTATTGGAAAAACCCACTGAACATATAGCAGCTGAACTTGATCCGATGCAAGATGTTTGAATCAAGACTACATGATCTTTCAATTCTGATGTATACTGCCTTTTTGATAAAAAATTAAAACAAGATAACACATGCAAAACAAATAAAGAACTTTCTCTTTGCTTATAGTTGTAGAGCTTGTGTGATTTGTGATTCAAGAAGACAAACCTAGCCAGGACTTAATGTACTTTCTCCAACTGCTAAATGGCTTGCATTATAAATCATACACATTTTAAAATATGTTACAATCAATAGTTCAATGCCGTGGGCTGTTCAATCTGGTACAGGTTGCCAGCATATCCATGTGGGGATACGTTCCAAGACTTACCACAGATACCTGAAACCATGGATAACCATAAACCTTATATTTTACATTGCAGATAGTAGCCTCTGGTGACCAGTTCTAGTAATGCACCATAGAAATACATATAGTATACAGTATATTACACAAGTCTGCAAAAAAAAAAAAGCTGCATAGGATATTTTTGGTAAATTTTATGTTTTCTAGTGTGCTGAATCCAAAAATGACCTCAATTTCCCTCCACCACTGTCGGAGTTCGATTCATGTAAAGATCTCTTCAATCAGTCTCCTGAAGCAGCAGTTTATTGCCCCAGATCTTTTAAGATAGCGTTAAAAGGTCTGATGAAGTCCAGCTTCATTAGACGGAGTAAGAAGGGAAAAGAGACAGAGAGAAAAGCACACACACACACGCTGCACTCTTGGCTGAACAAAGGATAATAATCTACTCTTTATTCAAGCAGAGTATACCAGAAACAAAACTTAAGCAAGCAGAGTATACCAGAAACGAAACTTAAGCTACATAATCAATCAGAATGTCAGAACCCAAATAAGGAGAGATAAGGAGCGTTGTCTCTCATGCAAGCAAAGAGGCTTTTGTTTACAAAATGTGTCAGAGACAGCCTGACAGAATCCAGATACATTCCTACATGTCCTCCTTTTTCATTTAAATTTGAGAGAGAGAGCGACGGCTAATCATACCCCTGCATGTCATCATACTCCATAACTACTCCTCCATATACATCATCACTGTCCTCCTGGACATCGTACCCCTCCTGACTCATGGTACTTTGTTCCGGAGGATGATACCTCATTGAGTACAATTGCCGTCGTGCAAAACTCGATGTCTCCCTTCTACGCAGTGGACATGTGTTACACATAGAAATAAGATTAGGAATACAATAAATGCAAAAACGCAAAGGTATAAGGCAGATAATAATAATGAACCCATAAAAGAAAACTTGTCTAAGGACAGACAAATCAGGCAACCAAGAAGTCACCCAATCAAAGAGATTAACATCAGTGCATACATTGTTAATAATGCTCTCCTGTAAATTCTGAAGTTCTTTCTCAATAGTATTATTCAGATCCTGGAATTTTACCCGACATCCCTGGTTCCAGACCAGTTTACAAAATCCTCCGGATTTTGCCAACAGGTAATCTATGGCCAGTCTGTCCTGCATTTGGTCTTGATGAAGCTCAGTGATTTCCATTTGAAGATCCCGTATGACCCTCCCTGTGGCATTGATTGATTTCTCCAGCCTACAGGTGAGTCCCAAAATGGACCTTCTATTCTCCTGGGAAATGACACCTGGGTATGATCCCAAGGTGAGTGCGCCAGTGATAGCACTCCCTATAGCTCTCCCCCAGGAGCTACCATCAGAAAGCTGAACATCGATTATCACTTCATCATTGCAACCAGAACCCATCGGGCCGGCAGCAGCTCTCCGGCGCCGTGCATCTGCCCGAAGCGGCATTTGCACTTGTACGGGTAAGGTAAAATAACCCAATGCTGCACATTGATACTGTCCTGGATGGAAATTCGTGGCAACTCCATTAAAAAAGAACCACATGTTAGGATCCTTGATTTGCCATCCATTGCAAATTGAACCACTATCTATAGCAGAATAATCAGGAGTAAACATAGGAAACACATCATATATATCTTCAATAGTAGTGTTAAACAAGGTATAATTAAGCTTATAAGAACTGTTATAACTACCCCATAACCAAAAATAATCATCACAACCCGTATAATTGCCTACATTCCGCAAAACCCTTTTTGCTTGAGTCCAGTACTTCCATTTACTATTCCAGACTCCAGAACTATGACAGCAGAAACAAAGTCCTTTAGTGTATTTCTTGAATGTCATGCTTCGCCAGCGGGTGTTGTTAAATTGTTCTGGAGGATTAGAGAAGAGTGTAGATTTATCAAGATGTTGCAAATGTCCAAGAACCAACTCAGGCGTGTTGAACAATGCCGGAAGAAAGGCCATCTGAGACACTGCCAGTGGATGCTCATAGTATAACGTTGCATTCTTACCATGAACCTCAAACATATAGTTAGCATGACGAATCCAAAAGTTGGGGTTGCCCCCATGAGGCATTGTTCTTACAGCTGGAAGCACAGTAAGAAAGAAAAGAACAAATGTCAGCACATTTAGTCTACTGGTGAACCACCATCCTGGAGCTGAGTAACCTTTTTCTCTCTCCATGGGCGGATCGCTCCAGCAGGAATCCACACACCCAGGATCCCCTTGTTGCCAATAAACGACCAATGGCTTAGGCAGACACTCCCCTAAGAAACAGGAGCATGCCCTGTTATTACTAGTACCATGTAACTAAACATGAAACATGCCTGATGTATAACACAAATGCAATATCACAAACCCATTTACATGTGTAGGGTACTGAAAACTCTTCCATGTGCTTCTGGAGGTACCTTGAGAAATGCAGTTTCATAAGGTAAAACATAACATAAGCAAAGACAGGTCTTTCCCCTGCAACAGAATAAGCAAAACATTTAAGCATGAACAAAACATGAACATTTCTCTTCTTCCTTACATGAAGTAGGTCTCCATTGCATTCAATAACTTAAAACCAGCATAGAATGGTAAATCAATACAGTACAAATATCATTAGAGCATTTCACACTCATAGCATGAGCAGGTTGCTTAAAAAAGGTTTTCAGGTTTTAAAATGCAAACAAAGCCAATTCTTTGCTTAGAGTCCACACAAACTTTTTAGTCCAATTAAAATGTCCAAATTAAAAGTCCAAATGTTTCTTCTTAAACACTATCTTCTCTCCAGCACAGTTCTTGGCATGGCAAGCTGAAACTAAGCCATAAATTAAGTCTCACTGAATTCACAATGTGAATTTTCTGCTTTTCAGGCAAACACACATTCCTTCTTGCTCCAGTCACACCCATCTGTATTAAGGCAGGCCGATGAGGTGTGAAAGCACAAAGAACAAATTCTCCAGAAGTTGCAAGTAATTTCACACAGAAGAAAATTACAGGGAATTCCAAGTTGCTTTCCCTGCAATCCTGATGCTGGAAACTTGAGACAGCCCACTCTGGATCTCTTTGTTTGAGGGTTGGGCAGTTCAAAATCAGCCCAAAACTGTATGTCTTCTCCTTCCTTGTATTTTTGCAACAGCCTGCTGTCCATACAGGCAGGATTCACCCCCCTTGTCCTCTGGATTTCTTTCATCTGCAGCATCTCAACTTTATGACAAACTGCATCTGTTAGTTTGTACTTGCAAGAAGACCCCTTCTGCTTGGGTTTTCTGCATTCCTCCTCTGGGCCATCCTCCCACTTCTTGGCCACACGTGAGGTATCAAGTTTACTACTCAGCTTCTCCGGCTTTTGTGAAGAGGGTTGCTTCACGGGGGGGGGGGGCTGAGATCTCCTATGCTGCTCTTTGAAACACACTCCTTGCTTCCTGCCACTCTGCATGCATTAACAGCTTCAATCTGTGATGAGGTCCCCACCATTTGTTCCCCATCAGCTGGCACTAGTTGTTTTTTAGACTCGGCAGGCAGTATTGCAGCAGTGAACAGGTCTTTTATAGGGCTAAAAGTGCTTGATTGCTGCAAGGCAGGATATAATGTCCCATCTCCATTTCCACCTCCACCCCCATCAGGGGGCTGTTGTTTCTCATATGATGGAGGGGCAGTTGCCATAGCCCCTCCCTTGGCTGGAGGCAAAAGCTTTGGGAGGGGGCCAGCAAGCCCCTGAGACAACAGAATATTCTTTGGAGTGAGTCTTTGAAGGCAGTCTCTGACTTCCTCCCATGTAAATAGCACTGATACAGAAATTCCATTATGCTTCTGCATTTCTCTCCCAATCTGTTTCCACTGTTTTAAGTCCAAACATTCATCATATTTAACCCAATGACAGTTTTTGTCTATAGCTTTGACTAGCTTTTGTATCTCCTTCTCATCCGCTCGTCTCCCATTGTTATTCAAAAGATCTGAGATATCTTTACAAAGTTCCTGCGTTTGCGAAGTAAGCACGCACCCCATGATAAAAAATAATAATATTTTTCTTCACTCACCTAATGTGGGACCCAAAGTTGACTTTGGATGAATCTCGAGCGCTCGATTTATGACCTTCCCGGTCGGACCTTTTTGCCTGGTCGTAGGTGAATGAAGAAGACCTTGTCCCTGGTCGCCAATTATGAGGTGTTAATTGCTGATTGCTGCTTCAAAGCATTCCTTTGAATTTCATTCAATGGCCTCACGATGGGGCGCCACTTGTCGGAGTTCGATTCATGTAAAGATCTCTTCAATCAGTCTCCTGAAGCAGCAGTTTATTGCCCCAGATCTTTTAAGATAGCGTTAAAAGGTCTGATGAAGTCCAGCTTCATTAGACGGAGTAAGAAGGGAAAAGAGACAGAGAGAAAAGCACACACACACACGCTGCACTCTTGGCTGAACAAAGGATACTAATCTACTCTTTATTCAAGCAGAGTATACCAGAAACAAAACTTAAGCAAGCAGAGTATACCAGAAACGAAACTTAAGCTACATAATCAATCAGAATGTCAGAACCCAAATAAGGAGAGATAAGGAGCGTTGTCTCTCATGCAAGCAAAGAGGCTTTTGTTTATAAAATGTGTCAGAGACAGCCTGACAGAATCCAGATACATTCCTACACACCACATACAGCTTTTTCACAAAATATGAGCGATTTGCATTAAAAAAGCATAAGAGTGATGAGGAAATCACTATTTTATTACAATGAACTAAACATATTATTTCTTATAATTAAACAAACAATTTCTTCATAATATATACTTAATATTCCATTTTCACTTGTTTTGTCTGTGAAACCTTTTCTTCTCTTTTATGCTCCTCCGAACATGCTTTCGGTTTCCATTTTCTGTTTTCCGTTTGAGTATCCAATTGTAGTCAGGTAACATGTTGATTTTCCATCTTCCTTGGTAGTGTCTCTCGATATCACAGATATCCTGGTGAAATTTTTTACCCTGCTCTTCACTGTAGGCTCCCAAGTTTTCAGGAAAATAGTAGACATGGCCAGAAACTGCCCAGAAACCATCCAGAGGCCTTGAAGGGAGGTGAGTGAAGAATCGGCCCCTCCCTCCCACCCCATCCTAAAACCTGGGTGTAAGGAAGAAAGAGGCAGAGAAGGACACAGGCCCCAACTGCCCAGAAACCATCCAGAGGCCTTGGTGGGAGGTGAGTGAAGAATCGGCCCCTCCCTTTCACCCCATCCTAAAACCTGGGTGTAAGGAAGAAAGAGGCAGAGAAAGACCAGGCCCCAACTGCCCAGTCACCATCCAGAGGCCTTGGAGGGAGAAGGTCACCATCCACCACTGCAGCCAGAGGCAGAGGAAGAGGAACAGCTGAGACACAGGGAAAACATCCACTGCCCGCCACTGCGATGCCCCTGGAGCAAGGGACCCAGAGACAACAACCCCACCTGGGGAGTGAGGACACAAGGATAAGTAGCTGATGTGAAAAATGTAGCTGAATTAATATAGCGACTGACATAGAGACTTCATACTGACTTAATATAGCAATTAACATAGAGACTGTGTTTTAGAGTGTGATAATTATGCATGATAATATGTTGTGTAAACTGTTTTAAACTTTTAAAACTGTGATATGATGTATGATGCGAGGAAAAAAATGGCGTAGAAACCGGCAAACCACGCCACAAAGCTTGCCAAGAGAACCCTATGGACCAAAACAAAAGGCAAAACAAAAGGGCAGGCTAGGTGATACAGGATGCTTAACACCGCAGAGGGGAGAAAGGGGATGGACAGGAAAGGGGGAGGGGAAATGCAATGTTGTAAGTAGCAATACTGTATAGGGACATGGAATGTGAGATCAATGAACCAAGGTAAACTGGAAGTGGTAAAAAATGAGATGGAAAGAATAAGCATTGACATCTTGGGAATCAGTGAGCTCAAATGGACAGGGATGGGCGAATTCAGCTCTGGAAACCATCACATCTACTACTGTGGACAAGAAAACCTTAGAAGACATGGAGTAGCCATAATTGTCAATAAAAGAGTGAGAAGAGCAGTAATGGGATACAACCTCAAAAATGACAGAATGATGTCAGTAAGAATTCAGGGCAAACCCTTCAATGTTACTGTGATCCAAATTTACGCACCAACCACGGGTGCAGATGAAGCCACAGTGGACCAGTTCTATGAGGACTTACAACACCTCATAGAACAAACACCAAAAAATGATGTTCAAATTATTCTAGGAGACTGGAATGCCAAAGTAGGCAATCAAAAAGTGGAGGGAATAACAGGCAGGTTCGGTCTTGGAACACAGAATGAAGCAGGGCAAAGATTGATAGAGTTCTGCCAAGAGAACGCACTGGTCATAGCAAACACCCTCTTCCAGCAACACAAGAGGCGACTTTACACATGGACATCACCAGATGGCCAACACCGAAACCAGATTGACTACATACTCTGCAGCCAAAGATGGAGAACCTCCATACAGTCAGCAAAAACAAGACCTGGAGCAGATTGTGGCTCAGATCACAACCTACTGATTGCAAAATTCAGGCTTAGACTAAAGAAAATAGGGAAAACAAAGAGACCAGACAGATATCACCTAGACAGCATCCCTAAAGAATACACGGTGGAGGTGATGAACAGATTCAATGGCTTAGACTCAATAGATAGAGTGCCAGAAGAATTATGGACAGAGATGAGGGACATCATGCAGGAAGCAGCAAAGAAAACCATACCAAAAGAAAAGAAGAGTAAGAAAGCAAAGTGGTTGTCTGATGAGGCTCTTAAAATAGCAGAGGAAAGAAGGAACGCAAAAGTCAAAGGAGAAAGGAAAAAATACAATCATTTGAACACAGAATTTCAAAGAAAAGCAAGGAGAGATAAGGAAAACTATCTAAAAGAACAGTGCAAAGAAATGGAAGAAAACAACAAAAGAGGCAGAACCAGAGATCTTTTCAAAAAAATCCGGGAAATCAAGGGAACATTTAAAGCAAAAATGAACATGATAAGGGACAAAGACGGAAAGGAGCTAGCTGATGCAGAAGAGATTAAGAAAAGATGGAAAGAGTACACGGAGGAACTCTACAAAAAGGAACTCAACACTCCTGATAGTCACAATGATGAAGAAATTGAACCTGAGCCAGACATCCTGGAGAGTGAAGTCAGAAAGGCCCTAAAGAGCACTGCAAACAACAAAGCTAGTGGAGATGATGGTATCCCAGTTGAATTTTTCAAAGCTCTAAAAGATGATGGCATCAAATTACTGCATTCAATATGCCAGCAGATTTGGAAAACAAAACAGTGGCCACAGGACTGGAAAAGATCAGTATATGTTCCAATCCCAAAAAAGGGCAATGCCAAAGAATGTTCAAATTATCGAACAATTGCGCTCATCCCACACGCCAGCAAGGTGATGCTCAAGATAATACAGGATAGACTTCAGCAGCATGTGGAAAGAGAATTACCAGAGGTGCAGGCTGGTTTCAGAAGAGGCAGGGGGACTAGAGACCACATTGCCAACATACGTTGGATCATGGAGAAAACAAAGGAATACCAGAAACAAGTTTATTTTTGCTTTATTGACTACACTAAGGCATTTGATTGTGTGGATCACAACAAGATGTGGCAAGTGATTAAAGAGATGGGAATACCAGAGCACCTCATATGCCTCCTGAGAAATCTGTACATGAACCAAGAAGCAACAGTTAGGACAGAACACGGAATGACAGAGTGGTTTGGAATAGGAAAAGGAGTAAGACAAGGCTGCATTCTGTCACCCTGCTTATTCAACTTATACACAGAGCACATAATGCGCAATGCAGGGATGGAGGAATCACAATATGGGATCAAAATTGCTGGGAGAAACATCAACAATCTGAGATATGCAGACGACACCACCCTAATGGCAGAAAGTGAGGAAGACCTAAAGAATCTCTTGATCGGTTTGAAGGAAGAGAGTGCAAAAGCTGGCTTGAGACTCAATATCAAGAAAACCAAGATAATGGCAACAGGCCTGATCAGTTCCTGGAAAATAGACGGGGAAGAAGTAGAAGCAGTGACAGATTTTACTTTCTTAGGATCTAAGATCACTGCAGATGGAGATTGCAGCCATGAAATAAAGAGGCGGCTGATTCTAGGGAGACAAGCCATGAGAAACCTGGGGAACATAGTGAAAAGCAGAGACATCACCTTGAAAACAAAAATTAGAATAGTCGAAGCAATGGTATTCCCAGTGGTAATGTACGGATGTGAGAGCTGGACAATTAGGAAAGCTGAACGCAGAAGAATAGATGCCTTTGAAATGTGGTGTTGGAGGAGAGTTTTGAGGGTACCTTGGACAGCGAGGAGAACAAAGAGGTCAATCTTAGAAGAAATCAACACTGACTGCTCATTGGAAGGTCAAATAGTAAAGATGAGGCTAAAGTACTTTGGGGATCAAATGAGAAGGGAGGATTCACTTGAGAAGGCCGTGATGTTGGGAAAGGTGGAGGGCAAAAGAAGAAGGGGGAGGCCAAGGATGAGATGGATAGATGGTATTGTAGACACAATGGGCACAGAACTGGGAGGACTGAGGGGGATGGTGGAGGACAGATGCGCCTGGAGAACGATGGTCCATAGGGTCGCAAAGGGTCGGAATCGACTGTGCGACTGAACAACAAGAAGTAGACATGGGAGTATAAGAAATAAACTTTTAAGCTCATCTTGCATCCTTGAGATTTATAAGCATTCAACATGTGTTGTACAATGGTTTTGTAGTGAGGGTCTTTAGTATTCCCTAAAAACTTGTGAACTACATCTTTGAAAGAGTCCCAAGCTTCCTTTTCTTTTTCTCTCATTGTTTCCAAAAAGAGGGGATTGGATAACAGTTTCCATATGTTGGGGCCAGTAAAAACTCCCTCTTTCAACTTGGCTTCAGTTTTGGGAACTTGGAACACAGATATCTGAAACATTCCCCATCTTTTGGCAGTGATTTAACAAACTGCTTCATAAGCCCTAATTTAATATGAAGAAGTGGCAATAAAATCTTTTCTGTTGGAACCAAAGTTGTATTAATGATTTTTTTTTTTGCACCAGGGATTAATGCCTCTCGAAGTGGCCAGTCAGTTTTTGACCAATTGAGGTCTCTGGCTCGACTGTACCACAAATATAGGAAGCAGGGATATTTTGTATAACATGCCTGCTGGCCTAACAACATGGTTAGTATTTTAAACTCTCCAGAAATCATCCAGCGATGTTCTTGATATTTGATTTTGTCAAGAATCACAGTTAAATCATTATAGTTTTCATCCAAATGCACTGAGTGTCCTATAGGAAGTGATGCAAATGTATTTCCATTACATAGCAAGACTGCTTTGAGGCTTGTTTTAGACAAATCAATGAATAGGCACCACTCAGATGAATCATTCTATTTCAAAGCATTAACCCTCGAACATCACTACAATATATAAGATTTCCATCTTTGGAGAAAAACTGAGTGAATACTTTCTCTCGTTGCCTGTACCATGAAAATGATGTTCCAGGTGTCAGCAGGTTTTTATTTGTTAGTCTTGACCCCAGTAATTTGGCTGAATCTTTGGAAAGGCCTAAATCTCAAACTAGGTCATTGAGCTAGTTCTGAGAAGAAAGTTGAGGTACCTCATCAACAGAAAAATCTGAGCTAGATTCGTCCTAGGAAGGCAATGTGTCTCCGTCCTCCGAATTGCTCTGGATATTATCCAAACTGGAAGGTGGGTGTGGAACTGGTATTTCAGAGCTATGAAGCACTGGATGAATAGCTGAAATAAGGTTTGGGTAAAATATCTTCTTTTTTATTTTTTGTATTAAAGCCTTTCACATCTACCGAACAGAAATAGCAGTCAGTAGTGTGGTTTTGCTGTTCACGCCACATCGTAGGAATGCCAAAACGGAATGAGGTTTTATTACCTTTAAACCACAAATGAAAATCTTCTTTGCACCTTCTACATGCCTTATCAGGAGCCCTTGCTTTGTCTTGATCTCCAAGTTTCAACTTGAAGTAAGCAAAATACACTTTCTTCACAAAATCACTTATGTTTCTTTGTTGACTTTTAATACTGTATTCACCACAAATAAAACAGAAGTTGTCCAGAGAAATAACACAACCTCTTAGAGGCATAATATAGAACTAAAAACAAGCACAGTCACGTTTGAATGCAGGATGTAAAATGAGTGTGGTTCAGATAGCAACCAAGATCCCAAACTTATTTAGCATGTTGAAACATGATCAGATCTGACAGTAGGTGTGTTTATACTCATTTATAATACCCCAGACAACATGTCAAAACATGCTCAACCCATTCCTGGATATGTTCACCTTTCACTACAAACAAAATAAACCTGTTGGGTCTTGGGTAGTGGTGGGCTAAAAAAAAATTGCTACCACAATGTGGGTGTGGCATGGTGGGCATGGCCAGGGGGAAAGCCCTGTGTTGCACCCGAATTGGGACTACTTTATTTCAAAACTTGGATGGGCGCGGCAAGCCAGAATTTCTGCTACCAGTTCTGGCACACTGATGTGAACCTGCTGATGCCCACCACTGACTACGCCCCCCCATTCCTATTATTTTCTCTTTTCATTATTCTTGATTCTAACTCTAATAAATATTAAATGAAAGTAAGAAACAATTTTTGGATAGGGTTTTTAGAATCTAGAATAGGATATCAGATTTTGGGTTAAAGACAAACTTCACGCTAAATTAAACTAAAAACACGGGTTTTGCAAAGAAAACTTGATGAGATGGATTTTTTAAAGTATTTTTCTCAGTTTCACTAAGTAAAAATCTATAAGAAACAGTAAAAAAAATCCTATGCAGTTTTTTGGTTGCAGACCTATGTTATTTATTTCAGGATTTTATTGAATATTTTTAGACCCACAGATAACTGAAGCCATGCAAACTGAACCAGAAGATATGGGATGGGGTGTGTGATCTGTATATTATAATCAGATGCTAGTTAGTCCTGACCTTCATGCCTACTTTAAAACTACAGTACAATGTACTAGCCGCCCAGGGTCGCTTTGCGAGTGGGGTGACATACAAGTACAACAACAACAACAACAACAACAACAACAACTCACACTTCCCTCTAGAATGTGAGTTATGTGGGAATGTTGTGTCTAACAGGTGTTTTCCCAGACCCATGATGTAACTCCTCTCCCAGGTTTTTGGGTGTCCCATGATACTGCATGAGAGTTTTATCTTTCCCCTTTCCTCTTGTGTAGTGGTTCAAAGTGTGGGTGTCAAAGTGCAAATGACAGGTGAAAGTATCCTTTCCCTGTTAAGGACTTGGGTGGAGTTCCGCTCCCCTCCCTTGAGTCAAATGACCCATTGTTACCTTGGGTTATTCCCGTTCAAATGTCAAGACGCAAGCGTGGAAACCTCGCAGGTGTCTAACTGCTTGACTAATAATACCGTATTTATTCGAGTATAACGCGCACTCGTGTATAACGCGCACCCCTAATTTCCCATGAAATATTGGTATAAAATTTTTTTTTACACGCCTCGTCTCCCGCGCCACCCAATCAGATCCCGCCAGCCGCGCGCCCCTGGGCCCGTGGGTGGGGCAGACGGTGCATCTCAGCAGTGCCTACCGTACTCGGCGCCGGCTCCTTGAGTCGCGCGGCCCGGGTAGGCGTGGAGCACGCCGCGGCCCTCTCCCGTAGTGTTCCATTCTCGGTGGGTGCGTGCAGGTGAGCGGCGGCGGCAGCGGGGCCTGGGCGCCTGGGAGGAGGGCCGCGGCGTGCTCCGCGCCTACCCGGCGCCGGCTCCTTGAGTCGCGCGGCCCGGGTAGGCGTGGAGCACGCCGCGGCCCTCTCCCGTAGTGTTCCATTCTCGGTGGGTGCGTGCAGGTGAGCGGCGGCGGCAGCGGGGCCTGGGCGCCTGGGAGGAGGGCCGCGGCGTGCTCCGCGCCTACCCGGCGCCGGCTCCTTGAGTCGCGCGGCCCGGGTAGGCGTGGAGCACGCCGCGGCCCTCTCCCGTAGTGTTCCATTCTCGGTGGGTGCGTGCAGGTGAGCGGCGGCGGCAGCGGGACCTGGGCGCCTGGGAGGAGGGCCGCGGCGTGCTCCACGCCTACCCGGGCCGCGCGACTCAAGAAGCCGGCGCCGGGTAGGCGCGGAGCACGCCGCGGCCCTCCCCGGAGGGTTCCCTTCTCGGCGGGTGCGTGCAGGTGAGCGGCGGCGGCAGCGGGACCTGGGCGCCTGCCCAGGTCCCGCTGCCGCCGCCGCTCACCTGCACGCACCCGCCGGGTCAAGAAGGGAACCCTACGGGAGAGGGCCGCGGCGTGCTCCGCGCCTACCCGGCGCCGGCTCCTTGAGTCGCGCGGCCCGGGTAGGCGTGGAGCACGCCGTGGCCCTCTCCCGTAGGGTTCCCTTCTCGGCGGGTGCGTGCAGGTGAGCGGCGGCGGCAGCGGGACCTGGGCGCCTGGGAGGAGGGCCGCGGCGTGCTCCACGCCTACCCGGGCCGCGCGACTCAAGAAGCCGGCGCCGGGTAGGCGCGGAGCACGCCGCGGCCCTCCCCGGAGGGTTCCCTTCTCGGCGGGTGCGTGCAGGTGAGCGGCGGCGGCAGCGGGACCTGGGCGCCTGCCCAGGTCCCGCTGCCGCCGCCGCTCACCTGCACGCACCCGCCGGGTCGAGAAGGGAACCCTCCGGGGAGGGCCGCGGCGTGCTCCGCGCCTACCCGGCGCCGGCTTCTTGAGTCGCGCGGCCCAGTCCTCGTGTATAACGCGCACCCAAACTTTGAGCCTTTTTTTGGGTATAAAATTTTGCGCGTTATACACGAATAAATACGGTAATAATAATAATAATAATAATAATAATAATAATAATAATAATAATAATAATAATAATAATAATAATAATGTAGCCATTTATTTACCTAGTATCTTCTTTGGTCTCTCAGGTACATCCAATGTTAAAGATGATGGCAGTCTCTTTAGAGTTCCATTGAGATCTGGAACAATCAGGTGAACTACACATAAAAGTAAAAGGTTCATCCAGACAGTTGCTTTTAATTCACATGTTATAGTAGACATTAATATTGGAGCTTGAAACTAGGCCTCCCTTCCAAAATGAGTCGCAACATAATTATTCCAAACTTTATAATAACCAGCATATGAAGCGTGTGTAACGGACAACACTACTTTATATGTTAACAAGGAGGATGTTAGGTGGGCACTGGAGGGGTTTCTTGTGTTTTTAATTAAGATTATTTCACCAAAACTATTAAATAAAAACACTTCTAACAAGCAATGCAATAGGACTCATTAAATGTAAAAATAAGTAGCTATAGCAGGATTTTATTTTATCAAACAGATGCTATAACATTCATTTTAAAAGCAATGTTTCCAAGCTGTGGTTAATATAAAGCATTAGTGGTAGAGAGAGATCAGATGAAGGCAGAAATAAGAACTAGTTTCATCTTGTAATCATAGAAAATTATCTGTTTGTTACAGTATGGGTGCTTCCCCTTCCATAATCATTGTTTGAAGAGAGTAAATTTGTGGATAGAAACAATGCAGCATTTAAGCTTATGGACTCTAGTAAGTCACATTTGCATTGTGGTGGTAAGGCCTGGCATATAAATGTGGGCCAAGCCTAAAGCCTCTTGACCTTTTTTCTTTGTAGGCTTGCGATAACTGTAACTTCAACAGGCTTGTGTTCATGTACGGTTTTTATGGGGGCTTTGCTTTGAGCATGGAGTCACTTGCTGGTTGCCAGGATGGAAGTGTGTGGCCATTTTGGTATATGTGACTGGCCTGCCAGAGAATAGATTTCACCTTTTTTGACTGCAAGATACCTAATTATGAAAGTGACAGAGTTCTGCAATGTGAGCTCAATTAAGGTATAATTATCTGTAGAGGCTTGTTGATAATTTATGATAGGTATGCATAGATAAATATGGATGGTAAATGATAAACAATTTCCAATGTTTTGGCACCCAGAGCTATGCAGCCCTATGGCTTTGAGATTAAACAGTGTTAGGAAGATCTCACCAAACCCATTCAGACTCAAGGCTCACGAGGAGATATAATATGGGAAAGTCTTCCCACTCTTTGACTGGTGGAGCTGGGGGAAAGGGTGTTCAATGTGCAATCCTGTGACCAGGATAGCATGCCCATTGCCATATATGGCCCATGATTTAGGAACCCATGCTTAGCTTTATTGTAGATCTGATTTTTTTTCTTAATAAGTATGGCCCTAGTTTAATTGGACTATTGGTGTCTCCTTTATTTTCATCTTTAAATATCTGTACTTTTAAAACACTGTTTTCAACAGCCAATGCCAAATTTTCCTTCCATCTGTGGACAAAGAATTCATATACTTTTCAAAATATCATGGTCTCAAACTAAAAGTCTGTCCTCAATTTCATCATTGTCATGATGATCACTATAATCGCAAAGCTATTTATAGTTTTTACCAGCAAGATTGCTCTTGCTCACATTCTTATCCATAGAATATACTTTCCTACTTCTTTATGTACTTCGGCACAATACTAGAAAGTAAGATTGAAAGTATTCATTACATCTAGTCAAAGGAAAGAAGAAACTAGAAAAGACAAGAGTTGAGTAAACCACAGAGAGGCTTCAAGGTCAGAAATAACAAATATCCGAATCACCTAGTATTGGTCCTGCTAAAGGAGACTTCTCTGGCATTTTAGACTGTCTCCGGTACGTGGCATTTTGAAGTACTGTGAAAACAGTAATTGAATTTTTGTAAATCCATAGGCATATCATTATGAAGTAAGCATATCTCAGAGAATCTATATTAGAAACTGTTTCTGAGCTCATCGTCACACTACAAGTTCATGTATTTGTTTTTGCTGGGAGTATAGACACACAGAAGGACACTTGACACAAGGCAATGGAGAAAGTACCAGGATACTGGAAATTCTTATCTATCTCACGCGCTCTTGTTGTTGCCTATCACAGAGAAAAAATATCTGATACATTTATTAATTGTGTTGTGGTGCAGTCTTTTATTCTGGTGCATTATAACTCACATTATTTTATAACTTGTACTTTGTGTCAGGCTCGATAGGTTGAAACTAGATGTTTTTTCCACTGACAAGCTAATTGTACAGAAACCCTCACTTTTTCTAGAATTATGTTTCTTTTTGAACAGAAGGCAGGGTGTGTGCGTTTATTTTGCATTATTTTTGCCTCATTTTCCTGGAGCGCGTGACTGCCTATCTTGGCCCAGAGAAGGAATTGTGGGGATGTCCAACGACTATGTGATGACATTGAGAATAATGGCTCCAGTGGGATAATTCCCCTCAAGTGAATCCCTTTGTCTTTCCTCTCAGCAACTTTTCCATTAGTTTTTAAACTATGTCTTGGCTATTTCGGCAACAGAAAAACCCTTGGCTGGTTGTAAAAACCCCAATTGGTTAAGAAAAACTGTTGATGCTAATCATGGGGTATTTTTGCAGTGTAATCTCAGCCTCAGAATCTGACTCTGTAATGTTTCGGTTTTGAATGATTTTTGGACTATTCTGTTTCTCATATCTCCCCTCCCCAAGCTCTGTAATGCTCAGGCCAACAAAGACCTCTGCTACATTTGAAAACTTCCCTATGTTTATTATTTAACACAGGGGTTCTGAACCTAAGGCCCGTTGGCTGGATCTGGCCTGCAATGCCATTTGATGTGGCCCCCCACACCCCAAGGGCATTCAAGAAACAAAACGGTCACCCCTTTGAAGCTGTTGGGACAAAATCGCAGCCACCCATTGTGCAGGCAGGGCAAAATCGCCATCCAGCCCTCAAAACTGGCTGAGAGTGTGTGACCTGGCACCTAGCTTGAAAAGGTTGGGAACCCCTTATTTAAAGGAATCACCCACTCTTGTTTTTAGATCTCCACACCCATGAGAGGAACAAAGCTTAGAAACTGCACACACTTTCTTTTCATGCATAAAAATTATTCCCAGTCTATGAATATTATTAACAATAGAAGTCACACAGATTACCTTGTTTGATTATTGTAATTGGATGCAGAACTTTGGAATCTCCTGGTACAAGCTGAAAGGGTGAAAAATATGCTATAAGAATAGGGACCCATCCTGTGATATTATCTTTTGTGACTGAATGTGGATTTAGCATCCACCTTTCCTTCCCTGGGATTCCCATGGCCCCATTTAATGCTCTCTGAATCACCATAGTCCTCTAAAAGGAACAAAGAAACTCTACCAAAGGATAGGACTATGTCTGTTTTTGACTTTATATGTATAGCACTGGACATACCAGTTTCCTATCTCCAGACAAACAGTGGTTAAACAGGAAACAACCAGTAATAAGTCACAACCAATGTAGGCCTACTGAATCATTGGAATTTACGCAGGAGTAGACTCACCAAACCTTCTCCTTATTCAATGGATGCAACGTATTATGGGATTTCAGCCAATCAGATATTTTGTTACAACTTGTATCTTCTTTACGCTTTCCCTAATTTTGGTATCAACCTGTTCACTATATGTTATGCAATGTTACTATTTTTGCTTCATCTATGTTCACAACTTTTTCTGCTGTCTTGTTCATGTTAAAGTAGATATTTTATTTGTATTTAACACCTTCTTTTAATTTGCTACTATATATTTTCAGTACAAAACAGGTGCAATTACTAGGTTCAATTCCAAAAGAACCAGACTTCCTCAACTGATTTAAGACACAGCTAGAATACTAAATTCCTGACACCGGATGTGAGTAACCCTGCCACTTGCACCAGAACTTGGCAGTAATTTTGGAATGTGTGAGGTGCAGCCCTCCAGATGTTGTTGGACTGCATCTCCAGCATTTCTCATCATTGGCTACACTGGCTAAGGCTGATGGGAGCTGCAATCCAATGACATCTGGAAGGCTGATGTTTGCTTCGTCTACAGTAATTATACAGAAATTCAGATGAACTGGCATATAACCAGAGGCAATATCTGCATTTTGATTTTTAAAAAACTTTTGTCAACATCAAAAAGACTTCCAAACACCCATAGCATGAAACAACAAGTTCTTTAACAAGTTAGACAATGATTAAAATGTAAGAAACAAAATCATTAACACAAAAACAAAACTCCCGTAAAATTACATATACATTGCAGAAACAGAAAATAAAGCTATATATTAACCCAACACCAGTTTAAAAGGAGGTCATATATGAGAGGCTTGCGGCCTTCAAAGGCTGTTCCAGAGTAAACATCCAGTATGCTGAGAGGGCAAAGCAGAAAGCCCTGCCCCCTTCTGTGAATCTCAGTTGATAGTCAAATTTGTATTTCAAGATTCTTTGCACAATATGGCTTGAAGCTCTCCTTCTGACACAATCCAAATCATACTTGGCAATCTTTAGGTTCATACACCAATTTAGCCCTAGGCACCTTAGTTCTAATAATTACTTCATTCACTCCCAAGCTGTAAGTTAGGTTGTGTAACTGAGTATGCATACAATACTTGGTATAGCCAAAACATGATCTATCTAAAGAAAATGGGACAAACATGATTGTCACTCAGACATGATGCTATCTTTACCTATAAGAAGGGGATAGGGTGGTGCGTGTCCGGCATTAGCGGCCACACCCGGCCCAACCATCCTGTACCGAGCTGGCCACACTTACCTTTAGACCGTCTGAGGGTCGCTGCAAGGGTCCAGTTGCTGAGAGTGGGGCAACCACTCCACGAAGATGAACAAAAAAAAAACTACGGTTCTCAGCGTCCTCTGTGCCACGTAACCCCTCAGCCAATCATGCTGAAGGGCACGAGCACAGAGGAGGCGGGGCAGCCGGTGCATGAGTTTTAAAAACCGCCAATGCGTGCAAACCACTTCCCTCTGGGAGACACTTTGTCTCCCGGAGGGAAGCCATCCCCAGCTCACCACGGCAGGCGGGCGGGCAAGGTGGTTTCTGGCTGGGCCGCCTGCTTTTGGTGCCCCCCACCCGACCAGCAAAGGCCTTGACGCTGGCAGGGACAAAGGACAGGCCATGCCACAGAGGCACGGAAGGTGAGCGGGCAGGCTAAGAAGGCTGCATCGGGGAGGTGCAGAGAGCAAACAGCCGAGCCAGCAACAGGTAAGTGGGGCGGGGAACATGGACTGAGGGGGGAATGGGCCCAGGGACCATGCTGCCTGCCCTGGTCTGGGAGGAGAAAGGGGGAACATGACCCCCCCGTTCCCGTGGTGGAGGCCTTCGCCGGTCAGGCAGGTGCACGTGTGTGTGTGTGGTTGTGTTGTGTGTGTGGTTGTGTTGTGTGTGTGTCTGTATTGTGCTATGTGTGTGGTTGTGTTGTGTTGCGTGTGTGTGGTTGTGTTATGTGTGTGGCCTCATTGAGGCTTCGGGGGGGAGGAAGGGGAGCCCCTCCTCTCCCCACGCAGCTTCAGCATGTCTCTCTCTGTGTTTGTGTATGTGTGTGTGTGTGTGTATTGTGTGTGTGTGTTGTGTGTATTGTGTGTGTGTTTGTGTTGTGTATGTGTGTGTGTTTGTGCTGTGTGTATGGTTGTGTTGTGTGTGTGTATACCCCCCAAAACCACCCCAACCACCAACACATAAGTTATACCAGCCCGGCAGGGCTGGGCAAAAAATGCTAGTGTAATATAATATACACTGGGAGATTTACTGATGAAAGAAATATTTGCTAAACTCCCATTTCCAGAACACAAACGCTCCTCAAGCAGTAATCTATATTATTATGACAAATAAATATGAGCATTCCAAGATCAGCAGGGCAAAAGCAATCATTAAATAAACACTAAAGGCTAGATACCTAAAATTATATGCTACGGCAAGCAGGCATCATTCTACATTTCAGAAATCACCTCATTTAGAAATACGCTAAGTGTATCATCTAGTTTGGTGTTTTGTCATAAGTCTTGGCAAATTTGAATGAACAATATGTTATTGATATTCCTTATTCATGCTGGACTCCATTTGAGTGGTGTTTGATCCAATCCTGCTGGTCAGAATAATTCTTAAGCGCCGGACTCAACAAGTGGACAAATCTTTCAAAAAGCCTTGTTCCTTTTGGAAAGAAACCAACACAAGAATGCGAAGAGTCCACTCTCTCAAGTGGAGAAGAAAGGACCTAACCTAGCAGCTTGTTGTTAACAAAACTGTTGCATGTATATCAAGTAAAAGTGCCTTTGACAGGTTCTCCTCTGCCTTTTTCTTCCCCCTGACTTAAAAAGAAACAAGTATAATATAGGCTATGAGTTGAAGTCTCAAGGCAGTGACAAGTATGTTTACTGCTCTGCTAAAATTCCATGTCTGGCTTGCATGGAGGAAGACATAGAAGAGAATTATATGACAACTGTATAGGTAAAGGTAAAGGTTTCCCTTGCTCGAAAGCCAGTCGTATCCGACTCTAGGGTGCAGTGCTCATCTCTGTTTCTAAGCCGAAGAGCCAGCGCTGTCTGATTCTGCAGATTTTTCCGTGGTCATGTGGCAGGCATGACTAGACACCGGAGCGCATGGAATGCTGTTACCTTCCCACTGAAGTGGTCCCTTATTATCTACTTGCAATTTCTTGCTTTCGAACTGCTAGGTTGGCAGGAGCTGGGACGAAGACGGGAGCTCATTTCCGTCCTGCAGTACTCGGGAATCAAACTGCTGACCTTCCGCTTCCCAGTCAGCATCTTAGCAACTTGAGCCACTGCAGCCACTGTATATCATCTGTATATCATCATCATAATTGGGTTTTTTTTAAAAAAACTTTAAATCAATGTTTGCTTTCAAAAAATCCAAAAGCTATCAAAGTGTCCCCCCAGAAGTGCAAAAAACAAACAAACAGTCCCAACATGGGACTTCAAACTGATACAACAGAAAGATCCAGTGGACAGAAGAATTCAGCAAACCTATTCTTCTCACAACAAACTTAGATTCTGCCCCAAAGATCTCTTCTGTATGGTTGAAAACCCCACTAGGGCACGTTTTGGAGCACTGCAGATGGGCTGAAGTGGAGAGGGAAAGGATATTATGTTATGTTGGTATTATGTTAGCAGCATCATATTGCATTTATGCCAACATACTAATTTATGGAAATGAAAATATAGAAAATAATCATGTTTCTATTTTTTAATTTTCCCCCCAGTTACCTCACAAAGTCCAAACCTGTGTCCACTTCATGGAAGGTGGTAGTAAAGGTAAAGGTCACCCTTGCTCGAAAGCCAGTCATATCAGACTCTAGGGTTCAGTGGTCATCTCCATTTCATAGCCAAACAGCCAGCGCTGTCTGCTTCTGCAGACATTTCTGTAGTCATGTGGCAGGCATGAATAGACACCGGAGCGCACGGAACGCTGTTACCTTCCCACCGAAGTGGTCCCTATTTATCTACTTGCAATTTCTTTCTTTCGAAATGCTAGGTTGGCAGGAGCTGGGACAAAGACAGGAGCTCATTCCGTCCTGCAGTACTCAGGAATCTAACTGATGACCCAGTCAGTGTCTTAGCCACTTGAGACACTGCAGGTAACAGGCTGAAATAAGGGATCGCAAGGATTGGTTGAAGTATGGTGTGGCCTTGTGCCACAGGACTATTACGGCAGCCACAAAGGCTAACCAGGATCACCCTGAAATGATCTGGCTAAAAGAGCTCTGGTGAAGTTGTGACACGCCCAACAAGTTAGCAATGGATAGTATATTGCTACAGAAACCCATGAGATACAAATGGACTGATCAAATAGGAAATGACCACAGCAGTGTTAAAGGACTAAGAAACAGTGCAAAAAATGCAAAATAGGAACTCTGGATATTGGAAAATAAAACAAGAAAATTTAAAAATAATGCAAAGAAGAGGGATTCAGATAATGGGTCTAGCCGATAAGATGCAAACGTCGTGGAAGATAGTTTATATAGGATACCTGTTTATTTACTCAGAAAGGCTTCTTGGGCGGCTCAGGAGTTCATGGTTTCTATGGCATCTATGGGCCTGACTCAAGTAATTGGGGGTCTCACCAGGAGTAGCGGCCACTCCCCTGACTTAGTTTTCCTGTCAGAGAGGTGGCTGAGTGATCTGATATTACATCATATAGAGATAGCACCAGTGCCATAGTCAGATCACTATCTGGTCTCTCTTGATTTTCGGGGAGCGACGTCTCACCATAGGGAGGCTGGACCCATTAAATTGGTCTGACCCCGGCGACTTATGGACTCCGAGAGATTTCAGATGGAGCTGGGGCATTTTCCTCCGGACAGGCTGCACGATTCGATTGAGACCTTGGTCACCCTCTGGGAAAAGGAGGCGACATCGGTCTTGGATACAATTGTGCCAATGCGGCCTCTCCCTTCTCGCAGACCGCGCAGCTCTCCCTGGTATACTGATGAGTTGAGGGAGTTGAAGCAGGTTAGGAGATGCATTGAGCACCGTTGGGTGAAGACCCGGTGTGAATGTGACCAAACACAAGTTAGAGCTGCTACTAAAGCCTACCTTGTGGCGATGAGGGTGGTGAAGCGTCAGTACTTCACCTCCCTCATTGCTTCTGCTGATAATCGTTCAGCGGCCCTGTTCCAGGTCACCAGGTCCCTTCTTGGTAAGGGGGGGCCTGGTCTTGGTGGCAGGGATCAGCTGACAATTTTGCTGACCATCTTGCAGAGAAAATTGCTTGCATCCGCTCGGGGTTTAATCCTTATGTGGAAATTGATTGCCTGGGGGGGGGGCTGGAGCGGAGTCTAGCCATGTTATCTGGGATCGGTTTGATCCTGTTGCCCCTGATGAAGTGGACAGGCTCCTTGGAGCTGTGCGTGATTCCACCTGCTTACTTGATCACTGCCTGGCCTGGCTAGTTAGAGCTGCCAAGGCAACGACGGGCAGTTGGGTCGGTGTGATGGTGAACACCTCTTTGCAGGAGGGGGTGGTTCTGGCAGTTTTCAAACATGCGCTGGTTCGCCCTCTCCTGAAGAAGCCATCGCTCAACCCTACTGTTATTTCTAATTTTAGACCTATCTCCAACCTTCCCTTTGTGGGGAAGGTGTTGGAAAAAGCAGTGGCCCGGCAGCTCCAGGGGGTTCTGGATGATATGGATTATCTGGACCCGTTTCAGTCAGGTTTCAGGCCCAGTTATGGTACCGAGACAGCATTGGTCACACTCTTGGATGATCTTTGGCGGGAGCGGGATCGAGGCAACCCCTCGGTCCTTGCTCTTCTTGACCTCTCAGCAGCTTTCGATACCGTCGACCACTGTGTTGTCCTGGTTTTCCTCTTTTCTGACAGGTCGGACTCAGTCGGTGTCTTTAGAGAGTGGGTTGTCCAGCCCTAGGTTGCTTCCATGTGGGGTGCGTCAGGGCTCAGTACTTTCACCTCTATTGCTTAATATCTACATGAAACCACTAGGTGAGATCATTCGTTCCCACGGGGTGAGGTATCATCAGTATGCAGATGATACCCAGCTGCTGCTTGTGAGGACCCGAGTGATGCAGTCGAAGTCCTGACCAGGTGTCTGGAGGCTGTTCGGGTCTGGATGGGGGACAACAGGCTTCAGCTGAATCCTGGCAAGACTGAGTGGCTTTGAGTGTGGGGTCCCATGTTATCCCGGGAGTTACCATCTTTGGTCGTGGCTGGAACATCTTTGCCTCTGGTGCGCAATCTGGGGGTCCTCCTGGACTCGCAGCTACTGCTTGAAAAGCAGGTGGCAGCCGTGGCTAGGAGGGCCTTTGCCCAGCTTCGTGTTATTTACCAATTGCGCCCGCTCCTGGACTGGGACTCCTTGCTCATGGTCACTCATGCTCTGGTCACCTCCAGATTGGATTATTGTAATGCTCCACCCCCCTGCAGGGTATAAAGGACCTTCCGCAGACGCTGCCTCTCCGCCCCTTTTGTTCTGCATTGCTTTTGATATTTGATTGTTGTCTTTATACCTTTAATCTAAATTTTGTAACTATTGATTAATGATATTTTGATGTTGTGCCTTTTGTATTATTGTGGATTTTTGATTATTTATTTTGTTTATGATTAGATGTATTATTATGATATGGTAATTGTATGTGTATTGACTGTTGTAACTGCTTTGAGTCGACCTTGTGCTTGAGTGGAGTGGGGTATAAATCCAATAAATAATAATAATAATAATAATAATAATAATAATAATAATAATAATAATAATAATGCGCTCTACATGGGGCTGCCCTTGGTGACCATTTGGAGGCTTCAGCTGGTCCAGAATGCGACTGCCCGGGTTGTGATGGGGCTCGGGCATCATACTCGGGCCTCACCACTTCTCCGGGAGCTGCACTGGCTGCCGGTGTGCCTCCGGGTGCAATTCAAGGTGCTGGTTTTAACCTTTAAAGCCCTTTATGGCATTGGACCAGGCTACTTAAGAGACCGTGTCGCCACAAGGAATTTAGCCCATCCTACTAGGGCAGACAGGAGGGGCTCACTGGTGGTCCCATCAGTGAAAGAGGTAGATCTTACTGGGACTACGAAAAGAGCCTTTTCCGTGTCTGCCCCAGCCCTGTGGAACCTCTTACCACCTGAGTTGCGGCTCCAGATGGAACTACTCCCCTTTAGAAAGATGCTGAAGACATGGCTCTTCCAGCAGGTTTGGGGCACGCTTGACTCTACCAGTCAAGCTCGGTGGCTGATTTAGCCTATGTGAGGAGCAGCCCCCTGGCCTGGTTATCCTGTTTTAACAGGGGTAGGGTGGGGGTGGGTTGTTTGTTTAATGATGATATGTTTGTGTTTTTAATGTTGGTTTTAATTGGGGCTTTTAGATCTGTTTTAATTATTGTTGTTTTATTGTAATTTTTTACTATGTTGTTAGCCGCCCTGAGTGGTGTACCCACCAGGAGGGCGGGATATAAATGCATATAAACAAACAAACAAACAAACAAACAAACAAATAAATAAAGGATCATAGTGAAGAATGGAGTGGGCTTCTTGGTACATCCAGACATAGCAAAATATATACTAGACAGTAACAACTATTCAGACAGAATAATAATACTGAAAATCAAGAGAGGAGAGCAAATTGAAACATATGTATAATTATATGCTCTATGTAATGATCATTACACAGATGAACAAAAGAATGAGTTTTTTCATGAACTACCTGAGGTGATAGAGGAAGTGATAGAGTATGTAATAGGAGATATTAATGCTAGGGTGGGTAGTAACAGAAGAAAGAACAGGCTATTGGCCCACATGTTGCTGAGAACAGTGAAATGTCCATTCTCACTCCTTTTGAGTTTCCAAAGTCCAGCAGATATTTAAATCCAGAGTCCTACTCTATTTACTACATCACATTAGAGATTTTTTTAAAAAACTTTTAACATTGTACAGTATTACAAATTAACTGAATGCACTGCAGTGTGTTCAATGTACAAGGAGTCAGCATCTGGCTTTACTACAAAGATTACTCAGGCATTTCCTTAAACCTTGGCAAAAAATAGAGAGGCAATGACTGTAGGAATGCTTCTCATTGAAAGAGGAATCCCTTAGTGGTTTTTAAATAATAATAATAATAATAGGATGCCATAAAGTCAATTCTGACTCATGGCAACTCTTTCCATGGTTTTCTAGGTAGAGGATACAGAGAAATGAGACTATATAGCTTGCCCATGATTGCACTCCTCAGACACATACCTAAATCTCTGAGCTATCCAGCCAGCTACTGGCTTAAGCCCCAGTTTCAGCTCAATGACAAAGAATCTCCCCCTCCCCATTTAAAATATTTTAGGAGGCTTTATGTGAATGTTTGTTGTATTATAGTTGGTTGTACAATAAAACCCCGACTTACAAATGCCTTGAGTTACATAAAATGCAACTTACATAATGATTTTATGCTAAAACCATGTCCCGATTTACACGATTTCCTATGGGTTTGCTTCGAGTTACATAAAGATTATTTTTCCTATGGGTTTGCTTCAAGTTACATAAAGATTCATTTCCCTATGGGTTTGCTTTGATTTACATAAAAATTCATTTTTCTTATGGGTTTGCTCTGAGTTACGTAAAAATAATAATGTATCCTATAGGTTTGTTTCGAGTTACAAAAAAAAATTGATTTAAGGAAAAGCCTACGGAATGGACTTTTTCCCCCCCATAAGTAGGGGTTTTACTGTATTATAGTTGCATTGAATACATTGGCCAAGATTCAGTGGTGTATGTCACGATCCAATGGTGATCTTATATTAGCCAGTTCTTTCCTTCTCCATTGTAGGCCTCTATGATGTTACAAGCCTATTATAAAGAGTTTGCCAGACTTCTAGAGTATATTTTCAGGATTCATGTGCGTATATGGGGGTGGTAGACAGGAGAGAAGTGATGAAAGCTGATTCTTGTGGGGGGCGGGGGGAGATCCCATACCAGTACACCATTGGATCCTGGTTACTGAATCACCATTGCAGCATTGAAAACAATCTATTATTTGCACTGTCATCTCATGAAGCAGACTTTCAAAATTTCATGCCATAACACATTTGTTAATATCCATGATGCCAGAGAAGACAGTAGGCCATTGCTGTTGTGATGCTTCTTACCATGGTACAAGGTCAGAAACACAAACGTCTTCTTCCAAATGATGAGAGCAACAACTACCGTAGTTCAGTTATTAAATAATTGTTGTTTTACACATCTCTGTGCAAAATCATTCCAAAAAGGGGGAAATAAAATGTGGCCAGAGTGCCTGTATCTCATCAATCAATTTTTGCTGCTTATTTTGTCTAAAGAACTCCAGAGGTACAATATTTTAGGACACTTTTCTACTGGACGTTATGCAATATCGACCCTCAGCCATTAGGTACTTCCTTTTAGATTTACTCAAAAGTGACTTAGAAATCAATACCAGAAACTTAGTTTTGGTAAAGTATAAACTATCATTACTTTAGAACCATGCAGCTTACTTCTTACAATAGCAATTTATTCAAGGAAGTGGACTAAAATGGATGTATATATTTTGCAAACAACTCTTCTATTATGCAAAAGACTGACAAAGTACAATATATACTTTCATATAAAAGTGATTCACCATTTTTACAGTGCTATCTGCATAAATAGGCAGAGGCTGGCAGAAATGAAGCACATATAACATAGCTATTGTATTGCAGCCAAAACATTGTAAGTTCAGTCCTGCTGGGATTCAAGGTTGACTCAGCTTTCCATCGGTAAAATGAGTACCCAGCATGTCAGGGACAAATTGCTAGTTAACTTGTGAACCACCCAGAGAGTGCACTAAATTATATATTAATAAATACATTATTTTTTCAGTATAAGGTAAAAATGCTTTTCTTTTCCTTTAGAGGTAAGTTTGATACAGCCTCACTGGACTATGATTGAAGGTTTTTCTCTCACACACAAAAGAAAAGCAATACATACATCACATCTGCAGTATCAGCTCATTTTTATTCTTTATAGTATATAATAGTTTTTAAAAGGTTTATTGTCATACCTGTGTTTGGAGTTTAGGTAATTTATAGGTATTCTGTAGTTCTCCATTTTCTTTGTCCTTACCTGATATAAAAATATGAAAAACTTACTCTATGTTGTTTAACACACATAAAATGATAACTTTGAAATGTCGCATGAGTTCTTCAAATCACTTTCCAATTTTAGTCAGGTCAGGGCCAGCTATTGAACTAGTCAGAATGTATGTTACTTACTTTTTATGCATAGTTTACAGGTGTGAGAGTTTGTATTTTTGGACTACATACTTCCAGAATTCCTTAAGGAAAGAACATTTTTAATGTCATTAGGTTATGTTTACCACCTTCTTCCTTGAGAGTTTCATAGACAAAGACAGCCCTGTGATCCATACACAATAGAGATGCAGGAAGAAGGTGATACCTTTATAGGATCACTTTTCTTTTTTAAAAAATCAAACATTGTGAACTTTAGTGATTTAAGATCCCTTTTTCAATTTCTTGTGGATAGGGTGGGAAAATTATAAAGGAAAGTCCCAACACTTTCCTTTATAATATTTATTTATTTATTACATTTATATCCCGCTCATCTGGGATATTTTACCACTCTGGGCGGCTTACAAAAAAGTCTTTACAATAGAAAATTAGACATAAATTATAAACAAACTAAATAAATTATGCAGGTGATGCCAACTTTCATGCAGAAAGCAGCACGGATGAAACCAATGCTGAGGTAGGTGGAAAAAGACTGTGTAAAAGGACTACAATCTGCAAGAAATTGATGCATGCCTGAAGAAGTGATCTTGAATCATGAAAGCTTGCAGTGTTAGATTTTTTAAAAAAAGTGATCCTATAAAGTTATTGCCTTCTTCCTACCTTCCTTGGGGACTCTTTGCACACCTTTTACATCTACAGGTAAAAGTAACTGAACAGGGAACAAAATCTTTTAATCACATTATGGTCAGGATCCTGTCAATATTTACATGCATGGAATTCCAACTGTTGATGTTGCCATGGCATTGCCCATAACCAACACCCATCAGATCACAGCAGTAGTTTCCACAGTTGGAGCTCTGCATGCATGTAAACGCTGACCAGGACACCAGCCTTCAGATCATCGAGATTAGGAGTTCTGTGTTACTACCCCACTAGTGTTCTGTTAACAAAGACTCTGCTGGTGCTTTCATTACCTTTTTCTCTGAATTTAATATTCACAATTCTCTGCCTTTCCAACCCTGTGCCATTTAAGATAAGAGTTCAAGTATCATGAGACTAGATCATGTATAATACTTATAAAAGAGTAACTAGGTCCACAAAAGTGTGTGTCACAATACATTTCTTACTCTACCACAGGGGTGCCCAAAACTTTCAAGCCATGGTCTGACCATGTCCCCCAGACAGCTGATCAGGCCGGTCACATGGTTCCTCCCACCGGAAGCGGAAGTAAAACATGCCCAGGCCTGCACAGAACACTGCTGTAAATGCACCTGTGGCTGTCATAAACGTGTTTACGACATGTGTGAGTGCATCTACGGCAGCGTTCTGTGCATGTATGGGCACTTTTTACTTCCACTTCCAGGAGTGGCGCAGGCCTAGATGAATTGGTGTCGGGGGCCAGATCCTGCCCACAGGTTGTAGTTTCGGCACCCTTGCTCTACAAGGTGTCATAAAGTTATTCCTTGTTCTCCTGAGCATTTTTCTAGAAACGGAGCAATCACACAAACTGTCTTGGGAATTCTGTTTCTGCTGCAGGACTCCGATAAAGTTAAAGCCTAGACATTTGTTGGCTGTCATTTCTGTCTGGTATTAAGCCCACAGATAAATTTCACCTTAGGCATTTGTAAGTTAAATAAACTATTGTGTTATTTTAACCTCTGCAAACCACTCAACATTCAATACATAAAATAGGCTTCATTCCAAAGTGCTTGATGCATCAGGGCTTCTCATTTTTTGTTAGTTAAATATTCCATATAAACATAAGTATTTTATACCACATGTACCAAGCATTTTATTTCTCATAAAAGATAATAAGAAACCTTCGTTTGACACAAATAAAATGAAGTATTAATGATCACTCGGATTTATGAAGTGACTTGTCAAACAAAGACAGCCCTTTAGATCCTTAGTTATAAGAACATAACATAAGAACAGCCTTGCTGGAACAGTCCACAGCCCATCCAGTCCAGCATTCTGTCTCACACAGTGGCTTACCATTTGCTTCAGGGTATTCCCAAGCAGATGCCTAAACACGTGTTTAGGATTCCCTGGAAATGGCATTGAGAGATATCCTGCCTATCTCTCCAACCCGGAGGTTGTCCTTAGGTATCCATAATTATAACCATTGATACCCTTGTCCTCCATGAACTTGTCTAATCCTTTCTCAAATCTGTCAAGAATGACAGCTGTCACCAATTCATCTGGCAGGGAGTTCCATAGACCAGTGATCCTCTGGGTGAAAAAGTACTTTCTCTTATTTGTTTGAGAACTAATACCCAAACGTTTCATGGAGTGCCCCCTAGTTCTAGTGTTGTGCGATAGGGAAAACAGTTTTTCCTTATCTACTTTGTCCACACCATGCATGATTTTATAAACTTCAATCAGGTCACCTCTTAGACGCCATTGTTCAAGAGTGAAGAGGCCCAACCGTTGTAGCCTCAGATGGTAAGGAAGGTGTTCCAGTCCCCTAATCATTCTGGTTGCCCTCCTCTGCATATTTTCCAGTTCCATAATATTCTTCTGGAGGTATGGCGACCAGAACTCTACACAGTATTCCAGATGGGGCCTCACCATAGATTTATAAAGAGGCAAAATGACACTTGCTGACTTATTTTTTATACCCTTCCTAATGATCCCTAGCATTGAGTTTGCTTTTTTCCCTGCTGAGGCACACTGGGTTGACACCTTCATTGAGCTGTCCACCAGGACACCAAGGTCCCTTTCCTGGTTTGTCGCAGAGAGTTCAGAACCCATCAGTTTATAAATGTAATTGGGGTTTTTTGCCCCAACGTGCATCACTCTGCACTTACTAGTGTTGAAGCTCATTTGCCACTGTTTTGCCCACTCCCCCAGTGTCAAGAGATCCCTCTGGAGCTCCTCACAATCAATCACAGTTTTCACTACCCTGTATAATTTAGTGCCATCAGCAAATTTGGCTACCTTGCTATCTACTCCTACTTCTAGATCATTTATGAAGAGGTTGGAAAGCAGGGGTCCCAGTACTGAACCTTGGGGGACCCCACTCTTTACTTCCTTTCACTTGGAGAAGTGTCCATTTAGTGCTACCCTCTGTTTCCTGTCCCTTAGCCAGTTGCTGATCCAGGACAAGACCTGTCCCTTTATTCCATGACTGGTAAGTTTATTCAAGAGTTTATTCATAGTTATATGTTGTTGTTCAGTCGCATAGTCAAGTCTGATCCTTTGCGACTCCATGGACCATCGCATGCCAGGCACCCCTATCCTCCATCATTCTCAACCCGCCCAGCTCTGTGCCCATTGCGTCAACAATACCACCTAGCCATCTTAGTTATATAGGTAAAATTATTAATGAGGGATAGTACTAACCAGTATAGATGCTATGGGTTTGCTATGGGTTTGGGCCTTGTGTTATTGGTTCTCCATCACTGGAGACATTTAAGCAGAGGTTGGATGACACATATCAGAAAAGCTTTAGGTGGGGGATATCCTGCTTTGATAGAAGGACTATAGTTGATGGTCCCTGCAGTTTCTTCCAGTGTTAATCATCTATGATTGTATGATGATACTATCACATCTCACTTGGATCTTTAAACAATGGAGGTTAGAAATGGCTGTAAATTACTTACTAGGCATAACCACTTTGTGACTCAAAATCTTGCTCCAGATTCCATTATCTGTATTGTCTTTCACTCCAAATTCATAATCTGTGTTAGGCTTCAGATTGTCCACCACTGTTTCGGTAGTCGGGCAAAGCTGCAGAACCCATTGCTTGTTCTTGTCCTTTTCTCTATATCGTATGGTATAGAACCTAGGCAATAAAAAGCAAGTGTATGCGCTCAATTGAAGGAGAACAAATGAAATATAAATTAAATTTGGATTTTCATATTTTAAGGGAGACTTATTAAGCAGTGGCTCAAGTGCTAAGACACTGAACTCGCTGACGGGAAGGTTGGATTTCAATTCCCATGTACTGCATGACGGAGTGAGCTCCCATCTCTTCCCCAGTTCCTGCCAACCTAGCAGTTCGAAAACAAGAAGTTGCAAGTAGATAAATAGGGACCACTTTGGTGAGAAGGTAAACAATGTTCCGTGCGCTCCTGTGTCTAGTCATGCCTGCCATATGACCACAGAAACATCTGCAGAAGCAGATAGCACTGGCTTTTCGGCTATGAAACAGAGATGAACACTGAACTCTAGAGTCAGATATGACTGGCTTTTGAGCAAGAGTGACCTTTACCTTTATTAAGCAATTTTATAGCAATTAACTTGGAAATAACTTGGGAGTAAGGCCCACTGAAATCAATGGGATCCACTTCTACAAGTATCTGAAATGGCCATTTCTTTCTTTCTTTCTTTCTTTCAATAATACTAAAGCAAACCTTAAGGGAAAAAATAACTTTGTGCTATAGCCACTGCTAATAGTAAGCCCTACCTATGAGAAATTGTTCAAGAATTGCCACAAACAGGGAGGGAAAAAATTGAAAAACCTTTTTTAGGCCGTTTTAATTACCATCTTCACATCACCAATGTGAGACTCAGCACATATGTTCAAAGATAAAGTCAGACATAAGTGGCCTCATGGGATCACCTTTCATAACTTCTGTTCTATCAGAGTTGCTTACTTTCATGTTTATAATATAAACATTTTTTTACTAACTGTACTCTTCAGAATGATCCATCTTAAAAGTATGATCTAGTTTTCTAATCTTATTTTATTTTACCACACAACAAATGTAATAAAATGTTAATAATATCGTTGTCAGCTGCAACTTGTTTCCGAGAATGCATTTCTTCCTGAAGCAGGAATAACATAATTATATATGGTATAATATCATATAATCTGAGCAATTTCTTAGCCTCCTGGTAATAAATATTCTCATAAATTATGCCAATTCTTCCATTTAATCCAGCAAATTTTCCTTATTTATACTGATTAACTAAATAATATGTGTGTTGAAATAATATTATAGGTTGCTATGTACCATCAAGCCAGAATTTATTTATAGTGATTCTAATAAGGATTTAAAATTAAGTGAGATATTTAAGGATTAGTTTTATCAATTCCACACACCTTGTGAGTTTCCATGACTGAGTGGGGATTGGAAACTTGGACTCCTGAATTACTCTGCCCACTATATCATACTGGGCATATTAACAGATGCCTGTTTAGTAGCTTAGACAAATACCATACATTAAAAACTATTGTGAAATATATACTACTAGTGTATCTCTGATACTTCACATACACTAAAGCATTATGGGAACGATCATTAAACAATGATGATTTCAAATGTTCTTTCATATTTCAATGGTTGACATGTTCTATTGCACAATAGAATTATGTCATCACCTGTTAAGAGATTTTGAAAATTCTTCTTCTTTGGAGTCTAAGCCAGACATGAAACTGCCAAAATGAAGCCACCTTTTGGTGAGTCCATTCTGCAGTTCCTTTGGCCTGACCTAATGTGAGAAAGATTAGCTGGTAACACAAGGTTACCGTTACCAGGGTACGCCCGATTGTGGTTAAAAAATAACACAATCTTAAATTTCTGATTTCCCCCCTCCCCAAAGGTTATGTAATTATGTAAAATTATGTAAAATTATCCTGATGGAAACAAAGTTTTACCTGTCATTTGCACAATTATTCAATGTGGTCCAGTCATGCTTTGGGTTGACTAAGATTCCCCAGGATAAGAAGACAGAAGTTGGAGTTAAGGTGCCTATTACCAGTTGGAGGGGTTTGGGACTCTGTGTTTTACCTGAACAGCAAAAGCATAGAAAAAACTGATTTATACAATTTGACACAGTAGAAAATAAATTTAAAGGACTTGTAGAAAGTGTGACCCACCAGCCAAATATATGAGTTCCCAAGAGTCAATGAATCTATTGTTTTCTATGCCTGCCTGAAACTACATAGATGTGTTGTGAAACATCTAGCAGGACACAGTACATAGCTAAGACACTGAACTCAATATAGCTAAGACACTGCATTCAATATAGTAAATCACCAGAAGTAAGGCCAAGAATAAAACAGACACTGTCCTAAAGGATTACTTCTGTGACATTTTAAGGCAATATAAACTAAGGATGGCTATTCAGGGTGTTCAGTTAGATTTATAATATTGCTTGGCAGAAAGGGTAAAAAAAACCTATGGCAATACCTCCTTCTAGCATGCTTGTATTTATTTCTGCAGTGCCCAAATTTTCAAAGACACAACTACAATGTTAGAAACATCCCATATCCAGTTGTCTCTTTTTCATTTTAACACATTACTTGAATTTTAAAACATATATGACTTGCACAGACCTGGCTCCTTCTTATCCTTTTGTGTAATTATTTCCAACTTCCATAGGATATTGCTAGTTTTTTTCTCACCTCCAAAATCTGTATATTCATGGCCTCTTTGTTATCTTGAAACAGACTTACAGTATTTTGGCTACTTAAATAGCACTCACCAGTATTTATTCAATCCTAATCCAACTGATAATTTCCTGAGCAAGTGTTTTAATAAGTAGTATAACGATGAATACTGTATTGAATTTTTTGGAATAGTAGTTGTGTTAGTCTGTGTTTCAGGCATATCAGAAAACAAAAACAAAGCAAAAACACTGCAGCACTTTAAAGGCTAACTGCTATATTTTTAATGTGAGCTTCCGTGGATCAAGTCCACTTCATCAGACATAGGAGTAAAAGTTCAAGGCATGAGCTTATATACACCAGATACAGAGTGTGATCAATCAGAATGACAGACAAGCATGCAAACCAATACAGTTTCCCACAGCTGGCAGTAGCAGATGATCTCTGAATGTTATTTGGATTAGCTCTAAAGGTCCCCTTTTCAATTTTAAATGTGGGGAGATACAAAACAAACACCTGGCATTGAACATATGCTAATAAATATTGTGGTTTTTTTTTTAAATTAGTAAGAAACACTGCAGCCATACTGACTCTCATTCTTATGGGTAGGACAGTTGCAAAGCCCTTTTGGCCTAGGAGCCCAATCTCCACCACCCAACTCAAGTCCAGTAAGCAGAACAAAAGCCAGGAGAGATGAAGTTATCCCCTTAGTTAAGGTAACTGAGGGACAAGAGACAATTCATTCTAATGCTCCAGGGGAGGCAACTGGGTACAAAGACTCTGAACCTTTGCTTGTTAACCTTCCCCCTATTATAATAAATCTATTTCAACCTTTGTGTCAGGAGAAAGCTCTGCCAAGCCAGCTGGAATTGGGGGGCTCAATCTGTCTCAAACCTTATTTGCTGAACAATCAAGAAAGTGTGTAACTCACATTAGTTAATTAGCTATAATCTCTTGCTGTAAAGGACAAAAGATTTCTTGCCACAACCACTGGATAATGTATTCAAGCTTTATGGCTCTATCTTAGTATTAAAGGATATTATGAATTCACAGAAAGAAATGAATTGTGTGATTATCATTTCCCCCACAGCCAAACGCAGGGCCTGTAATCCCAACAGAAAAATGTCTGTAGCAGTTTCTGGGCAAACATTCAAAAGTGTGGCATTACCTGAGCAGGGTTTCTTGTGATTTGTAGCAGGTGCTGGCCTCACAGAAATCAAGTACCTTGGTTCTGCATCTGGAAAATATTAATATGAGCATTTGTAAATTTCAACAAGGGAAAACATTTAACAAACAAAAGTACGTTCTACATCTTACTATTGTCAAAGGCATGAGTAAATTTTTGATTATTCAAATATGTTTTCAAAACATACCAAGAACATATCAACATAATGGCTTTGATCAAGAGGTGTCTCTCAGTAAAAGGCCAATTTCACACAATTTCATCTAACTTCTTCTGGGGCTCCAGGGGATTGCAATGGGAAGGCATACCTGTCAACCATCCCGATTTGGCCGGGAAAACCCCGTAATTTGACATCCATCGACGTCATAACCCGCCCCGCACTGCCAAAACCCCATAATTTGGCAGCGGGGGGAACGCTTTCCGCGCATGTGCGGAAGCGCTACGCCGCTTGTGCAGCCCCTACGCAAGTGGCGTAGCGGTTCCGCGTATGCGTGGAAGGGGTAAAACCCTTCCACGCATGCATGGAAAGCGACCTGCCCACAAGCGATGTGCGCAGGTCCCATTTTTCCGGAGCCGCGGGTTGACAGGTATGTGGGAAGGGCATTCCTGCTTTATACATAGATATACTATTTTTTAAACCAACCCATAACAGGGGACAAAAATGATGATTCAGAAGGAGTGGAGGATGGGATATAAAGAAAAATGCCTGAGCTAATGGAAGAATAATATAGACATCTATTGTTTTGACAAAAATAGGAAGGAAATATTTTACTGTTGCCTTAGAATCAGCAATGCACAATTTGACATGGGAGGAAGAGGGAAATAATAATAATAATAATAATAATAATAATAATAATAATAATAATAATAATAATAATAATAATAATAATAATAATAATAATAATAATAATAAAATTTAATTTATATCCCGCACTTTCTTGGCCGAAGCTGACTCAAAGTGGCCACTACAACATGTAAATACCATACAATATAATAATACAATAATAAAGAAACATGAAAAGTAAATTCAATACAAAAATCAATACTCAGTAATAAACATAAACTAATCACAATATAAAGTATAAATTAAAGATACAATGGCAATACCTATTAATAAACAGCAATAACAATTAATCCTCCAAAGCTTGCCATGCCACTACCTCCCACAGACGACCAGTCCACACAGAGAGGTGAAACAGCGACAGTTGAAGGTGTGTCATCATCGGCACCTGATGCCAAAACTCCCACCAAACACACTGGACCTCCTCACACCAGCCCAGCTGGGAGGGAAGGAAGGCACTCTGGGACTCCAACAGTCCCTGGGAAAGAGAATGTCCCAGGCCCCCAGCTGAAGCGAGTCTCTCCATCTGCCCGCTGAACCGGTGGTACTCGCTCTGGCGGCGGAGAAAGTGGGGCAGCTTTTGTAGGTGTCCCGGGCCCCCAGTTGAGGCAAGTCTCTTCATCCGCCCGCTAAGTTGGTGGTACTCGCTCTGGCAGCGGAGAAAGTGGGGTGGCTTTTTGTAGGTGTCCTGGGCCCCCAGCTGAAGTGAGTCTTTCCATCCACCTGCCGAGCCGGTGGTACTCGCTCTGGCAGCGGTGAAAACGGGGTAGCTTTTGTAGGTGTCCCGGGCCCCCAGCTGAGGCAAGTCTCTCCATCCGCCTGCCGAGCCGATGGTACTCGCTCTGGTGGCGGAGAAAGCGGGGTGGCTTTTGTAGGTGTCCCGGGCCCCCAGCTGAGGCGAGTCTCTCCATCCGCCCGCTGAACCGGTGGTGCTCACTCATCATATAAATGATGAGTACTTATCCTATCTTTTTTTTTTTGCTGATGATATAGTGTTAATATCAGAGTCAGTAGAAGAGGCGCAGAATATGCTCCAAGAGTTAGATGCACAAAGTTGAAAGATTGGCCTGAAGATTAATATGTCAAAAACGAAATATAAACGGAGTGCCTCCACAAATGCCATAGATATGAGATGTGGAAATGAGATAGTAGAAGAAGTTGATTCATATGTATACCTTGGGCAAAAGGTTAACCTAAGGCACAATCTAACAAATGAAATTTCAAGAAGAAGGCAAGCATCATGGGCAGCTTTTAACAGCATAAAGCAGGAATTCCCAACCTGCAGCCTGCGGGCTGGATGTGACCCACGGCACCCTTTCATGTGGCCTCCCTACCACCTCCACCACACCAGGAAGTGCCATGTGGTGGAGAAAGGGCAAACTGACTGTCCGGCCCCTGAAGCTGCCTGAGGGAGCATGACTCGGCCCCCGTCTTTAAAAGGTTGAGAATGCCTGGCATAAAGGATGTGCTTAATGAAGCAAAAACAAGAAAATTATGGGCTGAACTTGTCAACACCACGATTCTACTTGCTTTATTATGTGGCACTGAAACATGGGCACCTACAAAAGCTGACATAAAAAAATCAACATAACACAAAGAGCAATTGAGTGAAGGATGCTACGCATACAATGGGTTGGCCGAATATCAAATGAAGAACTGTGCATAAGATCAGATGCAAAACAAGTGTCAACGTTGATTGAGTTTGCAAGGCATCGGTGGCCTGGGCATTTGTGCCACTTCAAAGATGGCAGGTGGATGAAAACTATCACAGAAGGGATACGTCTTGCCCGAAAGTGACTACTAGGAAGGCATGCAACCAGATGGGAAGACCAGTTCAGGGAAAAGTTGCCAAGGCCCTGGATGATACTGGCATGAGATCGAAAACAATGGAAGATGATGCTTTGACTTGCCACGTCAACCTGACATGTGAAACACAGACCAGCCAAGCATCCCAAGCAAGGAAGGAGAAAATTGCTAAAGAAAGTCCACCAGACAAATCCTAGAGCAAGGGTGGCCAACCTTGGTGCCCCAGGTATTCTTAGACTTCAATTACCACAAGCCCAAGTAATCAAGGCTTCTGGTAATTGAAGTCCAAGAATGCCTGGGACATCAAAGGTTGCTGATAAAATATATACACTTGCTGGACACTCATCACGAAGGTTTGAATATTAGCCAGGGATTTCTGGGACATTATCAGATTTAAAATTGCCACAAATAAGGGGTTACATCCATCTTGAAGAACAGACTTTAAAATGTGTGGAGGGGCAAGGGAGATATTTCTCAAGACAGTTGACCCCTGGCTGTGTCTATCCCATAAAGCTTCTTCAATCAACTCATTAGGAGAGAGTAATGTGAGAATGTTTATTTTGCAAACCGACCTCCTCAAACTGACTCCCATCAGAGATTCACCACTCTAAAAAGACAACTGATTACATTTTATTACTGTTTGTAAATAACTCATTGATTTGCATACCCATCTCCTGAACCAACCAATTTTGCCCAGCAACTCTGGACCTCTATATCATGTGTATAAATGTATACAGTACCATGAAAATCCACTCTTATGTCTGATGAAGTGGACTTGATCCACAAAAGCTAACATTAAAATACAGGAGTTAGTCTTTAAGGTGCCACAGCATTTTTTGTCTTGTTTACTCTCGGATATGCTTGCACAGACTAACATGGCTACCACTTCAAAAACTTCATTAACTTTGACATTTGAATTTTCGAAGTGGGATATTGTGATACATAGGGATTTGTATCTTCTACATGGATTATTGTGCTATATAGCAGTGGACCCATAACTTATGACCCTGATTTTCACTGGACGATGTTTCCATAAAATAACAGTGGCTATAAGGATGCTGGAAAGTTTGCAATCAGGCCTCATGCCTCAAACATTTGTGCAGAGACCTGGGCTGAAAAGGCTAATGTTACCACCAATCAGTGCTCTCATTGTTGGCTGGGAGGGTAAAGAGCTAATCACAAGCACTTCCAGTGATCAATTGTTAGTTACTTTAATTCCTTTTTGTTTCAGATGTGTTAATTTTAGCTTTGTTTGTTATTATATGCTGGTGGTGCCTCTGACATGAATAAAGAAAGAAAGTTATTGGGGTGGTGGTGGGAGAAACTAAGTGTTCCTCAAACCATGGTGAGGAAAATGGTATAAACTTATTGGTAAATGTTTCAATCAGAATAAATTACTGGCTGGCAAATAAAATATTTTAGTTGTTGAGGGATAGGAAAAGGCACCATTTTTTCTGCCAGCAGAACAGCTCTTGTGCCAGGAAAACTCAAGAGATATGGCTATAGAAGAATCTGCTCAAAAAATCATTTTTCTGACTCAGATCTATCAGCAGAGTAACAAAACAAACAAACAAACAAACAAACACAACAGAGTGGAGAAAGATCAGGTGGGCAAAGAGCCCACCAAATATTAGTCTATTCCAGCCCAGGGACCCATACACGATGCTAGCACAAAATTAAGCCATGGACAGTGTAGTAATTTCCCAAATCTTTAGGCTGGGAGATGTTTGGATTAAGCACGAGTTCAGTTGGCCTGGTGTCAACAGATTGTTTGGCTAATTAGGACTGTACTCTGAATAGATTGATTGAAATCCAGCTTAACATTTCCCCCCAGAAATGTTCTGAAGTACACCAAATCCAACCTTGTTGATATTTTTACTCACATGTGAATATCTTCTTAGTAAATTTGATGTGATCTGGAAGAACAGATGTTTACATGGCAAGAGGCCAAAAGTTCATTTAACATTTCCAATGAAAACTATCTAACAATATCCAAAAATTGATAACGATAAACTGATTAACCACTCAGGGGAGATTAGCATTCCTTTTGGTGAGGAGAGCATAGTTTTTGTTTTGTGTTTTGAATATATGAATTTGAAACTTCTCATCCTTTTAAACACTAGATAAAAACATTTTAAATTTTAAAAAATAACAGTGCAGAACAAATCACAAAATAATCTGAACACTTGGTTTAATCATTAAGGGTTAAAAAAGTCAAATTCAACAATACTAGCAGTTAGTCAAAGTTCTTTTGTAAATAACATTTAAACAGAGTACTGGACTGTGTGTTACCTAGTATGGTTGTTGTGAAGTACCAACCAGGGAAGAACTTTGTCTTTGGGTAAAGAGAGATAGGAAAACCTAGAGGAGATTTCTCTAGTCCTTAATTTCACAAGCTCTGAAGCTGCAAGGGTTTTAGGCTTGCTTTGGGAGAAGAGTGGTGGAGTATGGGCTATGTGGCCCTTCTATAGTCGAACTCAGTGGATCAACACTCTGGGTTTGTAGTACTGTTTGAAATCTGCACCCACTGAAAAAGCCTGCAGAAATACCAGCTAGCATGTAATGAATAAAATAAGATACAGTAATATAGCACGAATCCCATCTACTTCATGAAAACCAACCCCCTGGGTAATGCCTCAAATCAAGAGAGTTTTCTACACACCCCTCAAGTTCTAAGTCTGTGATGTCCAACTTTGGCACTCCAGGAGTTCTTGGACTTCAGTTACCAGAAGCTCAGGTCAGCACTCCTGCTGATCAGGGCTTCTAATAATTGAAGTTCAAGAACACATGGAGGGCCAAGGTTGGACTTTGCTGTTCCAAGTATTAAACCAGAAGAGGTTAGGCTAAACCTATGGAGATCAAAACCAACACACCTTGCTGAATGGATAAATTATGAAGAGTGTCTCCCACTAGGACAAAATTCTGGCTGGACCGCCTGGAAGTCATTTAATAAACTTTGAAGCCAAGTAGGAAGATCAAAATATAATCAAGTAAATTGTCTTAAGACCAAAATGGACCCAGGACAAATGCTCTGCTTTAATAATAATAATAATAATAATAATAATAATAATAATAATAATAATAATAATAATAATAATAATAATAATAATAATAATAATAATAATAATAATAATAATAATAATAATAATAATCCATGAGCATCAGAGACAGTTAGCAGAGGAGGCTCAGAGGGACGCGATTGTATAAGACAAAGACTTTTCAATATTTCTCCTGAGGAAATCGGGTTGTGAAAAGCCTCCAAACCGGGTAGGCTTTGAGACATTGTGAACATTACATGAGACGCATTGAAATTACAGTTGGCGGTGACCATGCTTTATTCAAGAATTCACATATTACTCTCCAAATTTGGACACAACCTTCATGTTGTCATTGATGCATGAGCAGTTATCATTGCATTAACACTACAGCTGGGGTCACCGCTCTATTTCAAGACTTTTGTTTATTCTTACTGGTGGATTTACAAACTCTGAAAAGGTTTATTTAAGACTTTCCAGCCATCTTTGTACTGACTTTTCTGGCGTACTTGAAACACATTTACTTTTGAGTTTCTTTGGATCTATGAGTCTTGACAAATCATTATTTTTGAATTGGGAATAGATAAAACTTTGTTCGTCGAATAGTGCATTTAACTACGGAAGGTATCTGAGGTATTTTTGTAGACTTGCTTTCTTTCAATTTACATTAAATGGGCTTTGGATTTACTGTTATTTGCCTCAAACGGTTTGTTCCTGTTCTGATGATTTAAGAGCAAAGCTGAGCTGGGAAATATTTCATATTTTACTGAACCCTAGAGTCAGATACGAGTGGCTTTCAAGAAAGGGTGACCTTTACCTTTAGTGCATGGTTGGAGTATTTTATTCTGCTGATATTTCGATCTAGGATAAAAATCAAACCTTTTGAAATTGACAGGTGTTTTACTTTCAACAGCTGCCCACATGGTTTTTCCACTGTTGTCTTATAAATCTAATAACAAAATTTGCAGGTTTGCTGACATTTATTTATTTATTTATTTATTTATTTATTTATTTATTGTTTAGACTTCTATACCGCTTTCCTTCCCATAAAGGTTTCTATGAGTTCCTGAGTATGTTCTATAGACCAATAATATATCTGAGGGGGAAATGAAAGAACAAATCATTATAAGGACAATGAGGTCAGTTTTGTCTTTCTCTGCCAATGACCTCCCTAAAATGAAGGTTCCTCTCAATATGTGCCTGGTTTTTTAATGTGTACCAGGCAAGTGTTTTGACAGAATTTCATTTTTCATTTCCCCCCAAGCAAGAGCCTCCTCGAAGGTTGTGGTATTCTTGAACCACAATCGGGCATACCCTGGTAACAGCAATCTTGAGTTGCCCACTAATCTTTCTCACATTAGGTCAGGCGAAGGCAACTGCAGAATGAACTCATCAGAGGGTGCCTTCATTTTGCATGGCCGTCTTAGTTGGTGGAGCGATTTGTTTGGTTAATTCAAATAACGACCAACTTCTTAGAGGGACAAGTGGCGTTCAGCCACCTGAGATTGAGTAATAACATGTCTATGATTCATTTTGACAGTTTCACGTCTGACCTAGACATGAAAGAAGAATTTTTCAATCACTTATTTAGTGAATTGAGCTATACAGTACTTTATATATTATCTGATAATTTTTCTACTCTTGCTGCTGATGGGTGGTCAGAATTGGGCCACTCTTGTCTTAATTGTTTGATCTGTTCGGCAATTTCTTACAGTAACAGATTTTATTTTCTTAGGATCTAAGATCACTGCAGATGGGGATTACAGCCATGAAATAAAAAGGTGACTGATTTTTGGGAGACAAGCTATGAGAAACCTGGGGAACATAGTGAAAAGTGGAGACATCACCTTGCGAACAAAAATTCGCATAGTCAAAGCAATGGTATTCCCAGTAGGGATGTACGGTTGTGAGAGCTGGACCATTAGGAAGGTTGAGCACAGAAGAATAGATGCCTTTGAAATGTGGTGTTGGAGGATAGTTTTGAGAGTCTCCTGGACAGCGAGGAGAACAAATAGGTCAATCTTAGAAGAAATCAACCCTGTGCTCCTTAGAAGGTCAAATAGTAAAGATGAAGCCGAAGTACTTTGGCCATCAAATGAGAAGATAGGATTCACTTGAGAAAGCCTTAATGTTGGGAAAGGTGGAGGGCAAAAGAAGAAGGGGGCGGCCAAAGATGAGATGGCTAGATGGTATTGTAGATGCAATGGGTACAGAGCTGGGTGGGTTGAAGAGGATGGTGGAGGACAGAGGTGCCTGGAGGACAATGGTCCATAGGGTCGCAAAGGGTTGGAATTGACTGTGCAACTGAACAACAATAGTTGTCCTGGGAGCTTTTGTTTGCTTCCTTCTGATGGGTGCTATACGTAATCATTCACTGCCCCTTGGTTTAATGTGAGAGATTTAGACCGAAATATAAATCAGTCAGGGAATATCTGCTGTACGTGGAGCTTCTGACTCATGTTTGGTTTAGAAATTCACTCTACTTTCCCCCCTGTTGTGATTATCATCCACTCAAGGGAATTTAGTTTTCTGACAGCTTTGGGCAAAGGTTTGGTTTAAAGCAGCCATCTTTCTTTCTTATGGCATAGTGCCTCTCAAATACAGCATTGTGTTAACTTTTACAGAGTAAAGCTTCCTAAATGGGCAGTGTTTAGTTTCACAGAACAGATCTGGAAGGAACAACATTTCTCCTTGAGTTTTGTCCAAAGCTGTCATTAATCACAATTTTTTCCATCAGCATACTATGTGGAAACTTGTTGAGTTCCAACAGTGTTAAGACTTGGCAGAAAACAGCGTATGAATATTTCAACATGTCCTCAAACTGATTACATTTTCTTCTGTGAGACTCCTGCACAGTTGCAGGCTCACTCTGAAATACAATTATCACTTCTGAAGAAACAGGTGAGTCATTAACTGGGCTATAGCTGTCTGAAGCCAGGGACAAAATATCTGGATACCTATTATGGATATGCAAAAGGTGAGACTCGTTGGATTGCACAGTACAAGCATTTTCTGGCATCTTCCCTTTAACAATGTCTGGAGTGGCAATGAGGTTCCTGAGCAAATAGGCACTGTGGCATCACAATTAGACATAACAGCAGCAGTACTAAGAAGGAGCTCACTTTCTGGATGTACAGCTACCTGGGACATTGTGTTGCCAATGCCATTTAATCTTGTCAATTATTCATTTCATTTCAATTCAATTCATTTCTTTACTGTCTTTCTCCCCGTGACGAGATCTGAAGCAGCTCATAAAAATAAATGCAACTAAAAATACAGTAGGATACTGTCATGGCAACCCATCAACTACTCTCAAACCCCTGCACTAGTTTTGGGATGGCCATTTAACTTGTAAATACAGACTGCTTCCTCTGGATCATCCCTTTTACCAATCCAGGAAAACAGCCAATGTTTCATTCCCACAGCTACTTAAGCACTGTTTAAATACAGAACTGAATTTGCATGGTCCTTTAAAAAGAGTAAGAAGGAAAAGACTCTATAGATCATCATGCCCAGCCCCTGTCAAGGAGGTACAGAGAGGGGTTGAACTCCCAACAATATCTAAACCACTGAGATATCTAGCCATCACATTCTGTCAATTTTCATCAGACCTCTAAAAGCTCTTTTACTTTTCTTTACCTTCTTTTTTATACCTTTAGCACCTTCAGTTCTTTATATAGGCTTGTTTTTAAGGAAGTTCCAATAACAACATAATTAGGCTTCACAATTTCTACATGAAAATGTGGCTCACCTCTTAACGACATGATTCATAGTTTTCTCTCCTGAACTGAGACCTTACTTTAACCCAGGGGTGGCCAAACTATGGATCATGGGCCAGATCTGGCCCATGGAGTCAAATTATCTGACCCGCGCCATTTCCAGAAGCAGAAGTAAAATGTATCCATGCATGCTCAAAATGTTGCATTTACGACAACATTTTGTGCATGCGCAGACACGTTTTACTTCCACTTCTGGTGGGAGGAACCACATGACCGGCATGCTGAACCATGTGACCAGCCTGAAAAGTTTGGCCACCCCTGCTTTAACCCAACACAACAGCTTCTAAGACAATTAAATCACTGCACTCTCTCACACACACTCTCCATGAACACATCTCCATGGCCAAGTGACAAGCTGGCATGACTTCGGATTGACACATTTGAACACCTAGAGAGAAGTCCACAAACACACAGAACAGGGGGTTTATCCTGGCACTGGTGGGGCTAAGTGAAAAAAAGAAAAGAGACAAAACGTACAGGAGTGGAAAGAGGAGATCTGGAGGCTTTTTGGCAGCAGCTACAGGGTTTTTTTTAAAAAAAAAAACACCTTTCAAGCAGGATTTAATAAAGGACGCTCAGACCAGGACAAGCATCTTTACCCGATTTAAAAAAATTGGAAACTCTATCCTTTTGATTCTATGACTCTAACTAACTCTATCTAACTCTTGCTATGAAGAGTTGAATAGTGAGATGTTATGTACAGCGGTACCTCACTTAAAGAACATAATGCATTCCACAGGATTACTCTTTAAGCGAGTTTACTCTTTAAGCAAAACACCATTGTAAGTGACCAACTGTGACTTCTAGCAGGAAGGATTGTGAACCCCGATTTACTTGTTAAGTGAGTTTTTGGTTGGTTTTACAGTAGTTGTTATGCGAGGCGACCATTCAAAGAAAATTCTGCTCTTTAAGTGAGTTAATCTCTAAGTGAGGTGCTCTTTATGCGAGGTTTTACTGCATTCCCAGTGTTGCTAAATGGAGTCGAAGCTTGGACATTGACTAAATCATCTTAAAAGAAGCTTTTGAAATGTGTATGTACAGATGGCTGCTAAGGATATAATGGATTGACCATGTGACTAATGTACAACTGTTACACCAGACGGATAAGAAACAAGAACTGTTTAAGACCATTAAACAAAGAATGAAAGCGCGGTGACAAAATGGCCGCCGCGCTCTTTGCGGGCCCCCCACCACCCGGACTCAGACATCCGGGTGAGTTAGGGGGCGTGGCCACCCCTCTATAAAAGGGGTGGCCACGAGGCAGAGGAGCTGCCATTTTAAAATAGCGACGGAGAGGAGAAGTTTTCTCCGTCGCTGTTTGCTTTCCAGTCTTCGGCTGTTTAGCCCTTGAGCCTTTCCCAGCGGGGAAAGGAGGATTCGAGCACGCAGAGCCTTGGTTCGCTTGGCTACTGCATGCTTTGGCGCTAGGTTTTTTGATCCCTCAAACATATAAGAACATAAGAACAGCCTTGCTGGAACAGGCCACAGCCCATCCAGTCCAGCATTCTGTCTCACACAGTGGCTCACCATTTCCTTCAGGGTATTCCCAAGGAGATGCCTTCACCTGCTTAGGATTCCCTGGAAATGATATTGAGAGATATCCTGCCTATCTCTCCAACCGGGAGGTTGTCCTTAAGTATCCATAATTATAGCCATTGATACTCTTGTCCTCCATGAACTTGTCTAATCCTTTCTTAAAGCTGTCAAGACTGACAGCTGTCACCACTTCTTCTGGCAGGGAGTTCCATAGACCAGTAATCCTCTGGGTGAAAAAGTACTTTCTCTTATTTGTTTGAGAACTAGTACCCAAAAGTTTCATGGAGTGTCCCCTAGTTCTAGTGTTATGCGATAGGGAAAACAGTTTTTCCTTATCTACTTTGTCCACACCGTGCATGATTTTATAAACTTCAATCAGGTCACCTCTTAGAAGTCGTCGTTCAAGAGTGAAGAGGCCCAACCGTTGCAGCCTCAGATGGTAAGGAAGGTGTTCCAGTCCCCTAATCATTCTGGTTGCCCTCCTCTGCACTTTTTCCAGCTCCATAATATCCTTCTGGAGGTATGGCGACCAGAACTGTACACAGTATTCCAGATGGGGCCTCACCATAGATTTATAAAGAGGCAAAATGACACTTGCTGACTTATTTTCTATACCCTTCCTAATGATCCCTAGCATTGAGTTTGCTTTTTTCACTGCTGAGGCACACTGGGTTGACACCTTCATTGAGTTGTCCACCAGGACACCAAGGTCCCTTTCCTGGTTTGTTGCAGAGAGTTCAGACCCCATCAGTTTATAAATGTAATTGGGGTTCTTTGCCCCAACATGCATCACTCTGCACTTACTAATGTTGAAACTCATTTGCCACTGTTTTGCCCACTCCCCCAGTGTCGAGAGATCCCTCTGGAGCTCCTCACAATCTCTCACAGTTTTCACTACCCTGTATAATTTAGTGTCGTCAGCAAATTTGGCTACCTTGCTTTTTACTCCTACCTCTAGATCATTTATGAAGAGGTTGAAAAGCAGGGGTCCCAGTACTGAACCTTGGGGGACCCCACTCTTTACTTCCCTCCACTTGGAGAAGTGTCCATTTAGTGCTACCCTCTGTTTCCTGTCCCTTAGCCAGTTGCTGATCCAGGACAAGACCTGTCCCTTTATTCCATGACTGGTAAGTTTAGTCAAGAGCCTTTGGTGTGGGACCTTATCAAAAGCCTTCTGAAAGTCCAGATAAACAATGTCAACTGGATCCCCCTTATCCACATGCTTGTTGACACTCTCAAAAAATTCCAACAGATTAGTGAGGCATGCTTTGCCCTTGCAAAAGCCATGTTGGCTCTCCTTTAGCAGCGCCTTCTCTTCTATGTGCCTATTAATTCTATCTTTTAGGATGGTTTCCATCACTTTACCTGGGACACATGTCAAACTGACAGGTCGGTAATTCCCTGGATCACCCCTGGATCCTTTTTTGAAAATTGGTGTTACATTCGCTACCTTCCAGTCATCAGGCACAAAGCCTGATTTGAGGGAAAGATTATATATTTTGGCTAGGAGATCAGCAATTTCATCTTTAAGTTCCCTGAGAACTCGTGGATGGATGCCATCTGGTCCTGGTGATTTGTTAGTGTTTAGTTTAACAAGACATGCAAGGACCTCCTCCCTAGTTATTTCTATCTGGCTTAATTCTTCGGTTTCCCTCCCTACGAAGATAGGCTCTGTTTTGGGCATGTGGCCTCTGTCTTCTTCAGTGAATACTGAAGCAAAGAATTCATTGAGTCTCTCTGCAATCTCTGTTTCCTCTTTAATAACCCCTTGCCTTCCATTGTCATCTAATGGTCCAATGGCCTTCCTAGTTGGGTTCTTACTTCTAATGTACTTAAAGAAGTCTTTGTTATTTCTCTGAGTATTTTTAGCTATACGCTCCTCAAAGTCTTGCTTTGCTTTCCTGATTGTTGCCTTGCATTTGTTCTGCCAGAATTTATGTTTTTGCCTGCTGTCCTCATTCGGACAAGCCTTCCATCTTCTAAATGAGCTTTTCTTGCTCTTGATCACTTCCCGAACAGCTCCTGTAAGCCACATTGGAGTCCTCTTGGACCTGGCAGTGCCCTTTTTCCTTTTGGGTATGCATTCCAATTGAGCCTCTGTTATTGTTTTTGTAAACAGCCTCCATGCCTCTTGGAGTGTTTGGACTCTCTCAATTTTCCCTTTCAGCTTCTTTTTTACTAGTTTCCTCAACTTTGGGAAATTTCCTTTTTGAAAATTTAAGGTCTCTGTGTTAGATTTTATCAGTGACTTGCGGTCTATGATCAAGTTAAACATAATTGAGTTGTGGTCACTGTTCCCTATTGGATCAGTCACAAAGGGATCCTACTTTTTATTTGAGGACATGCCTCCCAAAAGGAAGGCACCGCTGATGAAGCCGCGGCCAAAGGGGAGGACTTTTCCTGGCTCTGCGCAGGATGGGGGCCAGCCTTTGGGTCGGAGGACCTGGGCTGCGCCTCTGCGGCAGGGCACTGTGCCAGCCTTGCCCACTGATACTGGTGGGGCTACTCAGGCGGGCACTTGGCAGCCGGGCTCCGGCTTGGTGGCTGGCCAGCTACAGGCCGGCCCCTCAGGGGCTTCGGCCCCCGGCCCGCCGTTACCGGCCGTGGGTCAGGACAGCGTGGGAGGGCCTGGTGTGGGCATACAACCCGTTCCCCTCATGGGCCGGAGTTTTGGTCATGGCCCTATTCTGGCCCTGGCTCGCCTATCTGTTACCTTTTCAACTGCCTAGTGGGCCGTCCGGCCCACCCGGCCCGCCTTATGCTGGGGGTTCTGTGGCAGTGGATGCTCTGTTAGCACGTTTGGCAGTGCTGGGAGCATCCTTGGGCATTGCACAGCCTCCTGTGGAGGGGGGGGCGCTTCTCTTTCTTCACCAGGGGCCCCTTCGTCGACCCCGGATACCTTGCTGGCCGCTATGCTTCAGTGGGCGGCCAACCGGGTCAAGCTGCGTGAGACGGTCCGGCCGGCCCAGCTGGTGTCTCGCAGCTCCCCGTTCTACCTGAAGTCCAGGCTGGGAGCAGTCGGGGGTGATCCCAGAGCTCGATTCCGGTCGCGAGCTCCGACGCCCGCCGTGGGCCGGAACCCCCGGTGGGGGCGGCTCACGGGGGTGCACCTAGTGAGTATCAGGTTCAATTTAAGTGCACCAACACCACAGCCCACTTACAGTGGTGGGGTTTAGTGGCCCTGGCCTCGTCAAGTTGATGCGAGCGGGCATCAGTTACCATCTTATCCCAGTATCCCATGGTTTCTAAATGGTCCCTTGTTAAGGGCGGGGGTGTCCGCCCCTGGGGCAGTGCCGAGCATCGCAGGGGCTGTCCAGGTCCTGCTGCGTATGCCCTTTATACAGAATGTGCTGTCGATGGCTTTGCCGTCGGCTGGTTATTCCTTGCCCCTGGGTGATCATTTGTCGCAGGTCACGAGGGATAAGATCTGGAGGGGAGTACGTGGATATTCTCCCTACTGCACTGTGAGCCCACTGAGGAAGAGAGAGAGGGACAGGATGACAGAGACTAAGAGCTGTCCCGTAGTCGTAAGCCACTGCGCACCTGGGTCAACTGGTGGCCGGCATACCTTATATATATGATGGTATGCCTCAGGGCCCGGCCTGATTGGGCCACCCCGATGGTTCAATCCCTTGATAATATTTACGGGGCGATGGTTGATTTCATGGGCCCATCGCAGTTGGCTTACGATGAGGAATTTGGATGAGGGTGGCCCTACATCCTGAGATGAGGTGGGATGAGCCCTGTCAGCAATTGTTGCTCTTGTACATGGCTCCCACGTGACTGGCACCTGGTGATAGGTACCATTGTGGTCATGCTGTGCAGTGGGCTGCTCAGACACAGGCTCCACGCTAACTGGTGGGGCAGGGGGTTCCGGCCCGCCTGCTGTGTTGGACCTGCTCAGCTAGTGACGTGTGTAATAAGCGCCAGTGTCGTTACCGACTTGGGTGCCCCCTTTTGCGCTGGCCCCTACACCGCCTCCGCGTGCCCGCGGGTTGGTGGGTTACGGGGCAGAGGTAGGGGTGCACAGGGGGCAATCAGAGCTCCGTCTTACGGAACTAGCCATGTCAAGCCCCCCCTCCCCAATTAGTGTACTCATGCTGGAGCGGTGGCACTCAGCTTATCCAAGAAGGGATGATGCGGGGTACCTGCGGGGGGGGGTTTCAATGGGGCTTTTGTATTCCATTCAGGGGTGTTAGGGGCCCCAAGATGCTACTAATCTAGTTCCCTTGAAAGGTAACGAAGAGGTTGCTCCACTGAGCACAGCTAAGGGAGTTGAGGCTATGAGAGTAGCGGGCCCCTTCTTGGAACCACCTTTCCTAATTTGAAGGTCTCCCCTATGGGGCTAGTACCGAGGTAGCGCCAGGGTGAATGTCGTTTAATCCTCCTTTTAGCTTACCCTGGGGTCTTCGGTCAGGGATGCCATTCCCGATGACCTTTTTCAGTCAGGTGGACGTCGTTATTCAGCCCCTAAGGGTGGTACGCTCATGCAGTCCCGGTGCTTTCCTGGCACGGTCTGATATGCACTCGGCTTTACGTTTATTGCCTGTGCACCCAGGGGATTTTGAGCTATTGGGTTTCAGGTTCCAAGGGGAATTCTACTTCGATAAGGCCATGCCTTTTGACTACTCTATTCCATGTTCGGCATTCGAACGATTCGGTACTTTCATTCAGTGGGCCTTTGCTCGCAGGTTGGGGTCCCGGTCTCTAGCCCATTACCTCGATGACTTTTGGTTCGGGGGTGAACGGGGCTTGGACACGTGCACGCGTCTCCTCACTACATTTCAGACACTCATGTGGGAACTGGGTGTCCCCTTAGCGCCTGAATAGACCGAGGGCCCAGCTATTAAGCTCACATTTATAGGCATTGGAATTGACTCTGTCGCACAGGCATCCGGGTTACCCAGGGATAAGGTGGCTTGGATCTCTGCGGCGATTTTGGCATTGATTGCCAAACATAAAGTGTCCCCTTGTGAGCTGCAGCTACTTCATGGCCACCTTAACTTTGTCTGCAGGGTGGTTATACCCGGCAGAGCATTGGCCAGGCGCCTGTGTGACGCCATGGCTGGCCTGTTAAACGTCACCACAGGGTCCGGCAGATCAGGTGCATACGGGCGGACCTTCCGGTCTGGCTCAAATTCCTCCAGGGATTTAACGGGGTCTCTTCCTGGAGATCGGACCTTATGGTCTGCCCTAGATTTCAAGTACGGTCGGATGCCTCCGACTCCCTGGATTATGGGGGTTTACTCTGAGGGTAGGGGGACTTACGACCCAGGGTTTCATGCATGGCTGGGCACGGATCGCCTCTGCAATCTTACCTTCCTTGAGTTTCTTCCCAAATTGGGGAGCACTGATGCTAGGGGGCGACGAGTGGGCCAACTCAGTGGTCCATTTTTGGTGTGACAATGCGGCAGTGGTGCACATTGTCAACACCCAGACGTGCAAATCCCCCAGGGTCATGGCATTGGTTTGTCAAGCCTTTGAGAAGCCTACGCCTAAATGTGCTGTTCAGGGCCAGACATGTTCCAGGTATTAATAACGATATCGCTGATGCTTTATCCCGCCTGCAGATCCCCCGGTTCCATGCCTTGCTCCGGAAGCAGAGGAATTACACTCGCCACTACCGGCCGATATTTGGACGTTTGGCGAGGAGAGGTGAACCGGGCATGTCATTGGCACCTCGCACGCGTAAGGTGTATCAACATGCTTTCATGCGATTTAGAACTTTTTGCGAGTAACTACAGTTACCTCAAGTGTGGTCAATACATGTGGACCAGGTTTTACAATGCATGTTTATCTTCGCAGTCAGGGTTTGGCCCCCCGTACTATAGCCTTCAGGCTTTTGGCACTGGCATTTATGGCCAACATGGGGGGGTTCAATGACTGCGTGAGTTACTTCCGTATGCGTCGTGTCTTGGAGGGGGGGACATGTGAACGCCGCCCGGACACGCGTCACCCCAGTTCGCCAGAGTTTCTGACCCACCTTGCACGAGGCTGGCATTACTTATGTTCGGATAGGTGTGAAGTGGCTCTTGGTCACGCAGCTACCACGGTAGCCTTTTTGGAGCGCTCCGCATCAGTGAGTGGGTGCCAGAGTTGGTACCATCTGTGTAAGGCAGATGTGTCTCGTAGGGCACTGGAACTCGATGATGTCTCTGTCACACATGAGTGGGCTCAATTGGGGATACGGTCCTCAAAGGTTGTTCAGCACGGCGTAGGCAGTGGAGTCTGACTGCTACGAAGTTTTATTGGAGACATCTGTCCGGTTGGTGCCCTACATGAATTTTCGGCAGTGCCTGCTGCGCGCCCCAGCCTGTTTTTTCTGCCACCAGGATAGGTCTACCCTTACCAAAGTAAAGTTACTGAGGGTGACCAGTGCCGCGCTTCATGGTGTGGGGCCCGTTTTGGCACCCATTTATTTAGGATAGGCGTCACGTTGATCACGGCTACATTTGGGGTACTCGGAGGCGGATATGCGTGTACGCGCAATTTCTTATATGTATGTCCCCTCACTGCATGTGTACCTAGTTATGTCCTTCACCTCTTCTCCTCTTTTACAGATCCTGTGTGTCTCTACACACATGTGGCAGTGGGGCTGGTGGGCCGCAGCTATGTACACTGGGCAGCAGTATATGCTGCGGCGACAGAGAGTGGACCCTGACTTGGGCTGTGTGCATCCGTACGTATGCAATGGTATGGTATGCGCGGCACAAGGGGGCGGGAACTGTGGCCATTCCTGATGTCCGTCAGGGATGCTGGACTGCCCGATGTTCTTAATAGGCACCTCGGCGGCAATGATCTTATACGGATCACTGCTATTCCTAAACTGTCGAGGGGCAGTGACCTGGCGTTTTATATCATGTATGGCTTACACACGGTCGCTATGGTCTAACATCGTGCCAAGACACCAATTTAGGGGAGACGTGGATCTCCGTGGTTTGGACTGTTCTGGCAGTCAGTGGACAGGGCTGTTGCTCGGTCCCTTGCTGAGCATGGCTGGGAGACAGCCATTGGACACCTGCGGATAGGCTTACAAAATTTTTTTTGATGGTAGGCAGGAGAAGGGGTCCACCTGTCGGCTGGAGGTATGTACCTCTTTCTGGGTGTGGTGCAAGCAGGCCTGGCGACCGAGCTGACGGTCAGGTGGGGGGGCGGTGAGTCATCATGGATGCCTCCCCGTGTGGCGGGTAGCACTGGTAAGGTAAAGATTTATGACCCAGAGGTATCCGGCAGGTTCGCAATTGACTGGCCAACACTTAGACAGGTACAGGTGTAATAGCTTTGACCGGTCAACGACGAACCAGGCAAGGGGTGATGGCAGGAGCTTTTCAGCATGCATCACCCCGTGATTTGACGGATACACGTCATAGGGTGGGGTCAGTAGATAGTTTATTGACTCCGGTCAACAATTTGTTTGTATCAACAAACAAATTGATACAAATGGATACATTGTAGCCAATTGCCATTGGCAATTTTGGGAGGAACCTTACCAGTGTTACTGCGGCCTGCTTGCCTTAAGAATTACAATTGGATGAATACACCAATGAAAGTTATAATTCGGACTAGGGCATTATTCAATAAAAGTGGCCCAATGCCTTTATCCATATACCGGTGTCTGAGTCTTTCTTTGGGGGGTGCGCCTGCAAAGTGCCAATACTTGATCTTATCATGAGGAGTAACATAAAGTATTGAATAATCCAACTTGTTATGCAAGGAAAGATCCTTAGGAAGAGAGGCCCTGGATGTAGATGGACCTCTGAAGAACCTGAGAGACTGGTGTGGAATGTCCTCGGAAGAATTGTTCTGAGGAATTAACAGGAAGAGATTCACCATGTTGATAGTCAATATCTGGAATGGATACGGCACTTAAAGAAGAAAAAATTCTGACATCTTCCTTTAACAATGTCTGCTGTGGCAATGAGGTTCCTTAGACAAGGCACACCCTAAGCTAAGGCATGAATCATCATTTTCGTCTAAGGCAGCCACTGTGAGCAAAAGAAATGGTCAGTAAGAAGGAAGGCTGGACCCAGAGCAAAAGTGCTAGACAACATGGAGATCAAGATATTTACACTGTATCACAAATCTTCATTTATAAAGTATTCTCAGGGGACAAGAAACATGAGACACCTGCCTTCATTTTAGTGAGGTTTACCTGGCAGTTGTAAATTAGCTTAACTCCTAATCCTCCAGTTAAAAATATAATACTTCAGCAGCATCATATTTTTTCTTCCCTTATATTTAAAATCAAGTTTTAGGAGCATATAGTATCATGATCTAGTTGCTTTCTTTCACTATAACAAAACTGCCAGCATTAAGATGTTCAGTAACTTTTTATAACATACTGTACATAGTTTTTAAAGTACCTACAGAGATAGTTTGATTGATATCAACTGGATCCTCACTTCAAGAATCCTATTATTGTCACAAACTCTGGTAAACCTGCTACCATAAGAAACAACCAGTCATTTTGCTATTAGTATTAAATGGTCACCAAAAATAACAATTTTTATATATTTTAAAAATGTAGGCCATTACTTCTTCCTTCAAGTTATGTCAATTTTTCATTATAATTTGGACAGCCGCTTTGTGACTGAATCATATTGGAAAGATCAGCACAGCTTTTTCCTTTTGGCATCCATTTCAATCATGTTGCTGTCCATTATGTAAACACAGGAATAGGCTTTGGAAGCTTGTTTTGTCCTTTTCTAACTTTCTACAATAATAATAATTTTGTGTAAAAAATTATTCTGGGTTGAAAGGATTTTTGCTGGAGAAACTCCACTCAGGGGACACCCAAATGAGGCTCCTTTCATGTTCCCAAGAGCTGGGACAGAGACGGGTGCTCAATCAGTCATGCAATACCAGGGTCTTGAACTGCCAACTTGCTGGCCTTTCAGCTAACAAGGTGAGCTTCTTAACCACTGAGCCACTGCAGCCCAACTTTCTAAAAACACAGTGATTATTAGAATGATTCTTTCTTTCAGTTGTGTCATGACAAGACCCACACTTACCATTTACAATGTTTTCTTCAAGATATCATTTTAATTTATGAAGACAATTGTTTCTGGTACTCAGGTCTCCCAACATACTGGCAAGCTGCAATCAGACTAAGTCTCCTCAGGTCTTTTATTAAAATTGTATGTTCTAAGCTTTAGCACTTTCTCCTTTTCTTTTAAAACAAGTTTGGACCAAATTAAATCCAACATTATCCTTGGGCCAGTGGGAAAGACACTTCTTGCCTGCCACAGCTTTTTATGTTGGACTAGCAGAGGTTGCCCGGCGTTGCTGGGCTGTTTTAAATGGTGTTGGAAGGTTTCTTTTGTTTTTGTTTACTTTGTATTGTTTCTTGGTGTTATTTTTTGTTGTTTTTGTGTATTTTTGGATGTTTTTGATTGTTTTTTGTGTTTTTTGTTTTAAGGAATTTTTATTTAAATAATTTATTTATTTTTAAAAGTTTTGTTTGTTGTTGTGGCTTGGAGGGGGGTTTCCTTTCCACGGGCCGGCCTTGCTGGCCGGACCGCGGGAATCCCCACACCCTTCAGGTGGCGTTGGGGGGGTTCCTTTCCGTGGGCCGGCCTTGGAGAGCCATTGGAGAGGGGGTTTTCCCCCCAAACACTCCATTTTTAAAGAGAAGTAACCGCTTGGTTTCTTCTCTTTAATAATTAGGTGTCCTACTGGGAGATCCCCTCTCTGCCATGTCCCCTGGCTCTGCCATGTCCCCTGTCCTACTGGGGGACAGACCCCTTTTGTCCCCCCAAACCTTCCAGACTCATGGGACCCAGGAGAGGGGATCGAATCCAGCCCACCCTCTGATATTAAAAGGAAAATCTCAATTGGGGTTTCCAGTTTAATATCGGGGGGGGTTGTGATCCTCCTCTCCGCTGGCTTCCTTGGGTTTGGGAGGGTTGGGGAGACAAAAGGGGTCTGTCTCCCCAACCCTTCCGGACCCAGGAGAGCCATTGGAGAGGGGGATTCCCCCCAAAAAACTCAGTTTTTAAAGAGAAGTAATTGCTTGGTTTCTTCTCTTTAATATGGTGTGTGTGTGTGTGTGTGTGTGTGTGTGTGTGTGTGTGTGTGTGTGTGTGTGTGTGTGTGTGTGTGTGTGTGTGGAGGGGAATCCCCTCTCTGCCGGGTCCCCTGAGGTCAGGAGGGTTGGGGAGACAGACCCCCTTTGTCTCCCCAACCCACCCAACCCCAGGTGAGCCAGTAGAGAGGGGGAGCGCAACCCACCCACCCAGTGATATTAAAGGGGAAACTCCGATCGGGAGCTTCAGGTGCCATTGGGGAGGGGGGCTTTGGTTCCCGCGGCTTGGCCTCACTGAAAGCAAAACCCTTTTGCGGTAAGTAAAGTCAGCAGACGGAGCGCCGTCTGATGGCTTTGCTTACCTGGGAATGGGTTCACGTTCAAGGGGGGCCAGTGCCTTTCCCCCCTTAACCCCCCCCCCGTTTTTGTTGGGTTTTTTTGTGAGGCGCTGTGTCCAGCTGCGGTGGACTTGCGCTCCCGGTGTGTTTTTTATTTTTATTTTTCGCTCACCAGCTTCCTTAGTGTTCTGCACGCTCATGGTGCACAGGACACTGTGGCTTGTAGTTTGCCGTTTGCGTTTTCGGCTTGTGTGGTTTTCTTTTGATTGGCCATGGCGCGTTTCCGAATGTTCCTTTTGCTTGCGCCTCTCAGCCTGATTGGCTCTGGCACGGCACGGCAGAAGGAACGTTGGGAAATGAAGTTGTTTCCCTTTTCGCATTTGTGGGGCTCTTGCCCCACTGGCACATTTCTCAATCCTTTGTTGACCTGCGGACCCAGTTCGGATGTGTGCACGAATGGTCGGTGTGGGCTAGTAGGGCCTGGCTTAGGATCCTATGTGAAGTTCCAACGGTTAACGCTTGATTTTATAGGTATAGATAAGTGATGAGGGGTGCAAGAGAAGCATCATACATCGTGTGGTGAACATGGATGAAGAAAAGTTTTTCTCTATCCAAAATCAATAGAACATGAGGCAATCCGTTGCAGCTAAAAGGTGGGAGGTTGAGGACAAATAAAAGGAGATAACAGACTGCTATACTAAGACCCTGGAGACCAGGGTTCAAATGCCCACTTGGCCACAGAAGCCCACTGAAGGAGTGGAACTGGTAAAAGCACTCCTTAAATTCCTCACTTACCTTGAAAGCCTTATTAGGCCACTATAAGTTGGTTTTGTGTTGATAGCTTGTAACTAACTATAAACTATAGCGACAGTTGCAGTGAGTGCCAACAATCTAGCTTGAAAGGGGGATTACACTAATTAATGGAACATGGTTATCAGTGGCTACTAGGTATGAAGGCTACATATTATTCCCTCTGAATTCCAGAGAAATATGAGGAAGAATGCACTTCTATTCATGTTTTGTTTGCAGGTTTTAAGTTGGTCATTGTGGAAATAGACTGTAGGTTAACATATTCCTTTAGTTTGATTCAGTATGGTCGTTCATTATTACCTGTAGAATTACTACCTACATTTACTTCAGTCTGTTCAAATTTTGCATACTGAAGGATATAAAAATATGCTTGCATTAGAACAGCAAACAAATGCATAGTGAAACCATGTATCCAGGACAAGATAAATACTAGAAAGAGTAAGAGTATAGTGTATACTGATTGACCTCTGTCTATCTTATTGTCACCTAATGTGGATAGTAGACATACTACAGCATCAGAGACACAGCCATATGACAAATTGACATACAGGAACATCACACAATATGGTCAACTTGCCTAGTTAAGTTCATCATGTTTAGCTTTTGATGGTCTGAATAAGGCCTACAAAAAGGATGGACTTTACAAGCTGTTTCAGAAGGAGTGCCAATGCTGTTTGTTACACTTAATCCTACAATGAGAAATGTAAAAAGACATAAACTTCCTATGTTGATGTTGTCAAATAAAGAAAGAATTGTGTTAAGCAAGAACATCCACAAAAGCATAACTATCACTTTTTCCCCTCCTTCTCCAAGTCTTTCTATCCTGACAGCCAAAACTAGCAATCTATTCCCGTGGTTTAAATCAGATTTCTCTTAGCTGGCTTATCCTTCTGCACCTGAACTAGATTCTAATCAATAGCACCATATTTTGTAATAGGTTACACATATGATTATAATTAAACAATCTCTTCTCTGTCTAATGCCTGTTTTGTTTGTTGAGGGTGTGGTTAGCTTTTCTCTGCTCTACCTATTTCTGACATCACAAAAAAGCACATCCAAATGAACTCCAGCCAGAAACAGATTTTGCTTTTTGGAAGTTGTATGTTAAGTAAAATAAACTTCCAAGTATTGAGCCAGCCTATTATACTTTTAATATTTCCACTAAGTCAGTTTATTATTTTACAAATCTGTTTTCTTGTTATTGTTTTACAACTCTGAATTCATGTTCTGTTTCCTGTAACTATTTTTTGAAGCATGTTTTTATTCTCCCTAAGTTTATTCCAGATTGTGACATCATAATAAACATTCCTGCCACTTGACGAACACAATGATTTTTTTTGTTAACTTTATATATGAATTTTGAAATGCCTTCAGCAAATGAATACACAGCATTTTAACATGTATTAACTAACTCATGTAGATATACAACAGATTATCATATACAGAAATTATCTTCAGTTAAAAGAAACAGCTCCACTACAAAGCAGATATTTTGTCTAATGCCTCTTTTAAAGCACATGAAATGCGATCGCAGAATGAGAATCAAAAGCTACAGATTATAACAGTTGGTCATTCCAGGTGAAATAAATGGGAATAGAAATACAAGAAGGAGAAGTAGTTATGGGTGCAAGAACCCTGGAGATTGGTTTAGACATGACACACTGGCTAAAATTCTGCTGAGTAAATTATGCCTGCATAAATCTGATAATATCATTGAAAGAGAGACTGTTGGTAATTCAAGAGATTTTTGCTTCAGTCTTGTGCCTGTTATCAATCTCATTGCAGGGTTGTCAGATGAATCCTGGGGCAGAGGCAGGAACTTTTTAATTGCTGGCAATCTGGGAGAGTGTTGGGAAACCTATGGCACGTGTGCCAGACGTGGCACTCCGAGGCCTTTCTGTTGGCACGTGCGCCATCCCCCTACATAGAGTTCACTCTGCCTAACAGTCCAATGGGAGTGCTTCCTGCCTCCCCCCAGCACAAAGTTCGCCCTGCCCCTCTGTTTGGGCACTCAGTCTCTAAAAGGTTCAGCATCACTGATCTGTGAGATGAAGATTGCTGCTAATTAAAGAGTTACTGCTTCAATTCTAGGGCTCCCCTGACTTGCAAACTATGCATATAGTAATTTGTGGGTGAGTGAGATCAAATCAGGAACTATGGAATTACTGGCAATCTCCCCTTGCCAATAATGTCATCACTCTTCTGCGGACATGATTTACTCAAGAGGGATTTAGCAACTATTATTGTTTGGAACTGCCACATCCAAAGGCAAGATGGCCACAATGACATCCAAATTGCAGTAGGAAATGAAGAAGAAAAAGAATCCTTTAAAAGGAAATACTAAACAAGAATTTAACTTTTTGTGACACCTCAGATAACACTATCTAGAATAGACACCACCTAGAGTAGAAAGCCAAGCAGATAACATAGATAACATTCCAAAGTTAACACTGAGGTAGATAGGATGCTAAATATTACATTTTTGTCCCCTGTACATATATTGGCTTTTGGTTATGTTTGCATATTATCTGAATCTCAGCAACAACCTTTGTATATAATGATTACGTTAAAATCTCCACCTGACTAGACCTGCTTTGACTGTCTTAAAATTGAGTTGAGGAGCTACAATGAGATAGAGTTGACTGACATAATAACATAGCCAAAAATATATTAACAATAATCCAGTAGTATCCTTCAAGAGTATAGATTCTACTCTGTGGATTAGTTCTCCATGTCACTGCTTTAGAACAGATCAATAAGGAACTCACTATGTAATCCCTATAATTACAGAACTGTTTGAACAGCATAATCAACATTTTGATTGCATTAGTGTCATGTTAACCTCTTTCATATATCTAATCAGTTATTCTAGAAGACTTTACTAATTAGAAACATGCAAACAAAAAGAACCAGAAATGAAATAAAACCACATAGCATTTAGATCTGCCACTTTTGAAATATTATTGAAATAGTAGCCATACTACTCTGTGCAAGCATATCAGAAAGTAAACAAAACAAAACAAAAAGACAAACAACATTGTGGCACCTTAAAGACTAACTGCTGTATTTTGTTGTTAGCTTTCATGGATCAGGAAAGCTAATATCAACAATTTTTGTCTTTTTGTTTTGTTTACTCTTTGAAATATTATGTTTCCAATGTTTTAAGTTTCCTATCCTTCCCTGTCTGGCCAGGTTATCCTGCTATGGTAATAGAGTAGACCATACTGCCAGCAACTTAATGCCAAGCATCAAGCAGTTAACTAACCTAACAACCCTGAGGACTAGCGGCCTTGGCGAAGTCCACAGGGAAGGGAAATGGACCCCAAGTGGACTAAATCCTATTTGAATCCATCTTGATGGGGGGGGGGGGGAACAGTTTAATCAATATTGTCCTAGGGCGGAGGAGGACTTTGTATGACAAAAGGGCTTGGGACCGGAAAGTGACTCGTGGTGCTGGATCAGTGGTACGGGGTCACACTGTGATGCGGAAAGCAGATGGAAGGCCACGGCATTATATTCGCAGGACAGTCTTCATGGCTGATCACCATGATGATTGCCAATATTTGGAATCAAATACAGCAAAAGAAGAAGAAGAAGATCCCTCCCTATCTCAGCCACAACAAACATCCTTTCCGGTTCCACAACTATTTCACAAAAATGCAGTTTTGCAAATATTCTTACCAAGTTCAGTTATGTAAGGTTTCCCATCTGATGGTAGAGAAATATACTGGTTAGAGAAGAAGCTGCTTCCATACCCCAAGATGAAGCCTTCCAGTTTCATGCTTGGACTTGATCGAAGATACCTCATGCACACTGCATCAGCGGTCACATTGATCTGAACTTTCAGGTTTTGTGTCTTGGCTGCAGAGACAAAAATTATGGTGTTATTTACTGAAGCAGCACAAACCTATTGGCATCAATATACAGTACACATTCAGCAGCATATAGATGGGTTAAGTCAACAGATGAGTGACAGCCAACGGCATTTCAAAAGGTGATTCAAAATTGTATTATACATGCAGAATGGAGCATGGGTCCAATTGCATGGGAACTGGTTCACACAATTAACTGTGTGGAAAGGAGTTAAAGGCTGGATCTTTAAAAGGAGATTAAATGAATTTGATTAACAGGAATTCTATTCCTTCTTTAACTGTTCGCAATATGCATTGCAGGCGCACCCCCCAAAGAAAGACTCAGACACCGGTATTGGATTAAAGGCATCGGGCCACTTTTATTGAATAATGCCCTAGTCCGAATTATCACTTTCAATTGGTGTATCATCCAATTGTAATTCTTTAAGGCAAGCAGGTCGCAGTAACACTGGTAAGGTTCCTCCCAAAATGCCAATGGAAATTGGCTACATGTATCTATTTGTATCAATTTATTTGTTGACACAAACAAATTGTTGACCGGAGTCAATATACTATCTACTGACCCCACCCTATGACGTGTATCTGTTCAATATCAGGGTGATGCAGGCTGTGCAGCTCCTGCCATCAACCCTTGCAGGGTTCGCCCTTGACCGGCCAATCTTATTCCCCTGTACCTATCTACGTGTTGGCCAGTCAATTGCAAACCTGCCGAATACCTATGTGTCATAAATCTGTTACCTTACCAGTGCTACCCGCCACACGGGGAGGCGTCCATGATGACTCACCGCCCCCCCGACCGTCAGCTCGGTCACCAGGCCTGCTTGCACGTCCTCCAGAAAGAGGTCCAAACCTCTGGCTGACAGATGGACCCCATCTCTTGCATATAGACCATAATCCTGCAAGCCTATCCTAGGATGTTGAATGGCTGTTCCAAAGCCATTGTCAAAAAGGAACCGGGCAACAGCCCTGTTCAGTGACCGTCGAGCACGGTCCAAGCCACGGAGGTCAATGCCTCCCCTGTAATGGTGTCTCGGCATGATGTCAGACCATAGCAGCCGCGTGTACGGCCATAAGTGATGTAAAAAGGCCAGGTCACTGCACACCGACATTTTTAAAGAGAGGCCAGTGATCTGTCCAAGATCATTGCCACCGAGGTGCAGAATCAAGACATCAGGCGGTCCAGCATCCCTGATGGACATCAGGAATGGCAACAGTTCCCGCCATCTCATGCCGCGCTTACCTACCAATGCATACGTGCGGCTGCACGTAGCCCGAGATGGGGTTCCCAGTCTGTTGCCGCAGCATACTGCGCTGCCCAGTGCACAAAACTGTGGCCCACCAGCCATACTGCCTCTGGTGTGCGTAAACACACAGGGTCTGTAAAAGAAGGAAAGAAGGGGAATTAATGACATAACTAGTACTCATGCAGAAAGGGGGCGTACATATAAAGAAAAACACGCTGACCCCCATCTGCCCATGCGACGTATATCAGCATCAGTGTACCCAAAAGCAGCCGCAGTTGAAGCGGCGCCTATCCTAAATGAGTGGGTGCCGTAACGAGCCCCAGGGAGGCCGACACTGTGAAGTGCCATATCAGTCACCTTCCAAAACTGGAATTTGGTCAGGGGAGACCCATCCTGGTGGCAGAAAAACGGGCCAGGGTGCATGCCACGCACTGCCAAAAACTCATGTAGGGCACCAACTGGACAGATGTCAGCAATTGTACAACGTAGCAGTCTGACACCACTGCCTACTCCGTGCTGATCAGCCTTTGAGGAACGAATCCTCAACTGGGCCCACTCCTGGGTAAGAAAGACATTGTCGAGTTCCAGTGCCCTACGAGACATGTCCCCCTTTGACAATGGGACAAGCTCACTGATACGGAGCGCTCTAAAAAATGCTACGGTGGTAGCCGCATGAAAGAGAGCCTCCTCATACCTATCGTAACACAAGCTATGCCAACCTTGTGCAAGGTGTGTCAGAACCTCTGGTGAAACAGGGTGACGTGTGTCCGGGCGGCGGCCTCGTTCATGTGTCCACCCTTCTAATACATGATGTATACGGAAGTCATTCACGCAGTCAACGAAACCTCTCGCCTTAGCCATAAATGCCAAAGCTGAAAGCCTAGTGGCAATGGTGCGAGGGGCTAACCCTAGATCATCCAGATAAACCATGAACTGCAGAATCTTGTTGACCGGGATCGGCCACACCTCGAGCAACTGCCTTTGCCCGCAAAAATTCCTAAACTGTAGAAGTGCATGTAGGTACGCCTTATGCGTATGAGGTGCCAAAAACATGCCGATCGCCCAGTTCACCTCTCCTCGCCAAATGTCCAGATCTCGGCCGGGAGCGGAGAGGGCAGTTCCTCTGCTTCTGGTGCCAAGGCATGGAGCCGGGGGATCTGCAGGCGGGATAAAGCGTCAGCAATATCATTATCAATGCCTGGTACATGTCTGGCCCTGAAAAGCACATTAAGGCGTAAAGACCTCAAAACAAACTGGCGAACTAATGCCATAACTCTGGGGGATTTAGATGTCTGGGCGTTGACAATGTGCACCACTGCAGCATTGTCACACCAAAAGTGAACTACTGAATTAGCCCACCTATCCCCCCCAGAGCATCAGGGCACCCAAGATGGGGAAAAACTCCAGGAAAGTAAGATCGCGTAAACGATCCGTGCCTTGCCATGTCTGAGGCCATTGACCATAGGACCACCTTCCTTCAAAGTAAATCCCATAATCCAGGGAGCCGGAGGCATCCGACTGTACTTGGAAATGCGGGCTGAGCATAAGCTCCGATCTCCAGAAGGAGATGCCATTAAAATCCTGAAGGAATGTGAGCCAGACCGTCAGATCCGCCCGTAAACCTTTTGTCAGCCGAACCCTGTGGTGGCGTTTTAAGAGGCCAGCCATGGCGTCGCACAGACGCCTGGCAAATGCCCTGCCAGGTGTTACTACCCTACAGGCAAAGTTGAGGTGGCCGTGAAGCACCTGTAACTCTCGGAGAGACACCTTACGCCTGGCAAGCATAGCCAGAATGGCATCAGAGATCCGTGTCACCTTTTCCATGGGCAACCTGGATGTCTGGGCAACAGTGTCAATCTCAATACCTAAAAAGGTGAGAGTGGTGGCCGGTCCCTCAGTCTTTTCAGGCGCCAGGGGCACACCTAGTTCCCGCATAAGCATCTGAAAAGTGGTGAGTAGCCAAGCGCACATGTCCGTGCCCTGTTCCCCTCCGAACAAAAAGTCATCGAGGTAGTGGGCTACAGACCGGGACCCTGATCTACGAACAAAAGCCCAGTGAAGGAAGGTGCTAAACCGTTTGAAAGCAGAACATGAGATAGAACAGCCAAAAGGTATGGCCTTATCTACATAAAAACTGCCCCGAAAATGGAAACCTAACAGTTCAAAGTCGTCCGGGTGCACTGGCAACAATCGGAATGCCGATTTGATATCACCCTTTGCCAGTAGCACCCCTGGGCCGCATGAGCGCACCATCTGCAAAGCCTGGTCAAAGGAAGTATACCTGACCGAACAAAGGTCATCAGGTATTGCGTCATTGACCGAAGAACCCGCAGGGTAAGAAAGGTGGTGGATTAACCGAAATTCACCCGGGGACTTCTTAGGTACTAAACCCAAAGGTGACACCTTCAAGTTCGGGAATGGTGGATCAGCAAATGGCCCAGCAACCCTTAGCGCGGTGACCTCCTTAGCTATAGCTTGGGCGGCGATATCCTCATTACCCCTGAGGGAAATTAAGTTTGGGGCATCTTGAGGCCCGCGCACCCCCTGAAATGGTATGCGGAAGCTGAATTGAAAACCCTCAAGTAGGTACTTCACATCATCTCGTCTAGGATAAGCGGTAAGTCCAGGACCTGGACATCAATTGGGGAGGGGGCCTTTCTGATTGGTTGCACTGTCAGAAGGAGCTCTGACCGCCCCCTGCCCACCCCTACCTCTGCCTCGTGACCCACCAGCCCGCGGGCACGCGGAGGTGGTGTGAGGGCCAGAGCAAGAGGGGCACTCGTGCTGGAACCGACACTGACGCTTTTTGCACACTCCGTTGGTGGAGAAGCTCCAACACAGCAGGCGGGCTGGAACCCCCTGCCCCGCCGGTTGGCGGGGAACCTGTGTAGCAACCGCCTGCTGCACGGCATGGCCACAATAGTAGCGATCACCCGGCGCCGGCCATGTGGGGGTCATGTACAAGAGCCACAATTGCTGGCAGGGCTCATCCCACCTCATCTCAGGATGGAGGGCCACTCTCATCCTAAACTCTTCGTTATAGGCCAACCATGACGGTCCAGGGAAATCAACCACCACCCGATAAATGTTATCCAGGTATTGCACCATTGGAATGGCCAGGTCAGGGCGAGCCCTCAGGTATACCGCCATATAAATGAGGTAGGCCAGTAACCAATTGGCCCAGGTGCACGGCAGCTTACGACGACGGGACAACTCCTTGTCCCTATCGTCCTGCCCTTCCCTCTCTTCCTTGGTGGGCTCACGGTTTAGGAGGGAAAAAATATCCACATATTCCCCCCTCCAAATCTTCTCCCTAGTGGCCTGGGAAAGATGGTCACCCAGGGGCAAGGAATAACCGGCCATCGGTAGGGCCGCAGTTGGGACAGATTGAATCAAGGGTGAACCCCGTGGTCCCTGAATAACCCCTGAAACATTGGGCAGACCCCTAGGGGCGGTCACCCCTGTCATAACCGGGGGGAAGTGGGTAACCAGGAGCTAACGGGACAGTGTGGATACAACTGTCCACTCGTGGTAACCTGTTGTGGCCATGGCCACTGCACCCCCCCAGTGTGGCTGGGCAGTGTCACTGGTGTACTTAGTTGACCAGGATACTCACCCGGTGCACCCCTGTGGGCCGCCGCCACTGGGGGTTCCGGCCCACGGCGGGCGTCGGAGCTCGTGATGGGAATCGAGCTCTGCATGCCACTACATCCTTGCCACGCAGGACCAGGCCCCTGCGGCAAGCCCCGCTGCGATGATCTAGCAGGGAGCTGCGAGGCGCCAGCTTGGGCTGGCCTGATGGTCTCAAGCAGCTCAACCCTGGCAGCAGCCCGCTGGACAGCGGTGGGCGACGTGCGGACTGGAAATGCAGGTGGTGCAAACCCACCTTCCGAAGGTGGCGGGGCAATGCCCATTGATTCCTCGAGCACCGAAATGCGTGCCAGGAGGGCATCAACGGCCTCAGACCCACCGGTATAAGGTGGGCTGGGTGGGCCGGGCGGCCCACCGGGCAATTGTGGAGTTACCAACCCAAGTGTGGATCCTGGGCCCGAATAGGGACATGCCCAATAATCCGGCCCATGTGGGGCCGGGAGAATGGTGAGGCGTAAACTCGCATCAGGCCCAAGTGGGCCGCACTGCCCTGAGCCAGGCAAAGACCCCATAGGGGTGGTGATCCCTGAGGGGCCGGCCTATGCCGCCCCTGGTTGGAGCCTGGCATCGGGCGGGTAGGCAGCAGCCTGTCCGCCCACATTGGTGGTAGTGGGTAAACCAGCCCTACCACCAGGGCGCAGGGGCGCCACCCAAGGGCAGCCCCCTAGATGTGGGGGGTGGGAAGAGCCCTCCCCCTCATCCGTGGCTTCGGAGCCGCTGTTTTCCGCTTGGGAGCCATGTCTCCCAAGCCGAAGTAAAGAAAGAAAAGGAAAAATCCCTTTTTTTAAAAGAGAGAAGGCGAAAGCCGGAGAAAAAAGCGACGGAGAAAACTTCTCCTCTCCGTCGCTTCGACAAAATGGCAGCTGAGCTGCCACATGGCCACCCCTTTTAAAGAGGGTGGCCACGCCCCCTAACTCACCTGGATGTCTGAGTCCGGGTGGGTGGGGGCCCGCAAAGAGCGCGGCGGCCATTTTGGCGCCGCGCTTGCATTCTTGGGAATCTAAAAGAACACTATGATTTTGTTCTTATTTGTCATCTGAGGTAACTGTTAATGTGAAGAAGTCAATGCAAACTGTTTCATTACCTGGAATGTCTGGATGGTTTACCTCTGGGCTCAGCATGCTGGAGTTTTATAATAACCTCATCTGTTGCTTGTAGTTGGAGTAATTAGAAGGGACTTTTTTGGATTGGGGTTACTCTCTCGACCGGCAGCCGGCTGGTAACAAATGAGCAGCACCTGAAGGGCTTGTCACCGCCCTCAAAAGTCGCTCCAGCCACCACCGAGCCCAGCGGGGCTCTCGACCGGTGGCTGGCCGGTAATGAATGAGCGGAACCTGAAGGGCTCATCACCGCCCTCAAAAGCCGCTCCAGCCACCACCAAGCCCGGTGGGGCTTTCGACTGCTGGCCAGCTGGCAACGCATGAGCGGCACCTGAAGGGCTCGTCACCACCCTCAAAAGCCACTCCAGCCACCACCGAGCCCAGCGGGGCTCTCGACCGGTGGCCGGCCGGTAATGAATGAGCGGCACCTGAAGGGCTCATCAACGCCCTCAAAAGCCGCTCCAGCCACCACCAAGCCCGGCGGGGTTCTTGACCGGCGGCTGGCCGGTAACGAATAAATGGCACCTGAAGGGCTCGTCACCGCCCTCAAAAGCCTACAAATGTATGTTTACTGTTGAAAGATTGATTTGTGTTTTATAGACTACAGCTGTGATGACAAACCTTGGCGCTCCAGGTGGACTTGGACTCCAATTACCAGAAGCCCAAGTCAGCACTCCTGCTGATTAGGGCTACTGAGAATTGAAGAACAAGAATAGCTGGAGTGCCAATGTTCACCTTCTCTCGCCTTTGACTACAGCAAAATCTTTGACAGTGTGGATCATGAAAAGTTATGACATATTCTAAAAGAAACGGGTGTGCTTCAACATTAGATTGTTTAAATACATAACCTATAATTCTGGACACAAAAGTTCTATTAGGACAAAACACAAAGAAACAGAAAGTTACTCATAGAAAAAAAAGTGTCAGAAAAAGGTTCATTTTATCTCCTGCCTAAATGCAGAAGATACCAAAAGATTCCGTTGAAGGAATCAGAAAATCATGATAATTGATGGAGGAAATATCAGTAATATAAAATATGCAGATGATATCACTGGACTGGCAGAAAGCCACAATGACTTGAAATGACTCTTGATGAAAGTGAAAGAAATCCAAAAGCACGACTGCAGGTGAACTTTAAGAAGACAAAAATTATAACTACAGAAGAAATCACAACTTTAATGTAGACAACAAAGAAACTGATATAATTTGGTTCAATCATCATTCCATATGGGAACTGCTGCCAACAATTCAAAAAACACTCAGAAGGGCAGTAATGAAGGAATTAGAAAATATAATCAAGTGTAAGAATATGTCACTAAAGATCCAAGTAAAGATTATCTATACCACAACATTCTAGTTATTCTGTATGAATGTAAAAGGTGGACAGTGAAGGAAGTTGACAATTGACTCCTTGAAATGCTATTATATGTAAAATTTTCAGAATTTTTGAAGCCACAAGGGAAATTTCCCCCCTGTTTTTTCAGGAAAAAAATGAAATTTTTTGAAAAATTGAAAAATGTAACATTAATACCTTTTAAAAAACAGATTGATATTTACTCTGTTATTAGGCATAAAATTATCAAAATTGGCATGTTAAAAATACAGTGTATCCAAACAATAGTTACAAACAGAATTTACTTTTTATTTTTAATTTGTAGTTGTAACAAATGGAGCAACCATCTCCAGAACTGGATGGAATCTCTTTGGTTTGGTTAGTTTACGTAAAGGAGGCAAAAAACAATTTTAAAAAAACCGGAAGAAACTATTAACAATAGTAACATGTGTCACATAGACATAAAGCACTCATTCCCATAAAAAGAACTGTGGGGGAGCAAGTTTATGGAAGGGACTAAGATTTAATGCATAGGCATGAAATTTAATCAGACTCATTTTCTGAGCTACAGTTATCTGTATCATTTTCAGTCTGTGCTTTTCCAGCTGCTTTGTTATGTTTGTCATCATCACAGTTATTAAGGACTTTTAAAAACTGAAGATTTTACCCAGAATGAAAAAAGTTTCTCTATCCTTTCATGTATCAGTTTATTTCTTAATTTAGTGAGAGAGTTTCCAAACATAGATCAGACTCTGTTTAGAACTTCTTTTGCTTGTCTATAGATCATTTGAAGGGTGTCCAGTTTGATATAATTAAGAAGCAAGTTTAGCCCTTGAGATGCACATCCTATTGCAGTAATGTGTGGATAATCATCCATTATGATCTCCCATGATGCTTTCATATTGCTGCCATTGTCAGTCAGCAAAGCAAAAACTTTACTACTCCCAAATTTCTGTAGGACTTCACATACTGCATTTTACAACTGACCTACTCTGCTGTATGTCTGTTCTCTCTTGTTTCAATGCTTCTCTAAAAAAGACTGGTTGAGGTGTTGTTATCACAAAATTTATAATTCCTTCTCCTCTCACATTTGTCCATCCATCTGTAAGTAGTGCAAGACACAGTGCTTCATTGATTTTTCCTTGCAGATTCCATTATATGTTCCTATTCTGACTCCAAAAGAGACTTGCTCAAAGAATGGTTGCAGAACAAATGGTATGATGGTCTTTGTCATTTCAAAGCTTCCTGCCAGTAGGTACAGTATTTTCAATTATTAAAAATGGCATTCCAGAAGAATAAGTTGCTTTTGCAAGAGTTTAATCAATTTCCCTCATGATCTTCAGGTGTCATCTTGTCTACAAAAGATGTTATTGAGTATTTTTTGATGCCATTGTTTTCAACATTTGTTTACTTGAAGTTGCTATTGATGGGACAACACTTGGTGATGCTGGTGATGTTACAAATGAAACAAAAAGAGGTCTTCTTGAACAAGAATGTTGAGGAAAGCTATGTGCACTTTTATCATTATGGTCCACTTCATTTAGATCCATGAAAGATTTTTAAAATATTTACAGCACACATGTCACATGTCATCCTGGTAGCATATGGAAATGCTAATTTCATCTGACAGTATTTGCAAATCCCATTTTTCTTCTCAGAAGAACTCGTAATGTGAAAATGCCTCCATATGCTAGATGTTGGTCTCACCATTTTCCTGTGGGGAATAGGAAAGGAAAAATAATTTAATGGCCAGCTTGCAAAAAAGCACTAAACTATTGTTGGGGATGGGAGAAATAAAGAACCAGATTAGTAGTAATTAAATTATTATTTATATAACGGTTATAAAGATAAACTAATGTAGCTAATATAGGGTTCAATTTTCTGAAAACAGATAAATTTAAACTCTTACCTTTTAAAATTAAATATATATGTTCAGGTCCTTTTTGTTGCTCTCTACATCCTTCCAGTGTTTTTGAGGCCTAGTGAGGAGGACAGAACAGAACCAAACAGAACCACCTGCGAGCAAAAACGAAACTGAGACCTTTTTCTTCTCTTCTGGCAATAGCAATTGCAGTATAATTATATACCACCCAATAGCACTTAGAGCGCTCTCTGGGTGATTCACAAGTTAATTAGCATTTTGCCCCAACACACTGGGCACTCATTTTACCCAGCTCGGAAGGATGGAAGGCTTAGTCAATCTTGATACCCATCAGGATCAAACTCACAACATATTGGCTGCAGTACAGCAGTTTTATTTACTGAGTCACCAGGGCTCTTTCCCTCTAAAGCAGTGTTTCTCAATCTTTGGTTTTTGGACTTCATTTCCCCAAAGCACTGATCAGCCAATGTACTGACTTAGGCTTCTGGGAATTGAATTTCCTCTATGGGGCATATGCCCCACATTAGGAACCACTGCTCTAAAGGAAGAAATACATCTTGTCCTTGCATTAGAAAGTTCAGTTTGCAATCTAGAACTTGCTTTTCCCCAGTGCAAAGAAATTAGAATAATCTGATACTGTAGATAGTTTTTAGAAATGATTTGGAGAATATATGAAAACCTTGTCTTAAATATTTTATTCATTGTGCAAAAATACAACATTCCATAATCAATTTTCTTTCTATTTCATTTTCTCCCCAGTAAAAAAAACAACACATTAACAAGGCTCCAGTGAAAAAACAGGAAAATGCCATTTAAATGTCTCTAAATCATTTGAACACAGACTTTCAAAGAAAAGCAAGGAGAGATAAGGAAAACTACCTAAAAGAACAGTGCAAAGAAATGGAGGAAAACAACAAAAGAGGCAGAACCAGAGACCTTTTCAAAAAAATCCGGGAAATCAAGGGAACATTTAAAGCAAAAATGACCATGATAAGGGACAAAGACGGAAAGGAGCTAGCTGATGCAGAAGAGATTAAGAAAAGATGGAAAGAGTACACAGAGGAACTCTACAAAAAGGACCTCAACACTCCTGATAGTCACAATGATGAAGAAATTGAACCTGAGCCAGACATCCTGGAGAGTGAAGTCAGAAAGGCCCTAAAGAGCACTGCAAACAACAAAGCTAGTGGAGATGATGGTATCCCAGTTGAATTTTTCAAAGCTCTAAAAGATGATGGCATCAAATTACTGCATTCAATATGCCAGCAGATTTGGAAAACAAAACAGTGGCTACAGGACTGGAAAAGATCAGTATATGTTCCAATCCCAAAAAAGGGCAATGCCAAAGAATGTTCAAATTATCGAACAATTGCGCTCATCCCACACGCCAGCAAGGTGATGCTCAAGATAATACATGATAGACTTCAGCAGCATGTAGAAAGAGAATTACCAGAGGTGCAGGCTGGTTTCAGAAGAGGCAGGGGGACTAGAGACCACATTGCCAACATACGTTGGATCATGGAGAAAACAAAGGAATACCAGAAACAAGTTTACTTTTGCTTTATTGACTACACTAAGGCATTTGATTGTGTGGATCACAACAAGATGTGGCAAGTGATTAAAGAGATGGGAATACCAGAGCACCTCATATGCCTCCTGAGAAATCTGTACATGAACCAAGAAGCAACAGTTAGGACAGAACACGGAATGACAGAGTGGTTTGGAATAGGAAAAGGAGTAAGACAAGGCTGCATTTTGTCACCATGCTTATTCAACTTATACACAGAGCACATAATGCGCAATGCAGGGATGGAGGAATCACAATATGGGATCAAAATTGCTGGGAGAAACATCAACAATCTGAGATATGCAGACGATACCACCCTAATGGCAGAAAGTGAGGAAGACCTAAAGAATCTCTTGATCGGATTGAAGGAAGAGAGTGCAAAAGCTGGCTTGAGACTCAATATCAAGAAAACCAAGATAATGGCAACAGGCCCGATCAGTTCCTGGAAAATAGATGGGGAAGAAGTAGAAGCAGTGACAGACTTTACATTCTTAGGATCTAAGATCACTGCAGATGGGGATTGCAGCCATGAAATAAAAAGGCGACTGATTCTTGGGAGACAAGCTATGAGAAACCTGGGGAACATAGTGAAAAGCAGAGACATCACCTTGAAAACAAAAATTAGAATAGTCAAAGCAATGGTATTCCCAGTAGTAATGTACGGATGTGAGAGCTGGACAATTAGGAAAGCTGAACGCAGAAGAATAGATGCCTTTGAAATGTGGTGTTGGAGGAGAGTTTTGAGGGTACCCTGGACAGCAAGGAGAACAAATAGGTCAATCTTAGAAGAAATCAACACTGACTGCTCATTGGAAGGTCAAATATTAAAGATGAGGCTAAAGTACTTTGGGCATCAAATGAGAAGGGAGGATTCACTTGAGAAGGCTGTGATGTTGGGAAAGGTGGAGGGCAAAAGAAGAAGGGGGAGGCCAAGGATGAGATGGATAGATGGTATTGTAGACACAATGGGCACAGAACTGGGAGGACTGAGGGGGATGGTGGAGGACAGATGCGCCTGGAGAACGATGGTCCATAGGGTCGCAAAGGGTCGGAATCGACTGTGCGACTGAACAACAACAAAAAAAAACACCACATTAACAAGGCTCCAGTGAAAAAACAGGAAAATGCCATTTAAATGTCTCTAAATGTTGGAGGAGAGTCTTGTGGATATTATACACTACCAGAAAGACAAATAAGAGTTCTAGATTAAATCGAGCCAGAGGCTACCAAACTTTGGGAGCAAGACTCACTAGAAAAGTTAATAATGTTTAGAAGAGTTGAAGGTGAGAACAGAGTATGACCAAATAAGAATAGAATGACCAGTGGTGGGCATTTTAAAAAATTCCTACCACACTGTGGGTGTGGCCATGTGACTGGGTGGGTGTGGCCTGTTGGCCATGTGACTGCTCTTCACTATAGAGCTATGAAAATAGCCTCTTCTATTTTCACCACCACTCTTTAGCGAACCTCTGAAGCCATTTCCCCCTTGTTCATGGCTTTTCCAGGGCTCCGTTTCACGCCGAAGCGTCTCTGGAGTGGCTGGGGATGCACTTTGGGGTGAAACTGAGCCCAGGAAAAGCCTTTGATGAAGGGAGAAATGGGGTCAGTCCCCTCTGAAGGCTCTTCTAGGAGGAGGAGGAGGTGGGTGGGGTGGGGAGGTGGGTAGAGCCAGCCATTTTTACTACCGGTATGCATGTACTGGTGCGAACCTGCTGATGCCCACCACTGGGAATGACTCATTAAAGAAAGCCACAGCCTTGAATTTGCATGAGCTGATCAAGGCTGTTGAAGACAAGTTATTAATTCACAGGGTTGCTGTAAAGTAGAAGCAAAACCAATAATAGTGCATATTTTAAAATATAGCAAGTCATAATTAAGTAAAATACAGCAGATGATCAGCTAGCATCAGTTGGCTATACAGTACTCTCATTACTGCAATATAGACTTCAAAGCATCAAACTCTGAGTAATCCAGGCACCATTATACTATTTATATTATTACTAACTCTGACACATTATCCTACACAGGGCCAGTGTTATAATTCTCAGTAATATTATCCTATATTGTCTCACACAAACATTCATACTAATTAACCTACATCGTCTCCCGAACTGCAGACTTTTGGAGCCAGCCTATTACAGTACTAGTAAGCGACACATAGTGAATTGCTGTCATGAAACAGGCATAATTCAATCTACCTCCAACAATATAATTCTGTATTTGTCTATTTAGGTTTTATATGGCTTATTCCCAAGGCGCATGCCTATGCATCATGGTATTGGCACAAAGAATGTAAGCAAAATACTGAGATCACTCTGGCATTTATTTTAAGCCAATGTAAAATGTGTAGAAAACAGGGGAAATCCTTAGGCCACTCATGTATGACCTAGATCACATCCCAATTGAATGTACAATGGAAGTGAAGAATAGATTTAAGGGTTTATTTAGACTTGGTAGACAGAGTGCCTTAAGAACTACGGGCGGAGGTTCATAACATCACACAGGAGACAGCAATTAGAACCATCCCAAAGAAAAAGAAATGCAAGAAAATGAAGCAGCTGTCTGATAAGGCTTTACAAATAGCTGAGGAAAGAGAAAAGCAAAGGTAAAAGAGAAAGATTCACCCAAATGAATGCAGATTTCCAGAGAACAGCAAGGAGAGAAAAGGAGGCCTTTTTAAATGAACAATGCAATAAAAGCACGGCGCCAAAATGGCCACCGCGCTCTTTGCAGGCCCCCCCCCCGGACTCAGACATCCGGGTGAGTTAGGGGGCGTGGCCACTCCTTTATAAAAGGGGTGGCCACGAGGCAGCCGAGCTGCCATTTTAGAACGCGATGGAGCGGAGAAGTTTTCTCCGTCGCGTTTTTTGTTCAGTGCTTTGCCCTTCGTACCTGGCTTAGAGCGGAGTTTCTTTGCTCTTCGCTACTGTGGTACTCAGGGCTCAGGATCCGATCCCTGGCCAGGGATCCTTCAGGAGGCAGTTTCTTCGGGAGCCATGGCTCCAAAGCGCAGGGCTCCGGCGGTCAAGCCGCGGCCAAGGGGAAGGGCTTTCCCTACCCCTTCATCGAATGGGGGGCAGCCATCGGGTCAGAGGACTCGGGCTGCACCCCCGCAGCTGGGCAGTGGGACGGATTTGCCCACCGCTGCCAGTGGGGCTGATCAGGCTCCTGCCTGTCAGCCTGGCACAAGCTTCCAGGCTGGGCTGGCACAGGCTGGCCCCTCGGGGATCCCTGCCCATGGAGGGCCTTTCCCCGGCTTGGGACAGGGTGGCTCATGTGGATCTGGTGTGGGTTTCCGCCCCACCATTCCTCCGGGCCCCCACGGGCCAGAGTTTTGGGCATGACCCTACTTGGGCCCTGGATCCCCATTCGGGTTTCCAATCCAGCAATTGACCAGTGGGCCGTCCGGCCCATCTGGCCCACCTTATACCGGGGGCTCGGAGACTGTGGATGCGCTTATCGCACGCATTGCGGTGCTAGAGGCATCACTGGGCATCGCCCAACCGCCTTCCGATGGGAGTTTAGCCGTCGCTTCCATTACGGCCCATTCGTCGATCCTGGCAGACACGTCGGCCGCAAGTCTCCAGCGGGCCGTCAACAGGGTTGAGCTGCTCGAGGCCATCAGGCCAGCCCAGGCTGGCGCCTCGCAGCTCCCCGCACGCCCGAACTTGCCGGTGGGGAGCAGTCAAGTGTGGCCCCAGAGCTCTCTTTAAAAATATTGGGAAATAAAGGGAACATTTCAAGCAAAGGTGGCCATTTATAAAGGACAAAAACGATAGGGATCTAACAGAGGCAGATTAGAAAAAGGTGGCAAGAATACATTTTATCGTATAAAATACAAAACACAAATACAAAATTGTACAACTTAATACTTGAAAATAAAAGAAGTAATAATTCATGTACAAAAAACAACTAAAAATAATAATAATACCAAAAAATACACAAAAAAATGTATACAGCTATCCTGGTAATTAACACCCAACTTTATAGATACAATCTCTTAATTTATTACTTTTAATTTATTCTCTAATCTTGATTCCCCTCTCTAAAACTCGTTTTCAAGTAAACCATTTAATGCCAATATGAATAGTTATACAAAAATGTAAATGCAAATAATAAATCACCCAGTGTTTATTTACATTGCCCTGGAGAGCTCAGAGTATCTCATTAGCATTAATCCCAAAATCCCTTTTGTTCAGGTACAGGTCTATTTCTCTCATCACCCTTGAGGGAGTGATCCACAAAAGGTTTCCAAATATCTCAAAATCTATTTTCTTTCAAATTATCTCTCTTTTTCTTTATCTCCCATGTCAATTTGTCATTCAAGGCTAAATTCCACATTTCTATATACCACTCTTCCGTTTGTATAATTACATCATTTTTCCAATGTCTAGCTATACAATGTCTAGCCATTGTAATCATTATTTCTAGTAGCTCTTTCTTATCCTTGTTTAAATTAATATCTTCCACGTTTGTCAACAGAGTGATACCTGATTCCAGTTTTACCATCTTACCCAAAATTTCTCCAATTTCTTTCTCAATTCTATTCCAGAAATCTTTAACCACTTTACAACTCCACCACATGTGTTCGTACGTTCCAATAGTGTCCTTACATCTCCAACACATATTATCTTTTTTATTATCCATTTGATGTAACCTCACTGGGGTCAGATACCATCTCCACAACATTTTAAAATTATGCTCTTTTATTCTAACCGACATAGTCCTCATTATCCTCTTTTTCCATTTATTTCTCCATAAATCCTTTCCTATCTTTATATTCAAATCTTGTTCCCACCTTAATTTCAAATCCTCTTGTGGATCACCATCCCTATTTAATATTGCATACAATTTACTAACTAATCCCTTAGTATTTATATCACCTTTTCTAACTTTTAGAATCAGCTCTTCAAATTCAGTCTTTTCTCTTTCCAAATCATATTCACTCATGTATTTACTATTCCATTTAATAATCCTCAATCTTTGGAACCAATTAATATTTAATTGCTCAAACAATTTTGTCCTACTAGCTAAATTTCTGCATATCCGAAACCAGTCCTAATATCCAAAACCAGTCCTTCAACAGGAAAACCTCATTCTCTTTCAATATCTCCTTTATCTCCTCATTAATATTAATTGGAAAATTCGGCATATCTAAAATTTCCAATATTGGAGAGACATTTGGGACCAAATCCTTTTTTACCCTCTTCCATACATTCATTAAGCCTTTTATCATAGTATTCTTAGACGCTTCCTTTCCCAATTTGTCTCCTAAAAAGACCATTTTGCCCAAATGTTTATAGTCCCTCATCTCAATTTCCTCCCATATTACCTTTTCCCTTGCCAGGATCTTCACAACATTCTTGATTTGAAACGCTCGATAATATGCCATCAAATTTGGCATTCCCACCCTCCTTTTTTCTGCGATAAATACCATAACTTTTTTGATAACCTAGATTTCTTTCCACCTTAATTTCCTTATCCTTCAATTGAATTGCTAACGCATCAAATAAAAAAATTTATTTTAGGCAACAGCATCATTTTAGCAAGTGCAATTCTTCCAAACCAGGACAATTTCAACTTTTGAAAACTTTGTATCTTGTTCCTAATTTCAGTTTTCAAACTATCATAGTTCAATCTATTAAACTCTTCCAATTTGTTTGATATAGTTATTCCCAAATATTTCAATTTATTCTTAATCTGAATATTAACTATATCCTTTATCTTTTTCTGATCTTTTTCATCCATTTCACAAAGCATCATTTCCGATTTATCCCAATTTATTTTCAACCCAGTAATATCCTCAAAATCCTTTAATTGTTGCCGAATTCTGTTCATTGCCTTCTCTGGTTGTTTTACAATTATCAAAGTGTCATCCGCATACATACTTATCTTATTCCCCATAATTCCCTCTATTTTGCTTCCTCTCGTATAGCATTTGCTAATAACTCCAGTTCCATTATTAACAATATTGGAGATAGTGGGCAACCCTGTCTCGTGCCTGCCTCCAACTTGACCTCTTCTGTAACCTCATCATTCACTCTAACAGTGGCTATTCCTTGTTGATATAATTGACCCATTACCCTTCTAAATTTGACGCCAAATCCATAGCTTTTTATTATTTCCTTGATTGAAATCCATTGTAGAGAGTCAAATGCCTTAAATATATCCAAAGATATTAATCCCACTTTTTCTTTTGTATGACTCACCGGATCAACTAAATCAATTACTCTTCTGGTCAAATCTGCCATGTGTCTTCAAAAACCCCACTTGGTCAGCATTTATATATTCCCCCATGAAAACATTCAATCGATTGGCAAGTATTGCTGTGAAGATCTTGGCATCCTGATTTATCAATGAGATGGGTCTATATGATTCTACTTTCTCTAAATTCTTTCCAGGTTTTGGCAAAAGTACAATTGTGGTCCGGTACCATGAAGTCGGAATTTGCCCTCCATCTAATATATAATTATATAATTTTACCAACTTTGGTATCACGATATCTCCAAATTCCTTGTAAAAATCCACAGGCAACCCATCTTCTCCGGAGGCTTTTCCCAACTTCAATCTGGCAATTATCTCTTTTACTTCTTTCTCTGTCACTAATTCTTCCATTCTATCCTTATGTTCCTGTTTTATTCCCCTAATTATTTGCTTTTCTAATTGCTTTTTAAGTTTCTCCTCATCTATATCTTTTCTTGCATAAAGAGCTTGATAAAAATCCTTCACAATTTTACATTTGTCCTTTATTTTATTACATCTTATCCCTTGATCATCAATCAAAACTCCAATTTCCCTCTTTTCCCTTTTATCCTTTGCTGCTTTTGCTAAAAGTTTTGAATTTTTATTGCTAAATTCAAAATATTCCCTTTTTAAATAAACCAAATCTCTTTTCACCTTTTCTATTTCTTTACCTACCAATTCAGTCTTTAATTTTAATAAGTTAGCAAAGACTTTTTTATTCTTTGTTTTTGAATGTTCCTCCTGTAAGACGACGATGCCGGTGTGGCCATGCTCCCCCCGCCCCCTCCACCAGCGGGGAGATGAAAGAGAGCCTTCCGCGGCCCGGAAGGCTACGAAGATGCCGCCGCCAGTGAGGCTGTGCTCTCCCCGCCCCCTCCACCGGCAGGGAGATAAAAGGGAGCCTTCCGCGGCCCGGAAAGCTCCGAAGACGATGACGTGGGTGTGGCCGTGCTCTCCCCGCCCCCTCCACTGGCGGGGAGATGAAAGGGAGCCTTCCGCGGCATGGAAGGCTCCAAAGCCGCCGCCGCCGGTGTGGCTGTGCTCTCCCCGCCCCCTCCACCAGCGGGGAGATGAAAGGGAGCCTTCCGCGGCCCAGAAGGGTCCGAAGACGCCGCTGCCGGTGTGGCCATGCTCTCCCGCCCCCTCGACCGGCGGGGAGATGAAAGGGAGCCTTCCGTGGCCCGGAAGGCTCCGAAGGACGTTACTACTGCGAGCCACTGTGTCCTTCTGGTTCCTTCTGGAGGATGACTAGGGTGGGTGACTGTGACTTTATCATTTTGTGGTGGCCTTGCTGTACCTGGACATGTGGGGCTCTGGATAGAGGCACTGGATAGAAGCCTGCGCAGCACCAGATATAGGAGGCATTCCATCTCCCCTGGCGTCTTCGGACCCCACCCACTGCCAGGGAGGTCGTATTCATTGTTATTCTCTCTTCTTCTCTGGGACTTAATGTTTTGCTATTTTTGCTTTTGAAATTGTATTGTAGTGCATATTTTATTTATATTTTGTTGTAACTGAATGGTATATTTTGTAGTCTGAAATTTTGTAACTGTATCTCTGGAGACATGTGAATTGTATCATTATTATTATGCATTTATTGTCCGCCATGTAAACTGCCCTGAGTCGGGTTGTACCTGAGTGGGCGGTATATAAATGCAAAAATTAAATTAAATTAATTAAATTAAACAACTTTATCTCTTGTTCAAGCTTATCCTGTATCAACTTATAATTTTTATATCTATTACTTGCCATCTTTATACACTCCCCTCTAAAAATCGACTTCATGGTATCTCATACCACATTATATTCTACCTCCCCATTATCATTCCATTGCCAACTTTCACTCCAATTCTTGATAATTTGTTTTTTACACTTTTGGTCTCTAAATAAGTTAGCATCATATTTCCAAATTCTCCTTGATCTAGTCTCATTCCGTAATTTTAAATCCAATATCACCTTAGCGTGGTCCAATTCCTTAAATATTCCCACTTCCATGTCCTCCAAGCTTTTAATCAAATTTTCAGTTACAAATATGTAATCTAATCTGGAATAAGAGTTGTAAACCTGCGAAAAATATGAGTATACCCTTTCAGTACCCTTAAGTTCTCTCCAAGAGTCTTTCAAGCCTAAAGCAGCCATCCAATTGTCCAACATTCGGCCTTTAATCCCTTTTTCCACTTCTTGCTAAATTTGTACAATCCAAATTTGATTTTACTAAATTAAAATCTCCAGCCACAATCATCTTTGTTGACTTTTCTTTTACCAAAATCGTAGGAATTTTTTCTAAAAATTCCCCTTGATGATCATTTGGGGCATATATATTCACCAATGTTATTTCCTCATTGTCTATTTTCCCTTTCACTATCAAAAATCTCCCTTCCAAATCTGAAATACTATCTATTATCTCAAGCCCCAATCTAGCTGAAATCAAAATTGCTACTCCTCTTGATTTTGATGTACCATAGGATTTCTCATAGTGCTGCATCCAACCTAAAAAGATTTTATTTGTATCATAAGATTTTTAGTGAGTTTCCTGTAAGAAAACTATATCCAGTCTATCCCTTCTCAGAGCTGATTCTATCCTCCTCCTCTTAATCTGAGATCCTGTACCTTTCACATTCCATGTTAATACCTTTATCACTCTCATACTTTGAATTGTCCCCCACTTTTATCCCTCCTGAGCTCTCCAATGGGCGTGCTACCAATTAACTTAACAAAATAAAAACAAAACATAAAACACTCATTAGCAACCTCCCCGCTTTTTCCTTCAAAAAAAGAAGAGAAAAAAACACGCCTTTGTCCTCCAAAGAGGGGAGGGGGGAATGGGTGGGATGAACCTAGTAAGCACCATAATGAAGGCTCAAGCGCGCTATCACATTTTGAAAATAAAACTATTGTAAATACCACTTTACCTTTAACAATTCTCCCTTCTTCTCCTTTCCCTCTAACCCTTGCTTGACTCCTCCTCCACCATTATCAATGACAATTCTCCCTCCCCTCCCATTTGTTCTCCTCCTGCTGCACCTCTCTCATCAGTTCCATACTCTCTTTTTGTCTCTCCCGATGCCAACAAATCCTTCCTAAACTCCAACCATTCATTTGAACCCGCACTAACCAAATCAAGTAAAGTCAAGTATTCCAAAGCATGAGTTATTTCGTCAATCACCTGCATCTTTCTTTCATAAAAAAATCTTAACTGTTGTGGAAATCTCCAATTATATTTTATCCCTTTTTTAATCAAAATTTTTGTCACTGGTTTCATTTTGTATCTCCACCCGCATTCCTTGATTGGAATATCATTATATACCTCCACATCCATCAATTTTCAAAGCTCCAGAACCAGCTTGTTTAAGAAAAGCCATCACCTCTGAGCTCTTTCAGGGTCAGCCATTTTGACTCTGCATGTGCTCTTAAGCAGAGCTGCTGCTGAGGAGAGCCAAACAAAGGAAGTGAGCACTGGTAAGTTTTGCAGTTGGAGTAGAGCTGCTTTAGAGGCCTCCACTAATTTAAATTGATAATTTAAACTGCTGAGAACCATCTCTGTTCAAACAGAGGAAGCAGTTAGAAGCTTCCAGAAGCAGGGGGGCAGAGCTACACCAGGCCCTTCCCTGAACTGTGACTCATAGGGGCGGAGCCACACTAGCCTTTAAAAGCTCTGAGCTCTTTCAGGGTCAGCCATTTTGACTCTGCATGTGCTCTTAAGCAGAGCTGCTGCTGAGGAGAGCCAAACAAAGGGAGTGAGCACTGGTAAGTTTTGCAGTTGGAGTAGAGCTGCTTTAGAGGCCCGCGCACCTAACGGCGCGCGAGATTGCAAACTAGTAACAAAGGAAGAATATAGTCTTACTAGGTAGAAAGGTAGTAAACGTGTACATTTTTGAGGCCCGGAATACTGCACTTGTTAAAATGGATTCTGAGGGAACAGTTGTAGTTACCTGCAATACTTGTGCCATGTTTGTGTTCTTGCCAAAGAATATGGAGAACTACAGTTGCAGCAAGTGCAAGCTGGTTGCACTACTAGAAGAGAAGGTCCAGCAGCTAGAGGCCCGCATATCTAACCATCAACAAATTAAGGAGCTTGAGCTGTTCTTGGACAGAGTGGAACAGACTATGCTGGACAAAGTAGAGACAGGG